>CATVHY010000024.1:0-187500 GCA_958336335.1 Dilophus febrilis | reverse complement strand
TGTTGTTGTTGTTGTTGTTGTTGTTGTTGTTGTTGTTGTTGTTGTTGTTGTTGTTGTTGTTGTTGTTGTTGTTGTTGTTGTTGTTGTTGTTGTTGTTGTTGTTGTTGTTGTTGTTGTTGTTGTTGTTGTTGTTGTTGTTGTTGTTGTTGTTGTTGTTGTTGTTGTTGTTGTTGTTGTTGTTGTTGTTGTTGTTGTTGTTGTTGTTGTTGTTGTTGTTGTTGTTGTTGTTGTTGTTGTTGTTGTTGTTGTTGTTGTTGTTGTTGTTGTTGTTGTTGTTGTTGTTGTTGTTGTTGTTGTTGTTGTTGTTGTTGTTGTTGTTGTTGTTGTTGTTGTTGTTGTTGTTGTTGTTGTTGTTGTTGTTGTTGTTGTTGTTGTTGTTGTTGTTGTTGTTGTTGTTGTTGTTGTTGTTGTTGTTGTTGTTGTTGTTGTTGTTGTTGTTGTTGTTGTTGTTGTTGTTGTTGTTGTTGTTGTTGTTGTTGTTGTTGTTGTTGTTGTTGTTGTTGTTGTTGTTGTTGTTGTTGTTGTTGTTGTTGTTGTTGTTGTTGTTGTTGTTGTTGTTGTTGTTGTTGTTGTTGTTGTTGTTGTTGTTGTTGTTGTTGTTGTTGTTGTTGTTGTTGTTGTTGTTGTTGTTGTTGTTGTTGTTGTTGTTGTTGTTGTTGTTGTTGTTGTTGTTGTTGTTGTTGTTGTTGTTGTTGTTGTTGTTGTTGTTGTTGTTGTTGTTGTTGTTGTTGTTGTTGTTGTTGTTGTTGTTGTTGTTGTTGTTGTTGTTGTTGTTGTTGTTGTTGTTGTTGTTGTTGTTGTTGTTGTTGTTGTTGTTGTTGTTGTTGTTGTTGTTGTTGTTGTTGTTGTTGTTGTTGTTGTTGTTGTTGTTGTTGTTGTTGTTGTTGTTGTTGTTGTTGTTGTTGTTGTTGTTGTTGTTGTTGTTGTTGTTGTTGTTGTTGTTGTTGTTGTTGTTGTTGTTGTTGTTGTTGTTGTTGTTGCCCTACTGCCGTTTACAAAACATATAATACAATATACAAAATATACAAAAAATACAAAAACTAGCGAATACACACTTCAAAATCAAATAGATAAAAATGGTAATAAAACCAAATAACAAACAAAAAAGAAATACAAAATATATTAAAAAATAAAAAAATAAATCAAAAAAAAACAAAAAAAAAAATAAAAAATCTCATCACGACCAATAGTAACAGTAACCCACCAAAGGCCATGCCAAAAATTATCTACCAAAATGTAATACACTAACTTACACCATTGCCATATCGACAAACACATTCGAACAATAATATTATTATCATCACACCACAAAACGAAGCCGGACCCAATCTCAATCCGCCAACCCGAAATATCTTGACCTTAATTTACCCAAAAATATACGCCGCGAAATACCGAAATCAAATTGATCGTTGTATTTATTAAATAATCTAGACATATTGCATAACGGCTCATATTTCCCGTAGTTTGTTCTATGAAAGTTCAGGTGCAAGAAGTTGTGACCACGTGAGCACCGAATTGGAACATTGAAATCAATTTTAGACAACAAATTCGGCGCATCAATCACATTTGTCAACATATCGAATACAAACATGACGCACGCAGTTTCCCGCCTATGCCCCAACGTCGGCAGATCGATAAGTTGACACCTATGCAAATACGGGGGAAGTGCGGAATCATCGGACCACCCCAACTTGCGAAGAGCATATCTAATAAAATTTTTTTGCACCGATTCGATAGCATCCGAATGAACACCGTAGTATGGATTCCATACCACAGATGCATACTCTAATCCCGATCTTACCAATGCACAATATAAACCCTTCAATACATATGGGTCCGAAAAATCCACACAACACCGTTTAATAAATCCCAGCAGCGAATAGGCCTTGCATGTAATATAATCAATGTGTGAACTAAATGTCATGCGTTTATCAAATCTAACACCCAAATCAATGATTTCATCGACAATTGCAAGAGAATTGCCGGATATGACATAGTCAAAAGCAATTGGATTACTCTTCCTGTGATATGACATAACAAAACATTTCTTCACATTGAGCATCATACAATTTCTTTCACACCAGGACGAAACGCGGATTAGGTCATCCTGCAACATCGCAGCATCATCAATGCATGAGATGGTTCGGAAGATTTTTAAGTCGTCCGCATACATAAGGCACCGTGACGACATTATTTCCAATGCTATATCATTAATGAATAAATTAAATAGAAGAGGGCCCAGGTGGCTTCCCTGAGGAACACCCGATCCCACTCCGAAGACGTTCGAATCGCAACCAAGAGTGCGTACAAATTGCTTTCTACCCACCAGATAGGAAGTTAACCAACCAAGCATCGATGAATGAATACCAACTTTCTCAAGCTTATTAATAAGGATGTCATGACAAACCCTATCAAAAGCCTTTTGAAAATCCATATACACCACATCGATTTGCCCTCCGGATTCAATTCCACTGATCGAATAGTTAACAAAGTCAAGCAAATTAGTCACCGTCGAGCGCCCCTTCATGAAACCGTGTTGGGAAATTGATATAACGTTCTTGCAATCGATCACGAGCATATCACAAACGATTGATTCGAACAATTTACCAATTGTTGGAAGAATTGCCACCCCCCTGTAGTTGGAGATGTCCCCACGTGAACCAGACTTATGTATCGGTGTTATATACGATGTCTTCCACTGTTCCGGAAATTTGCCACTTTGCAAAGATGTATTGAAAATGTGGTATAACGGATCCACCAAAGATTCCGCACATTTCCTTAGGAACAATGGATGCACCCCATCAGGTCCAGAACCCTTGTTAATACTAATTTTGTTTAATTTATTCAGTATTTGATCACGTGATATACACAATGATCCAATATTAACCATTTGTTCAATGCAGAATTCAGGACGAACACCATCCAATGAGTTCCGGGTTGAAATGTAGGCATCCCCGAAATACTTCGAGAATGCCCCACATATCTCCCCAGCAGATGCCAACTTGGCACCATTAAAATTCATTATAGATGGCATGCCCCCTGACTTCCGCTTAACATTAACATAGTTCCAGAACCTTTTGGGATCACGACACAGAGATGATTGTATCCCCCCCATATACGTACCATAGCGGTGACGCCGGTATTGCGCGAATCTTGTGCGCGCGGAACAGAAGATCACATAATCGGATCGAAGTCCCGTCCGCCTGTACCGACAATGCGCCCTACACTTGGCATTCTTCAATGAGAACAAGGTACGATTGTACCATGGCGGATGACCAATGCGGAGGACCCTCATTGGAACAAACCGACGAAAACCATCCCGCAATATGTCGTAGAACCGCGAAACCATAACGTCCACGCAACCACGGCCATCCAAAATTGAATCCCAATCAATGGAATTGAGATGTTCCCCCAATGACCCATAATCTCCCTTACGAAAATTAAAGGCCTTTGGACGCGCATTATTTTTAGAACATCCAACAATCCCCTCGACTCGAATACGCAACGGCGGATGATAAGGTGCATCAACCCGACATAGCGGCTCAGCCGCCTCGGATACGCATGCACCACTCCCATCACTATAAAATACCAGGTCCAACATATTTCCCCCAGCATTACAAATGCCACTGATCTGCGACATTCCCGACGCCAACAACGAAGAGATTACATCGCGAGCAATGTCACCATGCAAACCCAATGGTAGAAATGTGCCAATATCATCAGCATCGCCTACCCAGCGAATCTTCGGCAGGTTGAAGTCGCCCAAGATCAACAACTTATCAATAAGCCTGATCCTGTTCGACAATTTGGAAATGACATCAACGAAAGTCATATACTTTTCGTACGATGAACCAGGGGGCAAATATACATTTACGATATACATGCAACCCTGTTTCATCATAACCTTGACCATTACCATTTCCAAAGTGTCAGCGCCCTCGACCACCAACTTCTCGCTAGGCATCCGACTACTAACACCCACTAGCACACCCCCACCAGTCGTTTTGTCACTATTAGCCACAGACCGGTCACATCTGTATATCTGGAACCTGTCACACATTATCTCCCCATCAAAGACAGTGGGTTTTAACCACGTCTCCGATAAGGCGACAATATCTGCATCACATTCAACCGACTCCATTAAAAGTGAGCCCAGCTTCCCATTCAGTCCCCTTACGTTTTGATAGTAACAGTCACACTTATTATTTCTCGTTATCGTTAGTTTTTTTCATTCATACCACTAATACTAACATTACTATTACCATTGGCATGATTATTATTATCATTATTATTACTATTATTATTATTATTATTACTATTATTATTGCTCTTACCATTACTATTAATAATGTTATTATTATTAGAATTAATAAGAGCCTTATGTGGACGGTCAAACGAAAATCTTCGTATCAGTACCCCAACTGGCCACATTCCAGAAAGCACCTTCATTGTAAACTGCGCCGGAACCCCGAAGCGGAACGAGGCATAACCAATCTGGCGCCCATTCATGTCCCTGGGAACCAGCCGCTTACAATAAATGGAATTAGATGGAATATCGAATTCCCCATGTACAAATCTCAGAATATCCTCTACCGTTGTCGAACATTCCAACCTGGACACAAAGAACCATTCCTTAGGGCAAATAGCCCGAAGAATTGGCCTATGTTCTAGCTGTTGGTTTTGGTTTTGGTTATGGGAATGTGAATGTGATGGTGATTGCGGTAGTGTTCGAGATTCCAACTGTGATTGTGATTGAGGTTCATGTTGTTTATGTGAAAGGTACTGATCATGCGATTGTTGTTGTTGTTGTTGTTGTTGTTGTTGTTGTTGTTGTTGTTGTTGTTGTTGTTGTTGTTGTTGTTGTTGTTGTTGTTGTTGTTGTTGTTGTTGTTGTTGTTGTTGTTGTTTTTGTTGTTTTTGTTGTTTTTGTTGTTGTTGTTGTTGTTGTTGTTTTTGGGGTTGTTGCTGTTGTTGTTGTTGTTGTTGTTGTGGTTGTTTTTGTTGTTGTTTTTGTTGTTGTTGTTGTAGTTTTTGTAGCCGTTGATGTAATTGTGATTTAGATTGTGATTCTGGTTGTGAAGGTGATTGTGATATTGATTTTGATTCTGGTTGTGATGGTGATTGTGATTTTGATTGTGATTGTGATTTAGATTGTGATTCCGGTTGTGATGTAGATGGTGATGTTGATTGTAATTGTGATTGTGATTGTGATTGTGATTGTGATTGTGATTGTGATTGTGATTGTGATTGTGATTGTGATTGTGATTGTGATTGTGATTCTGATTGTGATTGTGATTGCGATGTTGATGGTGTTGTTGTTGATGTTGATGGTAACAGTGATGGTGCCCGTGATTGTCCATGCAATTGCCCTTGTGAATCCAATTGAGATTGTGATTGTGCTCCGGGTTGGGGTGGAAGAAATTGATGTGGTTGTGATTGTTGAAACCTGGGTCTCAGACTCTCAATTCCACAGTGATGTGAGTCTGTATTAGGCCGCCTTCTTTTTATTTTATTATTATTGTTTTCAATCCCCTCACTCTCAATATGTCCAATTAGTTTCAAAATTGATGACAATTGATCACTAATTGTACCATACTGATTGTTTAGGTATTGAAACTGCTCGCACATAGCCCGATTTTGCCTACCCATCAACTCAATTTTGTGGAGTATTTTTTCAAGGTCACACTCCCACTTCACACCCGCATCCACCCCACCCCCTTCGATGACGTTATCATCAGCAACCTCCATCGATTCCACCCGGTCGCTTTCACTCACCATTGACACATACAATACATTAGGCACCTTAGTGTTACTTAATTTATTATTATTATTATTATTATTATTATTATTATTATTATTATTATTATTATTATTATTATTATTGTTATTATTATTATTTTTATTACTATTATTATTATTATTATTATTATTATTATTATTATTATTATTATTATTATTATTATTATTATTATTATTATTATTATTATTATTATTATTATTTTTATTATTATTATTATTATTATTATTATTATTATTATTATTATTATTATTATTATTATTATTATTATTATTATTATTATTATTATTATTAGTATTATTTCTGGTTACTGGTGGCATTATGTGTAATGTAGTATTGTTATTGATATGATATATTGTAGTTAATTTTTCAAAATATGGTAGCTTATTTTTGTTTGTGAGTGTAATGTTTTTATTATTATTATTATTATTATTATTATTATTATTATTATTTGACTTTGTTTAAATTTTTTATTTTAATTTTATTTTGCTCTATTCAATTTTTATATTCTATTGTTAACTTTATAATTTTATATTAAAATATAACAAATACAAGTAGCAATAGAATATCACTGCACGCGCAAAATATTTTATTCTAGATTTTTCTAGATTGAACATACAATTGAACTGTTATTTATTTTTTTTTTATTTTTTCTTTTTTATTTTATTTTATTATGTAAAATAAAAATAAAAATAAAAATTATATCTCATAAAATTAAAATATTAAAATTCAACGAACTCTTCGGACAGTCCGAATATAACAAATAAAAACAAAAACACTTAGGTGTAGAACACACCAACACACACATAAACATAAAACAAAAAAACAAATAAATGAATTGGACAATAATAAATAAATAAATAAATAATTAAAGTACAATATATATAAAGACACAAAAAACACAACTTATCACTATGGCATACAAACATATATATATGTTGTTGTTGTTGTTGTTGTTGTTGTTGTTGTTGTTGTTGTTGTTGTTGTTGTTGTTGTTGTTGTTGTTGTTGTTGTTGTTGTTGTTGTTGTTGTTGTTGTTGTTGTTGTTGTTGTTGTTGTTGTTGTTGTTGTTGTTGTTGTTGTTGTTGTTGTTGTTGTTGTTGTTGTTGTTGTTGTTGTTGTTGTTGTTGTTGTTGTTGTTGTTGTTGTTGTTGTTGTTGTTGTTGTTGTTGTTGTTGTTGTTGTTGTTGTTGTTGTTGTTGTTGTTGTTGTTGTTGTTGTTGTTGTTGTTGTTGTTGTTGTTGTTGTTGTTGTTGTTGTTGTTGTTGTTGTTGTTGTTGTTGTTGTTGTTGTTGTTGTTGTTGTTGTTGTTGTTGTTGTTGTTGTTGTTGTTGTTGTTGTTGTTGTTGTTGTTGTTGTTGTTGTTGTTGTTGTTGTTGTTGTTGTTGTTGTTGTTGTTGTTGTTGTTGTTGTTGTTGTTGTTGTTGTTGTTGTTGTTGTTGTTGTTGTTGTTGTTGTTGTTGTTGTTGTTGTTGTTGTTGTTGTTGTTGTTGTTGTTGTTGTTGTTGTTGTTGTTGTTGTTGTTGTTGTTGTTGTTGTTGTTGTTGTTGTTGTTGTTGTTGTTGTTGTTGTTGTTGTTGTTGTTGTTGTTGTTGTTGTTGTTGTTGTTGTTGTTGTTGTTGTTGTTGTTGTTGTTGTTGTTGTTGTTGTTGTTGTTGTTGTTGTTGTTGTTGTTGTTGTTGTTGTTGTTGTTGTTGTTGTTGTTGTTGTTGTTGTTGTTGTTGTTGTTGTTGTTGTTGTTGTTGTTGTTGTTGTTGTTGTTGTTGTTGTTGTTGTTGTTGTTGTTGTTGTTGTTGTTGTTGTTGTTGTTGTTGTTGTTGTTGTTGTTGTTGTTGTTGTTGTTGTTGTTGTTGTTGTTGTTGTTGTTGTTGTTGTTGTTGTTGTTGTTGTTGTTGTTGTTGTTGTTGTTGTTGTTGTTGTTGTTGTTGTTGTTGTTGTTGTTGTTGTTGTTGTTGTTGTTGTTGTTGTTGTTGTTGTTGTTGTTGTTGTTGTTGTTGTTGTTGTTGTTGTTGTTGTTGTTGTTGTTGTTGTTGTTGTTGTTGTTGTTGTTGTTGTTGTTGTTGTTGTTGTTGTTGTTGTTGTTGTTGTTGTTGTTGTTGTTGTTGTTGTTGTTGTTGTTGTTGTTGTTGTTGTTGTTGTTGTTGTTGTTGTTGTTGTTGTTGTTGTTGTTGTTGTTGTTGTTGTTGTTGTTGTTGTTGTTGTTGTTGGTTGTTGTTGTTGTTGTTGTTGTTGTTGTTGTTGTTGTTGTTGTTGTTGTTGTTGTTGTTGTTGTTGTTGTTGTTGTTGTTGTTGTTGTTGTTGTTGTTGTTGTTGTTGTTGTTGTTGTTGTTGTTGTTGTTGTTGTTGTTGTTGTTGTTGTTGTTGTTGTTGTTGTTGTTGTTGTTGTTGTTGTTGTTGTTGTTGTTGTTGTTGTTGTTGTTGTTGTTGTTGTTGTTGTTGTTGTTGTTGTTGTTGTTGTTGTTGTTGTTGTTGTTGTTGTTGTTGTTGTTGTTGTTGTTGTTGTTGTTGTTGTTGTTGTTGTTGTTGTTGTTGTTGTTGTTGTTGTTGTTGTTGTTGTTGTTGTTGTTGTTGTTGTTGTTGTTGTTGTTGTTGTTGTTGTTGTTGTTGTTGTTGTTGTTGTTGTTGTTGTTGTTGTTGTTGTTGTTGTTGTTGTTGTTGTTGTTGTTGTTGTTGTTGTTGTTGTTGTTGTTGTTGTTGTTGTTGTTGTTGTTGTTGTTGTTGTTGTTGTTGTTGTTGTTGTTGTTGTTGTTGTTGTTGTTGTTGTTGTTGTTGTTGTTGTTGTTGTTGTTGTTGTTGTTGTTGTTGTTGTTGTTGTTGTTGTTGTTGTTGTTGTTGTTGTTGTTGTTGTTGTTGTTGTTGTTGTTGTTGTTGTTGTTGTTGTTGTTGTTGTTGTTGTTGTTGTTGTTGTTGTTGTTGTTGTTGTTGTTGTTGTTGTTGTTGTTGTTGTTGTTGTTGTTGTTGTTGTTGTTGTTGTTGTTGTTGTTGTTGTTGTTGTTGTTGTTGTTGTTGTTGTTGTTGTTGTTGTTGTTGTTGTTGTTGTTGTTGTTGTTGTTGTTGTTGTTGTTGTTGTTGTTGTTGTTGTTGTTGTTGTTGTTGTTGTTGTTGTTGTTGTTGTTGTTGTTGTTGTTGTTGTTGTTGTTGTTGTTGTTGTTGTTGTTGTTGTTGTTGTTGTTGTTGTTGTTGTTGTTGTTGTTGTTGTTGTTGTTGTTGTTGTTGTTGTTGTTGTTGTTGTTGTTGTTGTTGTTGTTGTTGTTGTTGTTGTTGTTGTTGTTGTTGTTGTTGTTGTTGTTGTTGTTGTTGTTGTTGTTGTTGTTGTTGTTGTTGTTGTTGTTGTTGTTGTTGTTGTTGTTGTTGTTGTTGTTGTTGTTGTTGTTGTTGTTGTTGTTGTTGTTGTTGTTGTTGTTGTTGTTGTTGTTGTTGTTGTTGTTGTTGTTGTTGTTGTTGTTGTTGTTGTTGTTGTTGTTGTTGTTGTTGTTGTTGTTGTTGTTGTTGTTGTTGTTGTTGTTGTTGTTGTTGTTGTTGTTGTTGTTGTTGTTGTTGTTGTTGTTGTTGTTGTTGTTGTTGTTGTTGTTGTTGTTGTTGTTGTTGTTGTTGTTGTTGTTGTTGTTGTTGTTGTTGTTGTTGTTGTTGTTGTTGTTGTTGTTGTTGTTGTTGTTGTTGTTGTTGTTGTTGTTGTTGTTGTTGTTGTTGTTGTTGTTGTTGTTGTTGTTGTTGTTGTTGTTGTTGTTGTTGTTGTTGTTGTTGTTGTTGTTGTTGTTGTTGTTGTTGTTGTTGTTGTTGTTGTTGTTGTTGTTGTTGTTGTTGTTGTTGTTGTTGTTGTTGTTGTTGTTGTTGTTGTTGTTGTTGTTGTTGTTGTTGTTGTTGTTGTTGTTGTTGTTGTTGTTGTTGTTGTTGTTGTTGTTGTTGTTGTTGTTGTTGTTGTTGTTGTTGTTGTTGTTGTTGTTGTTGTTGTTGTTGTTGTTGTTGTTGTTGTTGTTGTTGTTGTTGTTGTTGTTGTTGTTGTTGTTGTTGTTGTTGTTGTTGTTGTTGTTGTTGTTGTTGTTGTTGTTGTTGTTGTTGTTGTTGTTGTTGTTGTTGTTGTTGTTGTTGTTGTTGTTGTTGTTGTTGTTGTTGTTGTTGTTGTTGTTGTTGTTGTTGTTGTTGTTGTTGTTGTTGTTGTTGTTGTTGTTGTTGTTGTTGTTGTTGTTGTTGTTGTTGTTGTTGTTGTTGTTGTTGTTGTTGTTGTTGTTGTTGTTGTTGTTGTTGTTGTTGTTGTTGTTGTTGTTGTTGTTGTTGTTGTTGTTGTTGTTGTTGTTGTTGTTGTTGTTGTTGTTGTTGTTGTTGTTGTTGTTGTTGTTGTTGTTGTTGTTGTTGTTGTTGTTGTTGTTGTTGTTGTTGTTGTTGTTGTTGTTGTTGTTGTTGTTGTTGTTGTTGTTGTTGTTGTTGTTGTTGTTGTTGTTGTTGTTGTTGTTGTTGTTGTTGTTGTTGTTGTTGTTGTTGTTGTTGTTGTTGTTGTTGTTGTTGTTGTTGTTGTTGTTGTTGTTGTTGTTGTTGTTGTTGTTGTTGTTGTTGTTGTTGTTGTTGTTGTTGTTGTTGTTGTTGTTGTTGTTGTTGTTGTTGTTGTTGTTGTTGTTGTTGTTGTTGTTGTTGTTGTTGTTGTTGTTGTTGTTGTTGTTGTTGTTGTTGTTGTTGTTGTTGTTGTTGTTGTTGTTGTTGTTGTTGTTGTTGTTGTTGTTGTTGTTGTTGTTGTTGTTGTTGTTGTTGTTGTTGTTGTTGTTGTTGTTGTTGTTGTTGTTGTTGTTGTTGTTGTTGTTGTTGTTGTTGTTGTTGTTGTTGTTGTTGTTGTTGTTGTTGTTGTTGTTGTTGTTGTTGTTGTTGTTGTTGTTGTTGTTGTTGTTGTTGTTGTTGTTGTTGTTGTTGTTGTTGTTGTTGTTGTTGTTGTTGTTGTTGTTGTTGTTGTTGTTGTTGTTGTTGTTGTTGTTGTTGTTGTTGTTGTTGTTGTTGTTGTTGTTGTTGTTGTTGTTGTTGTTGTTGTTGTTGTTGTTGTTGTTGTTGTTGTTGTTGTTGTTGTTGTTGTTGTTGTTGTTGTTGTTGTTGTTGTTGTTGTTGTTGTTGTTGTTGTTGTTGTTGTTGTTGTTGTTGTTGTTGTTGTTGTTGTTGTTGTTGTTGTTGTTGTTGTTGTTGTTGTTGTTGTTGTTGTTGTTGTTGTTGTTGTTGTTGTTGTTGTTGTTGTTGTTGTTGTTGTTGTTGTTGTTGTTGTTGTTGTTGTTGTTGTTGTTGTTGTTGTTGTTGTTGTTGTTGTTGTTGTTGTTGTTGTTGTTGTTGTTGTTGTTGTTGTTGTTGTTGTTGTTGTTGTTGTTGTTGTTGTTGTTGTTGTTGTTGTTGTTGTTGTTGTTGTTGTTGTTGTTGTTGTTGTTGTTGTTGTTGTTGTTGTTGTTGTTGTTGTTGTTGTTGTTGTTGTTGTTGTTGTTGTTGTTGTTGTTGTTGTTGTTGTTGTTGTTGTTGTTGTTGTTGTTGTTGTTGTTGTTGTTGTTGTTGTTGTTGTTGTTGTTGTTGTTGTTGTTGTTGTTGTTGTTGTTGTTGTTGTTGTTGTTGTTGTTGTTGTTGTTGTTGTTGTTGTTGTTGTTGTTGTTGTTGTTGTTGTTGTTGTTGTTGTTGTTGTTGTTGTTGTTGTTGTTGTTGTTGTTGTTGTTGTTGTTGTTGTTGTTGTTGTTGTTGTTGTTGTTGTTGTTGTTGTTGTTGTTGTTGTTGTTGTTGTTGTTGTTGTTGTTGTTGTTGTTGTTGTTGTTGTTGTTGTTGTTGTTGTTGTTGTTGTTGTTGTTGTTGTTGTTGTTGTTGTTGTTGTTGTTGTTGTTGTTGTTGTTGTTGTTGTTGTTGTTGTTGTTGTTGTTGTTGTTGTTGTTGTTGTTGTTGTTGTTGTTGTTGTTGTTGTTGTTGTTGTTGTTGTTGTTGTTGTTGTTGTTGTTGTTGTTGTTGTTGTTGTTGTTGTTGTTGTTGTTGTTGTTGTTGTTGTTGTTGTTGTTGTTGTTGTTGTTGTTGTTGTTGTTGTTGTTGTTGTTGTTGTTGTTGTTGTTGTTGTTGTTGTTGTTGTTGTTGTTGTTGTTGTTGTTGTTGTTGTTGTTGTTGTTGTTGTTGTTGTTGTTGTTGTTGTTGTTGTTGTTGTTGTTGTTGTTGTTGTTGTTGTTGTTGTTGTTGTTGTTGTTGTTGTTGTTGTTGTTGTTGTTGTTGTTGTTGTTGTTGTTGTTGTTGTTGTTGTTGTTGTTGTTGTTGTTGTTGTTGTTGTTGTTGTTGTTGTTGTTGTTGTTGTTGTTGTTGTTGTTGTTGTTGTTGTTGTTGTTGTTGTTGTTGTTGTTGTTGTTGTTGTTGTTGTTGTTGTTGTTGTTGTTGTTGTTGTTGTTGTTGTTGTTGTTGTTGTTGTTGTTGTTGTTGTTGTTGTTGTTGTTGTTGTTGTTGTTGTTGTTGTTGTTGTTGTTGTTGTTGTTGTTGTTGTTGTTGTTGTTGTTGTTGTTGTTGTTGTTGTTGTTGTTGTTGTTGTTGTTGTTGTTGTTGTTGTTGTTGTTGTTGTTGTTGTTGTTGTTGTTGTTGTTGTTGTTGTTGTTGTTGTTGTTGTTGTTGTTGTTGTTGTTGTTGTTGTTGTTGTTGTTGTTGTTGTTGTTGTTGTTGTTGTTGTTGTTGTTGTTGTTGTTGTTGTTGTTGTTGTTGTTGTTGTTGTTGTTGTTGTTGTTGTTGTTGTTGTTGTTGTTGTTGTTGTTGTTGTTGTTGTTGTTGTTGTTGTTGTTGTTGTTGTTGTTGTTGTTGTTGTTGTTGTTGTTGTTGTTGTTGTTGTTGTTGTTGTTGTTGTTGTTGTTGTTGTTGTTGTTGTTGTTGTTGTTGTTGTTGTTGTTGTTGTTGTTGTTGTTGTTGTTGTTGTTGTTGTTGTTGTTGTTGTTGTTGTTGTTGTTGTTGTTGTTGTTGTTGTTGTTGTTGTTGTTGTTGTTGTTGTTGTTGTTGTTGTTGTTGTTGTTGTTGTTGTTGTTGTTGTTGTTGTTGTTGTTGTTGTTGTTGTTGTTGTTGTTGTTGTTGTTGTTGTTGTTGTTGTTGTTGTTGTTGTTGTTGTTGTTGTTGTTGTTGTTGTTGTTGTTGTTGTTGTTGTTGTTGTTGTTGTTGTTGTTGTTGTTGTTGTTGTTGTTGTTGTTGTTGTTGTTGTTGTTGTTGTTGTTGTTGTTGTTGTTGTTGTTGTTGTTGTTGTTGTTGTTGTTGTTGTTGTTGTTGTTGTTGTTGTTGTTGTTGTTGTTGTTGTTGTTGTTGTTGTTGTTGTTGTTGTTGTTGTTGTTGTTGTTGTTGTTGTTGTTGTTGTTGTTGTTGTTGTTGTTGTTGTTGTTGTTGTTGTTGTTGTTGTTGTTGTTGTTGTTGTTGTTGTTGTTGTTGTTGTTGTTGTTGTTGTTGTTGTTGTTGTTGTTGTTGTTGTTGTTGTTGTTGTTGTTGTTGTTGTTGTTGTTGTTGTTGTTGTTGTTGTTGTTGTTGTTGTGATTGTGATTGTGATTGTGATTGTGATTGTGATTGTGATTGTGATTGTGATTGTGATTGTGATTGTGATTGTGATTGTGATTGTGATTGTGATTGTGATTGTGATTGTGATTGTGATTGTGATTGTGATTGTGATTGTGATTGTGATTGTGATTGTGATTGTGATTGTGATTGTGATTGTGATTGTGATTGTGATTGTGATTGTGATTGTGATTGTGATTGTGATTGTGATTGTGATTGTGATTGTGATTGTGATTGTGATTGTGATTGTGATTGTGATTGTGATTGTGATTGTGATTGTGATTGTGATTGTGATTGTGATTGTGATTGTGATTGTGATTGTGATTGTGATTGTGATTGTGATTGTGATTGTGATTGTGATTGTGATTGTGATTGTGATTGTGATTGTGATTGTGATTGTGATTGTGATTGTGATTGTGATTGTGATTGTGATTGTGATTGTGATTGTGATTGTGATTGTGATTGTGATTGTGATTGTGATTGTGATTGTGATTGTGATTGTGATTGTGATTGTGATTGTGATTGTGATTGTGATTGTGATTGTGATTGTGATTGTGATTGTGATTGTGATTGTGATTGTGATTGTGATTGTGATTGTGATTGTGATTGTGATTGTGATTGTGATTGTGATTGTGATTGTGATTGTGATTGTGATTGTGATTGTGATTGTGATTGTGATTGTGATTGTGATTGTGATTGTGATTGTGATTGTGATTGTGATTGTGATTGTGATTGTGATTGTGATTGTGATTGTGATTGTGATTGTGATTGTGATTGTGATTGTGATTGTGATTGTGATTGTGATTGTGATTGTGATTGTGATTGTGATTGTGATTGTGATTGTGATTGTGATTGTGATTGTGATTGTGATTGTGATTGTGATTGTGATTGTGATTGTGATTGTGATTGTGATTGTGATTGTGATTGTGATTGTGATTGTGATTGTGATTGTGATTGTGATTGTGATTGTGATTGTGATTGTGATTGTGATTGTGATTGTGATTGTGATTGTGATTGTGATTGTGATTGTGATTGTGATTGTGATTGTGATTGTGATTGTGATTGTGATTGTGATTGTGATTGTGATTGTGATTGTGATTGTGATTGTGATTGTGATTGTGATTGTGATTGTGATTGTGATTGTGATTGTGATTGTGATTGTGATTGTGATTGTGATTGTGATTGTGATTGTGATTGTGATTGTGATTGTGATTGTGATTGTGATTGTGATTGTGATTGTGATTGTGATTGTGATTGTGATTGTGATTGTGATTGTGATTGTGATTGTGATTGTGATTGTGATTGTGATTGTGATTGTGATTGTGATTGTGATTGTGATTGTGATTGTGATTGTGATTGTGATTGTGATTGTGATTGTGATTGTGATTGTGATTGTGATTGTGATTGTGATTGTGATTGTGATTGTGATTGTGATTGTGATTGTGATTGTGATTGTGATTGTGATTGTGATTGTGATTGTGATTGTGATTGTGATTGTGATTGTGATTGTGATTGTGATTGTGATTGTGATTGTGATTGTGATTGTGATTGTGATTGTGATTGTGATTGTGATTGTGATTGTGATTGTGATTGTGATTGTGATTGTGATTGTGATTGTGATTGTGATTGTGATTGTGATTGTGATTGTGATTGTGATTGTGATTGTGATTGTGATTGTGATTGTGATTGTGATTGTGATTGTGATTGTGATTGTGATTGTGATTGTGATTGTGATTGTGATTGTGATTGTGATTGTGATTGTGATTGTGATTGTGATTGTGATTGTGATTGTGATTGTGATTGTGATTGTGATTGTGATTGTGATTGTGATTGTGATTGTGATTGTGATTGTGATTGTGATTGTGATTGTGATTGTGATTGTGATTGTGATTGTGATTGTGATTGTGATTGTGATTGTGATTGTGATTGTGATTGTGATTGTGATTGTGATTGTGATTGTGATTGTGATTGTGATTGTGATTGTGATTGTGATTGTGATTGTGATTGTGATTGTGATTGTGATTGTGATTGTGATTGTGATTGTGATTGTGATTGTGATTGTGATTGTGATTGTGATTGTGATTGTGATTGTGATTGTGATTGTGATTGTGATTGTGATTGTGATTGTGATTGTGATTGTGATTGTGATTGTGATTGTGATTGTGATTGTGATTGTGATTGTGATTGTGATTGTGATTGTGATTGTGATTGTGATTGTGATTGTGATTGTGATTGTGATTGTGATTGTGATTGTGATTGTGATTGTGATTGTGATTGTGATTGTGATTGTGATTGTGATTGTGATTGTGATTGTGATTGTGATTGTGATTGTGATTGTGATTGTGATTGTGATTGTGATTGTGATTGTGATTGTGATTGTGATTGTGATTGTGATTGTGATTGTGATTGTGATTGTGATTGTGATTGTGATTGTGATTGTGATTGTGATTGTGATTGTGATTGTGATTGTGATTGTGATTGTGATTGTGATTGTGATTGTGATTGTGATTGTGATTGTGATTGTGATTGTGATTGTGATTGTGATTGTGATTGTGATTGTGATTGTGATTGTGATTGTGATTGTGATTGTGATTGTGATTGTGATTGTGATTGTGATTGTGATTGTGATTGTGATTGTGATTGTGATTGTGATTGTGATTGTGATTGTGATTGTGATTGTGATTGTGATTGTGATTGTGATTGTGATTGTGATTGTGATTGTGATTGTGATTGTGATTGTGATTGTGATTGTGATTGTGATTGTGATTGTGATTGTGATTGTGATTGTGATTGTGATTGTGATTGTGATTGTGATTGTGATTGTGATTGTGATTGTGATTGTGATTGTGATTGTGATTGTGATTGTGATTGTGATTGTGATTGTGATTGTGATTGTGATTGTGATTGTGATTGTGATTGTGATTGTGATTGTGATTGTGATTGTGATTGTGATTGTGATTGTGATTGTGATTGTGATTGTGATTGTGATTGTGATTGTGATTGTGATTGTGATTGTGATTGTGATTGTGATTGTGATTGTGATTGTGATTGTGATTGTGATTGTGATTGTGATTGTGATTGTGATTGTGATTGTGATTGTGATTGTGATTGTGATTGTGATTGTGATTGTGATTGTGATTGTGATTGTGATTGTGATTGTGATTGTGATTGTGATTGTGATTGTGATTGTGATTGTGATTGTGATTGTGATTGTGATTGTGATTGTGATTGTGATTGTGATTGTGATTGTGATTGTGATTGTGATTGTGATTGTGATTGTGATTGTGATTGTGATTGTGATTGTGATTGTGATTGTGATTGTGATTGTGATTGTGATTGTGATTGTGATTGTGATTGTGATTGTGATTGTGATTGTGATTGTGATTGTGATTGTGATTGTGATTGTGATTGTGATTGTGATTGTGATTGTGATTGTGATTGTGATTGTGATTGTGATTGTGATTGTGATTGTGATTGTGATTGTGATTGTGATTGTGATTGTGATTGTGATTGTGATTGTGATTGTGATTGTGATTGTGATTGTGATTGTGATTGTGATTGTGATTGTGATTGTGATTGTGATTGTGATTGTGATTGTGATTGTGATTGTGATTGTGATTGTGATTGTGATTGTGATTGTGATTGTGATTGTGATTGTGATTGTGATTGTGATTGTGATTGTGATTGTGATTGTGATTGTGATTGTGATTGTGATTGTGATTGTGATTGTGATTGTGATTGTGATTGTGATTGTGATTGTGATTGTGATTGTGATTGTGATTGTGATTGTGATTGTGATTGTGATTGTGATTGTGATTGTGATTGTGATTGTGATTGTGATTGTGATTGTGATTGTGATTGTGATTGTGATTGTGATTGTGATTGTGATTGTGATTGTGATTGTGATTGTGATTGTGATTGTGATTGTGATTGTGATTGTGATTGTGATTGTGATTGTGATTGTGATTGTGATTGTGATTGTGATTGTGATTGTGATTGTGATTGTGATTGTGATTGTGATTGTGATTGTGATTGTGATTGTGATTGTGATTGTGATTGTGATTGTGATTGTGATTGTGATTGTGATTGTGATTGTGATTGTGATTGTGATTGTGATTGTGATTGTGATTGTGATTGTGATTGTGATTGTGATTGTGATTGTGATTGTGATTGTGATTGTGATTGTGATTGTGATTGTGATTGTGATTGTGATTGTGATTGTGATTGTGATTGTGATTGTGATTGTGATTGTGATTGTGATTGTGATTGTGATTGTGATTGTGATTGTGATTGTGATTGTGATTGTGATTGTGATTGTGATTGTGATTGTGATTGTGATTGTGATTGTGATTGTGATTGTGATTGTGATTGTGATTGTGATTGTGATTGTGATTGTGATTGTGATTGTGATTGTGATTGTGATTGTGATTGTGATTGTGATTGTGATTGTGATTGTGATTGTGATTGTGATTGTGATTGTGATTGTGATTGTGATTGTGATTGTGATTGTGATTGTGATTGTGATTGTGATTGTGATTGTGATTGTGATTGTGATTGTGATTGTGATTGTGATTGTGATTGTGATTGTGATTGTGATTGTGATTGTGATTGTGATTGTGATTGTGATTGTGATTGTGATTGTGATTGTGATTGTGATTGTGATTTGATTGTGATTGTGATTGTGATTGTGATTGTGATTGTGATTGTGATTGTGATTGTGATTGTGATTGTGATTGTGATTGTGATTGTGATTGTGATTGTGATTGTGATTGTGATTGTGATTGTGATTGTGATTGTGATTGTGATTGTGATTGTGATTGTGATTTTGATTGTGAGTTTGATTTTGGTTGTGATTGTGATTGTGATTTTGTTTGAGATTGTGATTGTGATTGTGATTGTGATTGTGATTGTGATTGTGATTGTGATTGTGATTGTGATTGTGATTGTGATTGTGATTGTGATTGTGATTGTGATTGTGATTGTGATTGTGATTGTGATTGTGATTGTGATTGTGATTGTGATTGTGATTGTGATTGTGATTGTGATTGTGATTGTGATTGTGATTGTGATTGTGATTGTGATTGTGATTGTGATTGTGATTGTGATTGTGATTGTGATTGTGATTGTGATTGTGATTGTGATTGTGATTGTGATTGTGATTGTGATTGTGATTGTGATTGTGATTGTGATTGTGATTGTGATTGTGATTGTGATTGTGATTGTGATTGTGATTGTGATTGTGATTGTGATTGTGATTGTGATTGTGATTGTGATTGTGATTGTGATTGTGATTGTGATTGTGATTGTGATTGTGATTGTGATTGTGATTGTGATTGTGATTGTGATTGTGATTGTGATTGTGATTGTGATTGTGATTGTGATTGTGATTGTGATTGTGATTGTGATTGTGATTGTGATTGTGATTGTGATTGTGATTGTGATTGTGATTGTGATTGTGATTGTGATTGTGATTGTGATTGTGATTGTGATTGTGATTGTGATTGTGATTGTGATTGTGATTGTGATTGTGATTGTGATTGTGATTGTGATTGTGATTGTGATTGTGATTGTGATTGTGATTGTGATTGTGATTGTGATTGTGATTGTGATTGTGATTGTGATTGTGATTGTGATTGTGATTGTGATTGTGATTGTGATTGTGATTGTGATTGTGATTGTGATTGTGATTGTGATTGTGATTGTGATTGTGATTGTGATTGTGATTGTGATTGTGATTGTGATTGTGATTGTGATTGTGATTGTGATTGTGATTGTGATTGTGATTGTGATTGTGATTGTGATTGTGATTGTGATTGTGATTGTGATTGTGATTGTGATTGTGATTGTGATTGTGATTGTGATTGTGATTGTGATTGTGATTGTGATTGTGATTGTGATTGTGATTGTGATTGTGATTGTGATTGTGATTGTGATTGTGATTGTGATTGTGATTGTGATTGTGATTGTGATTGTGATTGTGATTGTGATTGTGATTGTGATTGTGATTGTGATTGTGATTGTGATTGTGATTGTGATTGTGATTGTGATTGTGATTGTGATTGTGATTGTGATTGTGATTGTGATTGTGATTGTGATTGTGATTGTGATTGTGATTGTGATTGTGATTGTGATTGTGATTGTGATTGTGATTGTGATTGTGATTGTGATTGTGATTGTGATTGTGATTGTGATTGTGATTGTGATTGTGATTGTGATTGTGATTGTGATTGTGATTGTGATTGTGATTGTGATTGTGATTGTGATTGTGATTGTGATTGTGATTGTGATTGTGATTGTGATTGTGATTGTGATTGTGATTGTGATTGTGATTGTGATTGTGATTGTGATTGTGATTGTGATTGTGATTGTGTTGTGATTGTGATTGTGATTGTGATTGTGATTGTGATTGTGATTGTGATTGTGATTGTGATTGTGATTGTGATTGTGATTGTGATTGTGATTGTGATTGTGATTGTGATTGTGATTGTGATTGTGATTGTGATTGTGATTGTGATTGTGATTGTGATTGTGATTGTGATTGTGATTGTGATTGTGATTGTGATTGTGATTGTGATTGTGATTGTGATTGTGATTGTGATTGTGATTGTGATTGTGATTGTGATTGTGATTGTGATTGTGATTGTGATTGTGATTGTGATTGTGATTGTGATTGTGATTGTGATTGTGATTGTGATTGTGATTGTGATTGTGATTGTGATTGTGATTGTGATTGTGATTGTGATTGTGATTGTGATTGTGATTGTGATTGTGATTGTGATTGTGATTGTGATTGTGATTGTGATTGTGATTGTGATTGTGATTGTGATTGTGATTGTGATTGTGATTGTGATTGTGATTGTGTGTGATTGTGATTGTGATTGTGATTGTGATTGTGATTGTGATTGTGATTGTGATTGTGATTGTGATTGTGATTGTGATTGTGATTGTGATTGTGATTGTGATTGTGATTGTGATTGTGATTGTGATTGTGATTGTGATTGTGATTGTGATTGTGATTGTGATTGTGATTGTGATTGTGATTGTGATTGTGATTGTGATTGTGATTGTGATTGTGATTGTGATTGTGATTGTGATTGTGATTGTGATTGTGATTGTGATTGTGATTGTGATTGTGATTGTGATTGTGATTGTGATTGTGATTGTGATTGTGATTGTGATTGTGATTGTGATTGTGATTGTGATTGTGATTGTGATTGTGATTGTGATTGTGATTGTGATTGTGATTGTGATTGTGATTGTGATTGTGATTGTGATTGTGATTGTGATTGTGATTGTGATTGTGATTGTGATTGTGATTGTGATTGTGATTGTGATTGTGATTGTGATTGTGATTGTGATTGTGATTGTGATTGTGATTGTGATTGTGATTGTGATTGTGATTGTGATTGTGATTGTGATTGTGATTGTGATTGTGATTGTGATTGTGATTGTGATTGTGATTGTGATTGTGATTGTGATTGTGATTGTGATTGTGATTGTGATTGTGATTGTGATTGTGATTGTGATTGTGATTGTGATTGTGATTGTGATTGTGATTGTGATTGTGATTGTGATTGTGATTGTGATTGTGATTGTGATTGTGATTGTGATTGTGATTGTGATTGTGATTGTGATTGTGATTGTGATTGTGATTGTGATTGTGATTGTGATTGTGATTGTGATTGTGATTGTGATTGTGATTGTGATTGTGATTGTGATTGTGATTGTGATTGTGATTGTGATTGTGATTGTGATTGTGATTGTGATTGTGATTGTGATTGTGATTGTGATTGTGATTGTGATTGTGATTGTGATTGTGATTGTGATTGTGATTGTGATTGTGATTGTGATTGTGATTGTGATTGTGATTGTGATTGTGATTGTGATTGTGATTGTGATTGTGATTGTGATTGTGATTGTGATTGTGATTGTGATTGTGATTGTGATTGTGATTGTGATTGTGATTGTGATTGTGATTGTGATTGTGATTGTGATTGTGATTGTGATTGTGATTGTGATTGTGATTGTGATTGTGATTTTGATTGTGAGTTTGATTTTGGTTGTGATTGTGATTGTGATTTTGTTTGAGATTGTGATTGTGATTGTGATTGTGATTGTGATTGTGATTGTGATTGTGATTGTGATTGTGATTGTGATTGTGATTGTGATTGTGATTGTGATTGTGATTGTGATTGTGATTGTGATTGTGATTGTGATTGTGATTGTGATTGTGATTGTGATTGTGATTGTGATTGTGATTGTGATTGTGATTGTGATTGTGATTGTGATTGTGATTGTGATTGTGATTGTGATTGTGATTGTGATGGTGCCCTTGCTTGTGCTTGGGCATGACCTGCTGATTTTGATTGTAAATGTGATGGTGATAATGAAGATGGTGTTGAGGGTGTTGGAGATTGCGATTTTGATTGTGACTGAGATTTTGATTGAACATATGATTGTGCTTGTGATTGCGATTTTAACGGTGATTGTGATTGGGCCCGTGCCCGTGTATGCGCCTGTCCTGATGCTTTTGATTTTAATTGTAAATGTGATGGAGATGATGATGGTGATGGTGATTGTGACTGTGATTTAGATTGTGATTGTAATTGTACGTGTGCTTGTGATTGCTGTTCTGAATTTGATTGCGATCCCGGTCGAGAATGAAGCAGTTTAGGAGATTGTGTTAGGGGAGAGCGTTGAACCCTGGGTCCCAGACCCCATTGTTGTGAGTCCGTATTAGGCCGCCTTCTCTTAATTT
The DNA here is from genome assembly GCA_958336335.1 of Dilophus febrilis. Classification (NCBI taxonomy): domain Eukaryota; kingdom Metazoa; phylum Arthropoda; class Insecta; order Diptera; family Bibionidae; genus Dilophus; species Dilophus febrilis. The sequence goes on along the minus strand of CATVHY010000024.1, from coordinate 165,439 downwards.
TATTACTAGCATTTTCCATCCCCTCACTCCCATTAGGTCCCATAAGTGACATAATTGTTGTTAATTGGCCACCAATGGTCCCAAATTGATTGTTCATTGATTTCAATTGCCCGTTCAAATTTAAGTATTGCGAACTAATCAGCTCCAGTTTTTTAAGGATTTTTTCAACGGCACCATCCCACTTAACATTTAAATCCACCTCCGCGTTATCATCCGTAACCTCCATCGACTCAACCCGGTCGCTCTCGCTCACCATGGAAACGTACAATACATTAGACGGCGGTTTAGGGTTAACCGCCTTATTATTATTATTATTATTATTATTATTACGTGTTATCGGTGGCATTTTATTTGTATATTATTATTAATGTTATTGTATGTTTGATAATGTGGTACTGGTTTTGTTTTAAAAACTATTATTTGGTATTGTTCTATTTGTTCTATTATTGATTTATATATATTGTTAAACTAATTGAAACTAATTGATTTATTGTTATTTTATGTCTTTGTTTTATTTTTTTTTTTTTCATATATTCAATTTTTATATTCTATTAATTCTCTTTATAATTTTATCATAAAATATAATACGTACAAGAGAACAATAGAATACTATTGCACACACAATCTTATAATTTATTTGCACTATAATAAATACGTTGCTTCCAGTCGAATGTTCTGGATTTTGCAATTATGTAAAATTGAACAGTTGTTGTTTTATTTTTACTTTTTTATTTTATTATATAAAATAAAAATTAAAAATTAAAAATTAAAAATTAAAAATTAAAAATTAAAAATTAAAAATTAAAAATTAAAAATTAAAAATTAAAAATTAAAAATTAAAAATTAAAAATTAAAAATTAAAAATTAAAAATTAAAAATTAAAAATTAAAAATTAAAAATTAAAAATTAAAAATTAAAAATTAAAAATTAAAAATTAAAAATTAAAAATTAAAAATTAAAAATTAAAAATTAAAAATTAAAAATTAAAAATTAAAAATTAAAAATTAAAAATTAAAAATTAAAAATTAAAAATTAAAAATTAAAAATTAAAAATTAAAAATTAAAAATTAAAAATTAAAAATTAAAAATTAAAAATTAAAAATTAAAAATTAAAAATTAAAAATTAAAAATTAAAAATTAAAAATTAAAAATTAAAAATTAAAAATTAAAAATTAAAAATTAAAAATTAAAAAAATTAAAATATTATAATATACCAAGATATTTGGTTTATCCAGTGGCATAAAACAAAACAAAACAAGACAAAAACATATAATGTGTTACAATTATTATCATCTGCAACACACCAAACACATAAATATAAACAAAACAAATTTAACACAAAAAACAAGCATAGATGAATATGACACTCATAAACAAATAAATAAATATATAGAAACAGTAAACACAGACATAACAAAAATAACAAAAAACACAACTTATCGGTATGACAGACTATACGGTATTTTATGTCATAATATTGAAAAAACAACACCAATTAATAGGTTTTTTTAATTACAATACTTCAAAGACTCAATTTTATTTTATTTATTTCTTTATTACATTTACTTTTTATTATTCACTTTGAAAATCTGTATTTATCCACGAAAAATGTATAAACTTTACCGTGGTTATTTACGAACGACCTCCTGTATTTTTATAAACAAAAATATCACAGAAAAAATTTTACAATCAAAAACAAATTTTTTTTTTGTATAAAAAAAATATTTTTATTTACTTTTTAATAAACTTTCCAAAACACATAATTAAAAATCACAACATAATCGTAATCTTTATTAATGTTTACATTTAATTAGGTAAATCACAATACAAAACATTTCGTAATAAATTCACTAAAAGAAAAATAAGATCACCAATGTATGGAAAAATTTTAATTCTAATTATTGTAAAAAATATCACAGTAAATAATTGCACAACGCATTTATCAATTTAATTTTTTTAATTAAAATGCAAAAGTATATTTAGTTGTAATTAAAACTGTTTTTTTTTCACCTTTATTTATTAAAATAATTTTTTTTTTATCAAAAATTAATTCACTTTTTTATTATGATTATCCCCCCCCCCCCCCCCAAAACCATACAAAAATCTGAGAAAATGAAAGAGAAAGAATGAGAAAACAATGGAAAACACCCAGAATGTCAAATTTTTTACAAAAATTCTTATCCCATTGATTTTCGTATATGTATACGGGATTTACTTTTCCATATATTATACTTCCATGATTGAAATGCATGTATTTTCAATTTGACATTTGCCGTCGTCTGCCGTCGGCATTTCATAAAAAGCATTACTTAAGAAGGTACAATGTAATGCAATTGTTATAATAAGCAAACAATGAATAAGCAAAAAAAAAATGATTAAAAAAAATGTTCGTGCAGTGACAGCACAGTATACATGAAAAAAATAAAAAAAAAAAAATAATGGTTTTTTCTTTTTTTTTTTTAAATAACCGGTGAATCCAATCGTAGAGAAAAAAATTATTTTATGTATACGTGGAATAAAAAAATTTGCGGACTTATCTGGTGTGGTGGCAGCGTTCGATCGGTGTCACTGAATTGTTGAGTGGTGCGTCGCGGCTGAGTCTGGGTGATGATTCCAGATGCGTCGCCGTTTTCGGGTTGACGGTGAACTTTTTTATACAGCACAAACAATTTTTTATTAACAATTTGCAAGTTTTTATTTTTGCCCGTCGGGTTCACCAATTGTGGAGTAGTTACTCCACGTCGTTGTTTGTTTTTCACAGTGCTATTTTATTATAATATTTTTATAACAATATTTTTTTTTTTTATTCAAATTTGTTAATGATTTTTATTTATTAATTGATTTAAATTACTTTACAAAAAAAAAATAATGTCTCCAATTTAAGTCGCACTGTTGTTATTTTTATGTTCTCGAGTCGAATGTTTTTGTACGTACTGTTTTATGTTAATTTTTTAGTTTAATGTTCTGTGCTGTTGACTGATGTTGTGTGTGTTGTGTTGAGATCGCCTGTCATCTCATGTTCTAACAGTGCTTTTCCCGCAGTGAATCCCGTGTCACATTTCGTACTAAAATATTGTACTAGATTCACCGCAGGGACAGCAGGCGATCGATCGCCACACCTTAAGCAAATTTGTCAAAAAAAAACTGCTGATGGGGTTTGCTCGGTGGATAACAGAAAGGAAGTAATAATCTTAAGGGCGCCGAAGGCGCAGCAGCTATTTATTTCCTATCTGATTGCAATACGTAAGCAAATTTGTCAAAAAAACTGTGGATGGGGTTTGCTCGGTGGATAACAGAAAGGAAGTAATAATCTTAAGGGCGCCGAAGGCGCTGCAGACAGTAGCTATTTATTTCGCTAAATTTAAACAAAGACAAAAGTTTGTCGGGGGGGGGGGGGGGGGGGGGATATTCCCCTTGATTTCCCCACCCTAAAATTAAATTACGTGTCTTCGGCCGTAAAGTACAATTTAGCCTTGTTTGGAAATCAATAAACAAATTTTGTGCATTGAAATTTTATTTGTACTTGGAACAGTATTGCTTCTTGATTCGCACCCGAGAACTATACACTTTGGAACCATTTTTATTTAATTAATTTAAATTATTATTTTTACTAATTTGAAATTTAATTAAATTATTATTTTATTAAAATTAAATTTAATTAAAACAAAACAATGACACTATACAATACAAAACAAAATTATTCTTCTTATTTATCAGCGAGTATATGCGCCGCTGAGCATCTTCTCTGTATAAGATGGACATGCCGTTTATGCGCTATTTGCACAGTTTATGCAAAGTTTATTGCCGTTTATGTGTTGTTATGCTTATGCTATTCTAAAATTAATTTTTATTTAACTTTTATTGTTTCAATTATTGTTATCAATACGTTATTTATAAATAGACAAATACATTTAAAAACTGCCACTATTTGTGAGCATAAGTTGTAGCAGTAGCACATAAACTCGCTTACTGACATTTGCTGGTTTACAGTAAAGTACTGCTTTTTATGAAATGCCGACGGCAGTCGATGGCAATTGTCAAATTGAAAATACATGCATTTCAATGTAGTGCTTTTTATGAATATTTGACGGCGGACATGTCGACGGCTGACGGCGGACATTGATATTTTTTCTTCTATTGCCGTCGGCTAACCGTCGCCCAAACTTCATTTTTCATTTTATTTACATTTTATTTAATTTTTATGATTTAATTTCATAATAATAAAATATCCAGTTAATTTACAAACTAATAAAAAATGGAATTATTTAACAACAATTGGTATGTATTATTAAATTTCGTATGTATTATCCAGGCAAAATAAATTTCAGAAAATGCACATTTTTTTTATATATCACATATATCACATATGTGATATATATCACATATCATGCCTTCAACGATTTTAATATTGAATATATTAATGATATATTACATATTTTTTTTTTTTTTTTGGGTGGGAGGGGAAATCCATTTACGGACGGAGTGTCGGGCTCCCGCCAACTAAGTTGGCGTCCTACCGACTAAAACCCCTCCCTGTGGGTTGGAGAAGTTTGATGTATCGCTACGTGTACTGCGACCCACTGGATCTATTGTACCCCCTGAAAAAAAATAAACAAAAGAAGATTAGGAATGATCCTTTACGCCCTGAATTTTAGGTTTAGTTCTGCCATAAAATTTAGCAGACTGTCAAGAGACATCTCCGTTATCGTCGTGACCCTTTCATGTGTGCAGAAATGCCTATTCCTATTATCTTTCAGAGCGTCACATTCGAAGAGTAGATGAACTGATGTCTCCTTCTCTTTATTACAAAATCTGCATATTTCCGATATGGACTTCTGCGCTTTATGCAGATAACTGTTAAACGGTCCATGACCTGAGGCGTACCATGTTAGTCGCCCCAGTTCTTCCCGTTTCCCGTTCCCTGCAGTTTCCAGCCCGGTAAAATTTTGACTGAAAAACCGTTTCGCGTTTGTCAGCCCTGGTAGGGAAAGTCAGAAGTGTTTCTTCTCCCTTGCTTTCCAGTCATTTATGGCCGTTTTGATAAAGCAGGTGGCGTTGACGATGGCGGGTTCTGGTCCCACAAATGGGTCCCGTGTTGCCGCCACATTAGGTAATTGGCCCCTATATTACCCCCCTTCCTGCGTTATGCGGGGCCCATCTTATTACAAGTTTGTTCTCCTGGGCCACCCTGTTAAGGTTTTTATGACAGCCATATATTAGCTTCGAACTGTATTTTGGTCCATCCAGCGCTCTAATCGCCGTCTGGTTTCCTGATATAATATATATCTCATTTTGTTTGTATCCCCTGCGGAGGCATTCTATTGCGCCCATCTCTATGGCACAAGCCACCGCCTGGAATACCGTGTTATATTTACTAAGGGTCTGACTATGTTTAAACCTTGGTCGAACTATGCCAGCTCCCGTCCGCGCTGCCTTCCGTATACCAGACTACTGCGTGATCTGGCATGGCAGCGATTTTTCTTTCGTTTGCGTCTGCCCTTTTTAGCAAACTGAAATTTGTGTTGTCGAAAGCCCCCTGTACATCAAAGAATGTGCACATTAGGATCTGTTTGTCAGCCAGAGTGCCCTCTATTTTGCTGACTATAGTGTGCAGTGCAGTCTCCGTCGATTTTCCCGCCTGGTAGGCGTGTTGTTCCGCCGCCAGCGGCTGCCTTGACAGTACGGTCTTTCTTATGTGATTATCTATCACCTTTTCAGCGTTTTAAGAAAAAACGATGTGAGACTTATTGGTCTATATGCCTTTGCCTCTGAAGCATTTTGTTTGCCGGCCTTTGGTATGAATACCAGCCTCGCTTCTCTCCACGCTATGGGAATATATTCTAGGGCCAAGCTAGCTCTGAAGAGGTTTACGATTGTTGTCATTAGCCGATCTAGGGACCTTTGTAGGAAGATGGGATAAATTCCATTCCCGGAGCCTTAAATGGCCTAAATGAGTTGATGGCCCATCTCACTGACCCAGCCGTGCATATCTCCTTGCTAGCCTGATATGCACGGTTTCTGACAATAGGCCAGCCGTCTCCCACATTGACCCCTTCACCCTTTTGGTGCATTTCGGGGTTGTGTATTACACATCCCGGGAAGTGCACCTCTATTAAGTTTTTAAGGGATTCTTCCCCGTTTATGGACATGATTCCCCCCACTGATCTAATAGACCCTAGGGGATTCTTGTGGTCCATTGCTATCGCCTTCTGAACGCCTCCGGGAGTGTGTCAATTTTTTCACACAAGTCCTTTTACAGAAGCTTTTTCACAGAAGCTTTTACTCTTAGACTTTCTTAGATCTCTGTTATATTTTGTCAGAGATTTGCGATAAGCATCCCATTCATTTGTTTTCTTTGCCCTGTTAAAATTGTCTCGGGCCTTTTTCCTAAGTTTGGAGAGCTTTGAGTTCCACCACGGCACATCGCGTCTCGTTTTAATGGTTTTTAATTCAGAACTACTTTTGTAGGCTTCTTGTATGTCTTTTATAAGTCTAGTGGCTGAATTGTCTAATTCTTCCACCGTATTTATACTTTTTGGTTTATAGTCTAACCTGTGAATCAGGGTATCATGCATCACATCCCATGATGTAATTTGCTTTATGGTTTTGACAGTATGCCACAAAGCCTTGTGTTTCTTTTGGGGGGGCTTCTTTGTCCTCTCCCCGGAAGTAGCATGAGGCAAAGTTTATTGTATATGCTTTACCCCCTGCTTTTTTCATGGGGACTGTTATTGCTGTAATGTCCCTGGAAATAAATTGATTAATAGAAAAAATATTCAGCCTCGGATTGCATAATATTGCAGTCCTTGGAGACCATTGGGAGATACATTAACAAATTGTCAATGCCCACCGAGATGGATTTCATTTGACCGGTTTCGATCTTTGCTGTGGGATAGTCCTTGTGAATGATCGCTACAGTGTAGGCCGATGTGGCCCCGCTGTAGCTGGGCTTATTCTCTTGAGGTTTATCCTCTGGAGAAGCATCCCTGATTTCACTTGGATGTCTCCTTTTGGTTTGTACATTTTTCGGCGTTGAGTCGTCCGAGCGCGCCCTTTTGGGGGGAGCGTCACCTGGTCGATCTCGAATTTTCAATACGCATGTTTTTTTGGCCTCTTCTGTCGAATAGCCCTGTTTGATTAGAAACAGGTACCTCCTTTTGGCGGTACCACTTAATCTTTTATGCTTGTTGCCCAATCCTTTAATGCCTTCTCGAATAACTGAGATAGCTGAACTGGGACTTTTGGGTTTTCCAGATGTCTTTGGTTCGGTAGTCTCAGCAATTATTGATTGAGAGATTTCAGAACCCAGACTTCCTGTTTCGGTATCTGATGAGTCAGACGCCGTGAATATTTGAGGGCGATGATCGCTATCTGATGATTGTACTGATGCGTTTAGAGAAGCATCACTCTCATTGGTTTGTAAATCGTTAGTAGCCATGCACTATTAGATTTGGACTGAGGAGTGGGTTGGTCCACCATAGCAGAGCCTCTTACCATGGTAAGGCTGTATACTCCTAGAGGGCGCCCAGTTTCTAGGAGGCTCCGTTCGACACAGTCTGTTACCCCCGACTGTCAACAAATTCTTCGGCACGGGTCGCACGACACCTTGAATTGGGGTTTGGAAGTTCTTTGTTCATTGCTTCCCGAAAGCCTGTCTGACATGGGTGTCCCTATCAGCATAGCCCTCCAGCTCATTGCAACCTAAGCTCTTGCACCACGTTAAGGTGACTTCCACGCAAGAGCAAAGTATAATACATATATCACATCATTAATATTTTTATTACTCGACCGTTTAATATTTTTATATATGAATTTTTTAAACTCGACGTTTCGGTCATGATAGTTTTCAGTGGTTTTGCAATTAGCATATCTATCCGATGCTGTGTTAAAATCGGGACAGGCTGTGGTATACACAGGCTGGGAGGTACACATAATCCGCATTTATATACACGGATTCCACACATTTATTAGGTTTAATTGTTATCGTTATCGATGTACCTTGTTGTTGTTATTAAATCATTTTTTTTGTGTTGTTGTTGTTAAATTTTTTTTTTTTGTTATTGTTGTTGTTGTTAAATAATTTTTTTTGCGTTATTGTTATTAAATTATTTTTTTTGCGTTATTGTTGTCGTTAAATAATTTTTTTTGTGTTGTTAAATAATTTTTTTTGTGTTGTTGTTGTTGTTAAATTTTTTTTTTGTGTTGGTGTTAAATTATTATATTTGTTGTCGTTGTTAAATTTTTTTTTGTGTTGTTGTTCGATTATTTTTGGTATCGGCTTATCGCATCGAAATATTTACGTTTTTGAATTGTTATCATATCGGTTATTTTTTTTTATGTGATTACGGTTTGATACCGATTGATAACAATATTTTGTGGTGTGTTTGTGATTGTTTGTGATTGTTTATGATTATAGTAATGATAAGTGATCGGGAATATAATTAATAGATCAATTTATAATAAAAATAAAATAAGTGCAGTGTTAATTATTTTGTTTGTTGTTAAATATTTTGGTATTAAAAAAAAAAGTAAACAAAATATAAAATGATAAGACATTTTCAGTGTGGTTTTTATTTTTAAATATAATTCACTTAATTGGTCAAGTAATATCCAACCGGTTTGCAAACACAAACAAATACATCACCGCACAAATCATAAAAAAAAGTCCTATAAAAAAAAACACCGAATCTTCACCTGTTGGAATAATAACAACGGCAAGTGGAGGAGTTCTGACTGGGTCATCGTCTTCATCAACAAGAAACTCTTATGCAGCTAAATTAAAAGCCGATCATAACTCATCAGTGGGAGAATATATAGGGTATAGATATTTCGTTTTTTTTAATTTATTTTCTTATCTAAATTGATATACAACACCAATTGATATAACAGTTTATCACTGCAGTGTAAAAATCACTATTATCAGAGTAGCACAGCATTATATTGCCATGCTCAGACTGGGATTGCACTATTTAAGCACCGTTAAACTACTGTTACTTTTCCTCAGTTACACAACAGTTGTAAAAGCACGGTAAATAAATGGGTATTTTTTACCGCTTTTGAACGGTGTTATTGCAACCAAAAGCTAGGTGTTCACATACCGGTAACACACCGATAATTTTTTAAGTAAATTTTCAGTTTATGTGACACGGTTTCAAAACTGTTATGTGTTTCCGTAATTGAAACGTGTTTGTATGAACAGTAGCTGCGGTTAAATTTCCGTGGATTTTTTCTCTTCCACACAACCCATTTTTTTTAGTTTTGTTTTGTGTGTGAGCGTCCCCTATAAGAATTTAACACGACGGTGCAAAAAAAACTGTATCAAAATCAGTTAAACTGTTAAATTACAGTGCCCTCACCGTAATTTATTTTGTGTTCAAACCTAGTCTTTAAAATACGATTAATTAACGGTTATATGACGTTATTCAAGAACCTATAAATAACCGAAAAACCTACTGTGCGGTAACAGTGCGTTTATCGTTATTCGAATTAGTTAAGCAATGGGTTTATAATCACTGTTTATATACAGGTATTTACTACTATTCAGACACCGTAACTTCATTAAATAAAAACACGATTTCTAAACGGTCCTGAATAAGTGTTTGGAAACGTACGAAAAAAACATTTAACATTTATAAAATGTATAAGGTTTTATATTTAGCATATGTTAAGCTTTTATATGTGTTTGGTGTTGTTGGTCGCGCTGGCTGGGTGAATAACAAGACGCACGTTCACATTGAAGGTACCGAGTTCGATTACTACCATTGCAAAAAAACTTTCTTTGAACATGTTTTAATACAAAATAAATATTTAATTAAATAATATAATGTTTGTGGTAAAACTGAAAAAATGCGATAAATTCATAAATTCTAAAAAATGCGATAAAACACAAGTGGATGTGTATAAAAATTGAAAATTATATAACAACCATTCAAAAGAAAAAATAAACTCTAATAAAAAAAATCGTATCAATAATCGATTAAATTTTTTTTATTTTAATCGTGTATTGAGGTTCGGTAACGGTGTTTGAGAAACGGTGCTATCATGGTACATTTAACACCAACATTACACTACAGTGTAAAAACCTGGGCATTTACGGTTGTTAAGCCATTAACATGCGGTATTTTAACTGAAAGATCACTATTTTTGCACCAAATGTAGGTATCACTGTTGGTCAATAAACCGTTTAATTAACTGTGTATACACGTTTTGTTGTTACTTGGGACTCCATTATATTTATTTATTTATTTTTTTATAAGTTTTTTTATTAAAAAAAAAAATCAGGTGATTACAAAACAAAATAAAAAAAATCAAAGGTGCATTATATTATGTGGTCGTGGTTTGCATTCTTGATGGATGGAATTTCTACACAGACCGTCACAGGACCACCATGTTCCATATGGACTTTAGTTGCCGAAGGAATACCTAAAAAAATAGAAAAAAAATATATCGATATAATATGCAACATAATGGAAGTCAATATCACCTTCTATCAATATCATCAGCATGGTGAACCGCCGGATACGGAATAATCTAAAAAATTATAGACTCTCCACTTTTATCTGGGCTTGAGACCAGCTATAAATTATTAGAATGCGGTAATAATTCATAGGCAGTGTTACCTAGGTGGAAAATAATGTTTATTTATTTGTTATTAAAATTGTATATAATATACCTTTTGGTACCGGCCCTTCTGCTAAATAACTGGGTTATTGCTTCATAGCGAAAAAATTAAAACGAAAAAAAAAAAGGAAAAGTGAAATTGAATTTATTCGGTAGGAAAGAAATGTTGGGGAATAACTTCTACGCAATTATTAACCATCACAATTTTATAATGCGTAGTGGATATGGAACTATCAACCAAATCATTAAGTGATGCATTAATAGTGAATGGGGATGGTGATGATATGGGATTTGAATCATTTGGTTATATCGGATGGTTGAAACATATTCACCAATGATTGGGTGCTGTGGGAAACATTTCTGAGGAATTGGATAACATCACCATTTTCCGCAAAGACCGTTTGTGCGTTTGAAATGCGGATATTATTTCGCGTATATTTTTTCCGACTAGGTTTGGATATGGTAACACCATTAATGAAACGTTCCAATTCGCACAATTTGGAATATTCCATTAATTTTAATTTTTTTATGAAGGACCATATATTTGGATGGGGGTACCTACAATGCTGAAGAATTGACGATGAAACGATTCTACAGCATTGTTTGTACGATGTGTTTCACCATAAACAGAAATCTCTTTGGGTAACCATTGGCATTTTAAATATGCAATAAATTCCTTGAAGTTGTTGGAATTATTACATGCGGCATTTTCAACGGCTTGTATACTAGGATTCCAGGATGAAATCTGCGGATAATAATGGCAAACACATCGATATTCTTGTGGCAATGCGAATTGCTAAACTCTAATTTGTGCCAATTTTTAACTCAACCGATTTTTTATGAACAGCCCGGGCAAACTGGAACCAACAACCCAGTATTTTCGCTTCAGGGAATACGGTACGAACTCCTGCCCGTAGTGCACCTTCATAATCTGCCATAACACTGTTCACTGTTGTTTTTGTTGTCATCATTGTTTTGAGTTGACCTAGGATGTGGATATATGTTGATCTCGTTCTCTGTGTCATCAACACATAAAAAATTGGATATACCTGATTTCGAATTTGTAAAATTACAAACATATAACATATATTAAAACATATAAAATTGTTATTTGTTTATGTTTCAATAATAATGAATATGAGTGTGTGGTACTGATGGTATGCTGTAGTATATATGATTGATACCCATATATAAACATTAAACATATGTTTAAACATATGATAAAAAAAATATTTTTGGGATCAATACATTCTTAGATTTTATTTTAATGCAAACAAAGTAAGTATGTTATATATATGTACTTATACATGCTGAACGAGATAAAAAAAAATTACCTGTTTTATTTATATTATTTTTGCATTGATAAAAATACAGTATACCAATGATTTGTAGGTATAAAAAAAACATTTTTTGTATGGACCAGTACCAGTATATAAGTACATATATAGCATATACAATATTATATATATGGATGAACATATCAAAAATCCTATGTAAGTATATATAAATCATAATCCTTATATTATATTATTATAGAAATAGTTAATAATAGGCAGTTTTTAAAAATCTGGTTCTATTATGTTAGTTATTATGATATGTTCGCAAAAGAGATTGGTAGTGCCAGGAATATAATTTATCATGGACTGCATACAGCGAAGATCGGGGGGAATATATTTTATTTATTTCCCCGCGCATACTTGAATTTGTTGTGGGTAAAAATGTGCAAATACATGTGGATGGCACATTTAAGGTGGTTCCACGAACAGGTCTGCTGACACAGCTTTTAATAATACATTTAATGTATTGCGGTACGGTAAGTACAATATTTAAAAATATTTTGTAGTGTTGTTATTTATCTAAATTTATTTATTAAAAAAAAAAAATCTCCATCCCAATGCCTAAAAGAAAATTATTTGATAAAAAAAAATAATACACGGCATTAGGTAAATGATTATTTATTAATGAAAATGATAGTATTATATAGAATTTAAGAAAATCATCAGAAACACCACCAATCCTTATTGCAATTTATGCTTTTAATATTGTATATGCTATATATGTACTTATATATACTGGTCCAAAAAAAAATTTTTTTTTTATACCTACAAATCATTGGTATACTGTATTTTTATCAATGCAAAAATAATATAAATAAAACAGGTAATTTTTTTATATCTCGTTGAGCATGTATAAGTACATATATATACTTACTTTATTTGCATTAAAATAAAATCTAAGAATGTATTGATCCCAAAAATATTTTTTTTATCATATGTTTAAACATATGTTTAATGTTTATATATGGGTATCAATCATATATACTACAGCATACCATCAGTACCACACACTCATATTCATTATTATTGAAACATAAACAAATAACAATTTTATATGTTTTAATATATGTTATATGTTTGTAATTTTACAAATTCAAAATCAGGTATATCCAATTTTTTATGTGTTGATGACACAGAGAACGAGATCAACATATATCCACATCCTAGGTCAACTCAAAACAATGATGACAACAAAAACAACGGTGAACAGCGTTATGGCAGATTATGAAGGTGTACTACGGGCAGGAGTTCGTACCGTATTCCCTGAAGCGAAAATACTGGGTTGTTGGTTCCATTTTGCCCGGGCTGTTCATAAAAAATCGGTTGAGTTAAAAATTAGCACAAATCAGAGTTTAGCAATTCGCATTGCCACCTTCTGTTTATGGTGAAACACATCGTACAAACAATGCTGTAGAATCGTTTCATTGTCAATTCTTCAGCATTGTAGGTACCCCCCATCCAAATATATGGTCCTTCATAAAAAAATTAAAATTAATGGAATATTCCAAATCGTGCGAATTGGAACGTTTCATTAATGGTGTTATCATATCCAAACCTAGTCGGAAAAAATATACGCGATATAATATCCGCATTTCAAACGCACAAACGGTCTTTGCGGCAAATGGTGATGTTATCCAATTCCTCAGAAATGTTTCCCACAGCACCCAATCATTGGTGAATATGTTTCAACCATCCGATATTCAACCAAATGATTCAAATCCCATAGCATCACCATCCCCATTCACTATTAATGCATCACTTAATGATTTGGTTGATAGTTCCATATCCACTACGCATTATAAAATTGTGATGGTTAATAATTGCGTAGAAGTTATTCCCCAACATTTCTTTCGTACCGAATAAATTCAATTTCACTTTTCTTTTTTTTTTCGTTTTTATTTTTTCGTTATGAAGCAATAACCCAGTTATTTAGCAGAAGGGCCGGTACCAAAAGGTATATTATATACACCTTAAATAACAAATAAATAAACATTATTTTCCATCTAGGTAACACTGCCTATGAATTATTACCGCATTCTAATAATTTATAGCTGGTCTCAAGCCCAGATAAAAGTGGAGAGTCTATAATTTTTAGATTATTCCGGATCCGGCGGTTCACCATGCTAATGATATTTATAGAAGGTGATATTGACTTCCATTATGTTGCATATTATATCGATATATTTTTTTTCTATTTTTTTTAGGTATTCCTTCGGCAACTAAAGTCCATATGGAACATGGTGGTCCTGTGAGGGTCTGTGTAGAAATTCAATCCATGAAGAATGCAAACCACGACCACATAATATAATGCACCTTTGATTTTTTTATTTTGTTTTGTAATCACCTGATTTTTTTTTTAATAAAAAAAAAATAAATATATAAATATAATGTTGCAAATCAATTCAGAAGCGGTTTTTTAGGAAAAATTATAGGAAGTTCTATCGAAATTATTATTTCTAATCATACCTGTATAGTGGTAATTATTGCAAATACTTCTGAAATTTTTAATAAAGTAACTTCGCATTGTAGACATATTTAACAAGATGCTAAAGATGGATTATAGTTAATATTTATTAGTAGATATTAAATGCAGATAATAATTGTAAAGAAAATTAATAAACAAAAATGAAAACAATTTAAACAAGAAATGAATTCAGTAAAATCAAAACCAATTAATTGCAAAAAATGTATTTCCAGTAATAATAGAATAGTCCAATATCAATAACAGTTGTCAACAAAAAAACCCAATTATGCGAAAATAATCCAAATCAGTTAAGAAAAAGAATTATCAAAAAAAAAATGCCAATCAATAGGTATATAAATCAAAATTTAATTATAGATCAGAATAGTCAAGAGTGATTGCCAGTTGTCAACGATAATAGAATGATAATAAATTAGAATAATAATACGAACGAACACTTCAAAAAGCATACGCTAAAGCCTCGATTTCTATGAAAATATTTTATTTATCACAAATATGATATTTGTGATATAAAAAAAAATGTGCTTTTTCTGAAATTTATTTTGCCTGGATAAAAAAACCGAAATTTAATAATAAATACCAATTGCTGTTAAATAATTCCATTTTTTATTAGTTTGTAAATTAACTGGATATTTTATTATTATGAAATTAAATCATAAAAATTAAATAAAATGTAAATAAAATGAAAAATGAAGTTTGGACGACGGTCAGCCGACGGCAATAGAAGAAAAAATATCAATGTCCGCCGTCAGTCCGCCGTCCAATATTCATAAAAAGCACCGCCATTTTCATGTATTGTATTTTCATGTATTTTGTACATACATACATATTTTGTACGTACATACATGTACATACATGTATTTTCAATTTGACATTTGCCGTCGTCTGCCGTCGGCATTTCATGAAAAGCATTACTTAAATGAATAAAAATGTGTTATCGATATGGAAATGTATGGATATGAATTTCAAATAATGATAAAAAAATAATGAAAATAATTTTAATTTAATGAAATAACAATGCATATATGAATAAATTCATATAACATATATAATATTTTCAAAACGATATGATATAGATAGGTAGTTAACTCATATATGAGGAAAGCAAAGCCATGAAAAAAAGTATCTATAAACTAAAATTATGATTGTATAATTTTAAATATTTCCTATATAAACTTGAGAATACCTTCCTTAAGGCGCAAAACACAATGATACGTTCAATCGCATGCTGTTGCGTGCGTTTATGCGTGTAAAAATCAACTGCACACAATGAAAGCGTTTTTCGTTTTTCTTGAATTGCATTTATTAATAGTTCATCATCAATTTCCATCATTCCCGATTCCATATTAAAATAGTTAATAATTTTTTTATGTTAACATAACTGTTAACTTTGTTTTTTTTGTTAACTTTGTATATTTAACTATTATAAAAATTTTTTTATGAATTTTTTGTTTTAATAAAAATATTCACGATAACAAACCGATATAAACAATAATCATAACCTCAAAACCGCGGCTGATCGCAACAAAAAGTTAAAATTTGGCAAATTTTTCGATACGCTGCATCGCGTGCGTTTTATTCTGTACTGTTTCGTTTAATACTGTGTAGTTGAATTTTACGCACGCAACAGCACGTGATTGCACGCATCATTCTGTTTGGCCCCTAACCACACCATCAAACTAATAATTAATATAGCGTTGAAATGTATATACAGGGTGTCCCAGTACAGGGTGCCAACCCGAAACAGGCAGGTTCTACACCTCATTTCCAATCAAAAAATGTATGGCGACCCCATGTCTATCTCCCTTGGTTTACGAGCTAGCCCGAAAAAACGATTTCGTTGAAGTTCAAGGTAGTACGTGGATGTTATTTACCATATCTCAGCAACCACTTATCGGAATCCAAAAATTATAACCTTGTTGGAAAGGTATTTTAACTATCGGCGACAACCGGTTTTCATGCTATAGCTGGTCAAACACAAGAAATTTCAACGGCCTCAAATATTTTTGTTATTTTGCAAGCCGAGAGCTGTCGAACTTTTATGTATATCAGCTGTCGGTTTTTAGAAAAACTTCTTTGAAGTTTTAGCTTTTAATTTGATGTACAAACTTTTAAAATATGTCAACTCGTCTTAGAGATATGACGAAAATAATATTGAAATATGACGAAAATAATGCAAATTTTTCAAAAATTTAAAACACATTTATTACATTGCAAAGTTCAATATTCTGTTGTTATCGCGTTATCTAGGTAACATAACTTCAAGGGATTGCAATTAATTTAATGGTTACTTAGAAATAAAAAAAGATAAATCTATTAGCGTTATAAAATCATTCAATTCTTTTGCTTTTTGTGCTACATCTCTTCGGCATTTGTATGTTACATTGTTTTACGTTTAACATTCATTAGGAAATTAAGTTTGTTTTATAAAGAATAATTCGGAAGTTTGAAACGGTAAAAAACAGTAAAAAATAAATTTCAAAAGCAGCCATCCAAATTGGTGTAAGTAAAAACTATGCTTGGCGTGCAATGAAAGATGCTGGTTTACATCCGTATCATTCGTTGTTATGAACAAGATCGCAGGATATTAAATCAAATTTTATATACGGATGAAGCAATGTTCACACGTGAAGGGATATTTAATTCTAAAAATAATCATCATTGGTTAAAGGAAAACCGGCATTCAGTTCGGCAACACGCATTTCATTCAGGAACGAATAGCAGTCAATGTATGGGCAGGAAAGATTGGAAATCAATTAATTGGTCCATAGTTTCTACCTGGGCGACTGGATTCAGATTCATATTTAGTTTTTTTGCGAAATCGGTTATTCGATTTACTCGATGATGTTAATTTAACTGTTTTGCGATTCATTCATTTTCAACATGACGGTGCACCCCCACATTTTGCACGAAGTGTAAGAGAACACTTAAATGACACATTCGGTCAAAGATGGATTGGAAGAAATGGCCCATTAAATTGCCACCACGGTCGCCAGACCTCACACCATTAGATTTTTATCTAATAAAGACATAGTAATGACATAATTTATAAAACACCAGTTCATACCAGGGAAGATTTAATGAATGGCATTAATAATGCGTTTGAAGTTTTAAAAATAATCCGAATCAAATTCGATCGGGTACTAGGGTAGTATTAAAACGGTGTCGAATATGTCGATCACATAATGGACCCCATTTTGAACAATTTTTGTAGTAAAAATTTAAATTTAATTTAATAAATATCTTTTAAATTTTTGCATTATTTTCGTCATTTTTCAATATTATTTTCGTCATATCTCTAAGACGAGTTGACATATTTTAAAAGTTTGTACATCAAATTAAAGCTAAAACTTCAAAGAAGTTTTTCTAAAAACCGACAGCTGATATACATAAAAGTTCGACAGCTCTCGGCTTGCAAAATAACAAAAATATTTGAGGCCGTTGAAATTTCTTGTGTTTGACCAGCTATAGCATGAAAACGGGTTGTCGCCGATGTTTGTGTTATTAGAAAGAGTTAAAGATAGTTAAAATACCTTTCCAACAAGGTTATAATTTTTGGATTCCGATAAGTGGTTGCTGAGATATGGTAAATAACATCCACGTACTACCTTGAACTTCAACGAAATCGTTTTTTCGGGCTAGCTCGTAAACCAAGGGAGATAGACATGGGGTCGCCATACATTTTTTGATTGGAAATGAGGTGTAGAACCTGCCTGTTTCGGGTTGGCACCCTGTACTGGGACACCCTGTATATACGCGTTGATTGAAACATATTAACCTTATGTATTTTATAGCATATATATTAGAGTGGTTTTTTTTTGTTCGAAGATTTTAAATCGCTTTGTATCATCGGCCGCACCCCTTAATTTTTTTTATTTGGTGATATCATGAATATTGGTAAAATTTGGGGTAGGTAAGTTGAGGGGAAGTGGACCCACCGAGGGGTTAAAGTTGAAAAATTCAGTGTTGTTAAGCAGATTTTCGCGCTTAAAGCGTTAACGGATGACATTAGCGGGTTAACATGTATGGTGGACTTAACTAAAATGAAACAGGGAAACTTTTTCTCACAGACACTTACCCCCTAAATCATCCCCTTAATACCCCTCCCATACAAAATTCATTCACGTAATTTACAATATATTTTTAACATTATAAGGGTTAAAAATTGACATTAAAGGGTTAACATATATGAAGAGCCCCCACTATTATTGATTGCCTA
Source organism: Dilophus febrilis (assembly GCA_958336335.1). Taxonomy (NCBI): domain Eukaryota; kingdom Metazoa; phylum Arthropoda; class Insecta; order Diptera; family Bibionidae; genus Dilophus; species Dilophus febrilis. The sequence continues at coordinate 146,781 of CATVHY010000024.1, read as the reverse complement.
AACTTTTCTTAGAACATACTATGTACCTAAATCATCCCCTTAAGTCATCCCCCATACGAATTTCCGATTTTTCACACAAAATTAATATATTTTGGTGTATTATATGAAAATACATTAAGATACACCTAAATCTCATATGATATTTAAAAAATGCACATTTATCATATAAAAATTTAAATAATTATGAAATGAAATAAAATTAGTATTTAATTTTGTTATTTATTTATTTCAAAGACATAAAATACTAATGTACAATAATTTAATAATTATAAGACGACTTGGTGGTGCCGTTGATAAAGCATCCAACCCAATTGCGGGTGGTCACGAGTTCAAATCCTAGCCGGAAAATTTTTTCTGTGCTTTTTATGATTTGAATTCATGAACTAAGTCACCATTTATTCATTGGGATCAATTTAATGAATATCTTTGGTATATTGTGTCGGACGCAGCCAAAGATTAACAAATTCTACACACACATACTCGCAATTATATATGAAACTATATAACAAATACTCATCATCATTATTAAAATTACATTAATAATTAATATCTGCTATCTGATTTTTATTCTTCGTATGAACTACATCGTAATCATAATGCGAATCAAATGATTCAGTCTCGCCAGGAGATGATTTCTTCAATTAACAAAGATTTAGATTCAATATCTAATTGGGGAAGGATAAACTAGAATTTAGTCCAATTTAGTCCATCTAAAACAAAGGCATGTTTGTTCTCAAACAAAAGATCCATAAATGTTGACCCAATACTTATGCATAATACAATTATTCCACAATCTAATGACTTATTAAATTTGGGAATGTCTTTGTCAAACAATTTTTCATGGAGTAATAATATAATAATTGAAGCTAATGCAGCTGAAGCTAGTCGCATTGGATTTTTAAGATCGAAAGAATTTCTCAATTCTGAAAATTTAGCATTAGTTTATAGGTCTTTTATCAGACCACTTCTAGAGTACAATTCCTACATATGGGCTGGTGCACCAATTACTACCCTGCAGTTTATTGACAGGATCCAAAAACACGCTATTTCGCTGATCAGAAATGAAACAATAACAAATTCCATTGAATCATTGGATCATAGACGATCAGTAGCTTCATTGTGTATAGGTATTATTACCACGAATGCTCTAATGAAATTTTAAAGCATAGTGCTTATTAAAAACTAATGTTTATCTTTAAATGTTACTCTTTTAACATTGTTGTCTAACAAAAAACTATTACAAGAATTATAAGTCATGATTAAAACATCAAGTGGATTGAATCGGTCATAATTAATGTAATTAAATTAATATGTTTTTAAGTCCATATATAATTGTAAGTCATTTTTGTTTGCTAGTTGGATATTTTGCTTCATAATCCTTAACCACTTTTCATGTGAATTGCTTATTGCAATAATTATTAAATTATTGTATATTAGTATTTTATGTCTTTGAAATAAATAAATAACAAAATTACATATATATAGTATTTCATTTCATAATTATTTAAATTTTTATATGATAAATGTGCATTTTTTAAATATCATATGAGATTTAGGTGTATCTTATAGCTTCTTTTCTACTACGCTTTTTAGTGTAGGCTACACAATTTAAAAATATAAAAGTGTATTAAGCTTTACGATATATTTCTATTGTAGTGTGATATGAAAAGATTACATTTTTACATTTGGTGTATTTTCTCAATATATATAAAAATACTCGCCGCACAAATGCGAACGAGAATATATATTTTTGTATTCGACAGAGACCAAAAATTGATAATATATGCAAATACATACAAATACTCAGTATTACGAAATTACAAACAAGCAACCTCAAAATCGAATCTACACCATAAATATTCATTGTGTAGAATACCATTATATTTTGTACAATGTTGTGGTGACGGTGTCGTTTTGTTGTAGTAAAAAAGAATAAAAATTCAACACACCATTGTAGCATTCGATGAAAAAAAGAGATATTTGATGTTTGTGGTGTATTGTACTCAAAAAAGCGTAGTAGAAAAGAAGCTATTAATGTATTTTCATATAATACACCAAAATATATTAATTTTGTGTGAAAAATCGGAAATTCGTATGGGGGATGACTTAAGGGGATGATCTAGGTCCATAGTATGTTTTAAGAAAAGTTTAGGCAATCAATAATAGTGGGGGCTCTTCATACATGTTAACCCTTTAATGTCAATTTTTAACCCTTATAATGTTAAAAATATATTGTAAATTACGTAAATGAATTTTGTATGGGAGGGGTATTAAGGGGATGATTTAGGGGGTAAGTGTCTGTGAGAAAAAGTTTCCCTGTTTCATTTTAGTTAAGTCCACCATACATGTTAACTCGCTAATGTCATCCGTTAACGCTTTAAGCGCGAAAATCTGCTTAAAAACACTGAATTTTTCAACTTTAACCCCTCGGTGGGTCCACTTCCCCTCAACTTACCTACCCCAAATTTTACCAATATTCATGATTTCACCAAATAAAAAAAATTGGGGGGTGCGACCAGCCAAATTCCAGACTTTATAAAAAAAAACCACCCTGTAAAATATATTTTGTTTGATTATATATATTAAAGAATGTTCTTTGCTGTAGCACGCGGAGAATGGCCTCATTGTGCGATTGATAAATCATGTATGATATTATTTGATTGTATTAGCGCATATAAAAATATTCAAACAAAAATGAGACCATATTCCTTTGCTTGCAATAACAAGATTGGTTTATATATAGTTGATATAGTACAGTACAGTACAGTACAGGCTTGTTGTGGTTGTTTATAACACAAAAATATTGCATAAGAGTTTCTTGTTGATGATGACGATGACCCAGCAACTCCTCCACTTGCCGTTGTTATTATTCCAACAGGTGAAGATTCGGTGTTTTTTGTATAGGATTTTTTTTTATGATTTGTGCGGTGATGTGTTTGTTTGTTTTTGCAAACCGGTTGGATATTACTTGATCAATTAAGTGAATTATATTTAAAAATAAAAAGCGCACTGAAAATGTCTTATCATTTTATATTTTGTTTACTTTTTTTTTTAATACCAAAATATTTAACAACAAACAAAATAATTAACACTGCACTTATTTTATTTTTATTATAAATATATCTATTAATTATATTCCCGATCACTTATCATTACTAATCATAAACAATCACAAACAGATCACAAAATATTTTTATCAATCCGTATCAAACCGTAATCACATAAAAAAAAATAACCGATATGATAAGAATTTAAAACGCCGATACCCAAAATAATCGAACAACAACAATAACAACACAAATAAAATAATTTAACAACAACACAAATATAATAATTTAACAACACCAACACAAAAAAAAAATTTAACAACAACAACAACAACACAAATAAAATAATTTAACAACAACAACAACAACAACAACACAAAAAAAAAAATAATTAATAATTTAAATAAATAATTTAACAACACCAACACAAAAAAAAAATTTAACAACAACAACAACACAAATAAAATAATTTAACAACAACAACACAAAAAAAAATTTAACAACAACAACACAAACAAAATTATTTAATTACAACAACAAGGTAAATCGATAACGATAACAATTCAACCTAATAAATGTGTGGAATCCACGTATATAAATGTGTGGATTTTGTGTACCTCCCAGCCTGTGTATGCCACAGCCTGTTCCGTCTAATACATGTTGTGCCACAGCTGATTTATTAGGTTGATTGTATTTTATATGTGCCGTGTGTTCTTTAAATCTGGTTAAGTAATGCTTTTCATGAAATGCCGACGGCAATAGAAGAAAAAATATCAATGTCCGCCGTCAGTCCGCCGTCCAATATTCATAAAAAGCACCGCCATTGAAATGCATGTATTTTCAATTTGACATTTGCCGTCGTCTGCCGTCGGCATTTCATGAAAAGCATTACTTTAGAGCGTTTTTGTTTGGGCATTTTCGTTTATTCCTCTTGTGTCATGCACTTGTGCGCTCTCAAACATACGAGCGCGATATAACATTTACATGTGCTAGCTCTGTGTTCGAATATTATAAAATAGTCTTGTGTTTAATGTTGTTTACAAATGGCGCTTTATATGTGAAAATGTTATAGTGACGATAAAGCAACAACAATCTCACACAGGGCGTTGGTGCTGCTACAAAATAGATAGGGCAATTTGTGTCAACACAAGTGCTAAGTGGAGGTATTTTCGAACATGTGTCATATAACACAAGTAACACAAGTGCAATAAAAAAACGTATTTGTGTCACTTGTGCGTTTGTGTTAACACAAGTGGAATAAACGAAAACGCCCTTTATTACGTGGTGCTAGCACCATAGCACCCATGACACCAAAAAACGTTCGTTTATTCCTCTAATCGCACTAGTGTCATATGACTTGAGTTCGAGAATTGCTATACATAGCACTAGTGCTTAACACTTATTGCCTCATCTATTTTGTTGATGCACGATGACACTAGAGAGCTGTGATATTAAAATCTCTCAATTAGCGCTCAAATAAATTATTTGGTTTTGTTTTATTCTTGCAAACTCTAAATTATTTAAATAAAAATTTTATTGCAAATTTGTTTTGTAGTTTTTAATATTGATTGATAAAAATATAACATAGAAAGTTTTGATATAAATAAAAATAATCAAAAATAAACTAAATATTTTGTTGCTTTGTTTTGTTGTTTTATTTCATTTTATTGAACAATTTATTACAAACAGAAAAACAAGAGAAATGCATTTAAAAAGCACCAAGCCAGGTAATAATCGAACAGAGGTAACATGGCACCCAACAAGGTGTCTTATAGCGCAAAATATTTTGAGAGCGCACCAGTGCTAGCACTAGGAGCAATAAACGATAACGCTCTTAAATATCCATTTAATCCTGTTTGTGACATTGTATATTGGAACGTAAAAAAACATTGAATTTTTATACGTTTTGAACATTTTAGTTATATGAAAAGGCAAGACATTGATTATACGTAGGGTGTATGTATGAGTGGTATAAGTTAGTAAAAATAAATGGTTCACTAAAAAGAAATAAGCATAAAAATAATCTAACTCATACAAATATAGAAATAAAATTTGATTCAAATATAATCGCCTACTAAATACTGTATATAGTATATAGTAAATACTGTATATAGTATATAGTTTATAACAAGCATTGTAATACCAAAAACTAATAGGTTAGGAGCTACTTTTTTGGTGGTTATATAAAAAAATGAAAATAAATATTTACCTGGAAGAATAATCAAATAGAATTAAGGGAGACTAGAAGAATATTGAGAGAATAAAATCATGGTGTTGCATAAAAAAGAAAAAAAAATCTCATTTTAAAATTTTATTAAAAAAGTGCACTCATTGTCAAAAAGTACACTCTTACAAAAAAGTACATTGTCAAAAAAAAAAAACTTTTGACCATCAATTTTTGTTTTAAAATACAGAAAAAAAAATTATATAATTAAATTATTATTATTTTTTAATCAATTTATTAAAATAATACTTGTTCAAACGATATCATCGTTAAATTATTTTATCGCATTTTTCGTTCAACCTGTTTCACCAATGTTTTACCACACGATATCTACTTTATCATAATAAATCATAAATCAGCATAAAATTAGCATAAATGCCGAGATTATGCCGAGATTTTTATTTAAATTTTTATATCAAAAAAATATCAAAACCAGAGAGTGCTGTTCTAGTCTTTTTATTTCTATTTATAATCAGTCCATTTGACATACCCCCATAAAAAAACAGCAGCAATAATTTTTGGATGAACTCTCTCATTCACTGTGTTCTGTATGTTAAACGAACATACGAACAAAATATATAGGAATCTAAATCCATGTATACTTAAAAATAAATCATATATGTGTATATTCATGTATTCATATATTCATATAAAAAAACAGCAGCAAACTTAACTCACACTGTTCGCTTTGGGTTCGGTAAATAAATTATTTATGTATACGGCAAGCGTATAAAGTATTACAACAATAAACTATTATATACCACCATAAAATTTAAAGGGAAATTTTGTTTCCATATACGAAATTTTAACTCAACTAGGTTCTGTTTTATCACAGAACACAGTTGAGTCAAATTTCATACCTACTCATCAAATCAAGTATGAATGCTTGTGTATATATGAGATGATTTTATTTTAATTTAAATGATCATATTGTTCATTTGATTGAAATTCGTCTCAAATATTCATTTATGTTTTTCTTTGCATTCATTATTTTCTTATAAATTGATTTAATTTCGCTTTTATATTAACAATTTTATTATTAATAATTGTTGTACTGATTTTCAAATATTCCAAGTGTTTTTTTCAAAACAATTTGATTTTCAATTTTATTTTCATTTGTTTATTATTATTATTATTATTCCACCATACAATCCACTGATTTTCAAATATTCCAAGTGTTTTGTCAAAACAATTTGATTTTCAATTTTATTTTCATTTGTTTATTATTATTATTATTCCATTATTTTCAATTCTGCCCTAAAATCAAAGGCATTATTTATAAATAAAAGAATATCATAAATATGGAGGAAACACTTCTAGACAATTGCGTGATACGTAGCTTGAAGAAGCAATATTTTTGTTCACGCAGCATTGAGGACAAGAATGCAATTTTACGTGAAGGAAGGCCAATGCCAGAACTTCCTGATATATGGTATCATAAATCATTCTAGACCCCAGTAGCCGTATTTTCTAAAACAATATTGTATTTTTACGATATTGTATTTGACTAAATTGAATTTACAATATTGTTAAAATTTCATATTTTTAAACACAATATTGGTTGACCATTGCGAATCGGTAGTTTTATTTTTTTTTTTTTACATAATTGTAACTATTTCACTCAACATTTTCGTTAAATTCATGTAAAAGAAAATACCAAAATTCGTTTTTTACCGAAAATATTACAATATTGTTTTAGAAAATATGGCCCCAGATATACATTTGATGTGTTATATTAAACTGATAAAACCGAACGACTTAATCTAAGGATAAGGAATCGCCACTGGTTATTTATACTGTAGGGATGGCACTAAATTATTAACATAAAATACTTATTCTTGTCATTTGTTTTGAACATTTATTTAAAATTAAAATTAAATTAAAATTAGTTATATTATTACATTCTAAATAACAACTAACAACTTACAACTCACAACTCACAACTGATTTATAATTTTTTTTTATATGTTTACTATTATTTAATTATTTACTCCACATCTAAAAAAAATTCATTATAAAAACAAAAATTCTCATCAATTCATTTTACTTTATACTGCCATGAGATGAAATTCTATCCCATGAATAACATTTTAAATCAAAGTGTTTCTTTTTAATATTAAATTAAAGTGATTTACTACAATACATAGACAAATATATTTAAAAAATTAAATTGCTAATAAAATAAATTAAAAGTTGTATCTTAACTCTTTCAATAAATATTTTCACAAGGTTTTAAGAATAAATTTTTATTGGTTATGTTCTGGCATGCTCATTGCATAAATTGCGTTTATGTGCGGTATTTTATCATGCTATCTATCTACGCATAGCAATTTTCGAACAACGTGTTTCCATAAGATACATACGTTTATGTCGATAAAAATTTGCCACAATTTGTGCGCATAAGTAGCAGTAGCACATAAACTCGCTTACTGATATTTGTTGGTTTACCGTAAACACATAACATTTATGGTTATTTTGCGTTATTACTTTCACATGTGACATATCATATGTATATTAGATTTATTTGGAAATCTATGATGTTATCAAAATAATAACAACACACATTGAATATTAAATTTTAATTTTAACCCCTTGTACTTTTAATTGTTTGAATAAATTGTAGAGTTTGAACTGATTACTTATTTATAAATTATGTTTTTAAAATAATTATTTAAAAAAAATTACTGTCAACAAAATAGATAATTGGATTTATTATTATTCAATACAGTGTAAAATGAAATTAAGTTTACACGAGTAGCACTCGTGATTGAGTTACTACGACAAAATAAGTTTACACGAGTCAGACTCGTGAATCAATTTGACGAAAACGTTTTTGTACATAGAAAAAATGTATTGATTAAATATAATAAAAAAACAACTAACGCTATTAAAAAATTTGGCAAAAAAAACTGTGGATGGGGTTTGCTCGGTGGATAACAGAAAGGAAGTAATAATCTGAAGGGCGCCGAAGGCGCTGCACACAGAAGCTATTTATTTCCCCTTTCAGTATAAATTTTCAGTATAAATAGCGCTTTTAAAAATGAAAAAAAAAATTTCATACAAACTTTGCCCCCTCCCCTTCCTGGACGAAGGGGTTCAGGCGCCACCTAGTCCTGGAACTAAAGTTGCTTGGATTGTTCAAGCCTAGCATATTAGGACTCACAAGGAAAGACTCCCGGGTGTGAGAAGCCGATTTGGCTGAATTTTGGATATGTTGTAGTACTCGAAAAATAAAGACACCCATATTTTTTTTTAGCTGCTAAATTTCACTTTTAGGGGGTGAAATCCAAGATGGCGGCAAAAATGAAAATTCGCCATAACTTCTACAATTATGCACCAAATTCACTGAAATTTGAACAAACATCAATTTTGGACTAATCCGCATATTTCATAGAAGAAACTTTTTTTTTAAATGTCAAAACGGTGATTTCATTCAAGATGGCCACTACCCCTGCATGCATCCATTTAATATCGAATTTAATGTATAACTTCTACAATTTTAGTCCGATTACGATGAGCTTCGGATATTTTGTAGTGCTCATGAAAATGAAAAACGCAATTTCTCATTTTTTTGAAAAAATGACTATTTGAGGTTAAATTTAAGATGGCGTCGAAAATGAAATTTGATCATAACTTTCTCAACTTTCATCGGATTTACTTCAAATTTGGTTTGTAACTTTATTGAACTTTGACTCACATATCCCAAAACAATTCATTGGTTATGTACCTGGCAGCCACGAATGAAGAGTCTATTACATTTCATTCTACGAATACTGCAATTTCATCTGTGTTTGTTCTTCAACAAAGTATCAACCACCAGTCTCAACAAAGTATCAACAACCTGTATCATCAACCTTCACCTTCATCCGTTTGTTGAATTAATATTCTGTTATGTAGAGACTGTCGGGATTATTGAAATCACCCATATATTTTTTTTACACAATTTAATATGCTAACTAAAAACAATAATGTTTTACTATAACTTACTAGGATTTCTTAAATATGGATATTATATTATGGGGTAGCGTTGTTATGGTACTCGCAAATTATTATTTAATTTGCTAAAATTTAAACAAAAATTCAAATCAATAATAATATGGTGTGATTTTTAAATGTTAAATATTGATCTTTTACGCGAAAACTAGTATTTAATTTACTAAAATTTAAACAAAAACAACAAATCAATAATAATAAGGTGTGATTTTTAAATGTTAAATATTGATCTTTTACGCGATAACTAGTACTTAATTTACTAAAATTTAAACAAAAACAACAAATCAATAATAATAAGGTGTGATTTATTATTACTTTTAGAAACCAATGCAATACGATTAGTATAAATACAGCAAATGTTTTAAAAAAAATAACAGTTCATTTTGATATTTAGGAAAAGATATTGAAATCCAAAGTAAATTGTTTGTCAAAGTAAAGTGTGTGTAGAAAAAAGTTAAATAAGTTTTGTAAGAAAGTAAGTATGCAGTTGAATCCAATGAACGTGATTCAACTTTTATTAACCGTATTTCAAGTAATGGACATCCCCACAACACCAACAACTAATAATGAGCGTGAGTTAGCAAAAGGCATGGAAGACACATTAATTGATGCAATGGATAATTTTTTACCCATTGGATATATACAAGAGGTAGGTTTAGATTTCCAGGAGCAATATAAAGATTGGGAATATATTCCAGTTAGTGATGATACCTGGATTCCCTCTGATTCTGGTAAACGGAAATGTACGAGAGACGATGATGAAGAGGTAACATTGGAATATAAAAGAAACGCTGTACGGTTTTGGAAAGGATGCGGTAGAGCCACATTTCGTTCACTGCAAGCTGTGCAGAACCGTTATAGAAGGGTCCCTGGTATCACAAAATTATACCGATGGCAGGAACAACTGGACCAAAATGGAACATATGTAGAAAAAATTACAGATATCGGAGAATATGTTTTAAAACGGTGTAAAAATGCCGCTCAATCTGGATTGATATTCCACGGCATAGATATTAGAAGATGGGGGCTACAAGCCAAACGAGAATTGGGTTACGATGACATATTAGATTTTAGAGCCTCCAAAAAATGGGTTCACAATTTTAAAAAAGCTCACCGTTTAGTTTCTAGGAAAATTAACAAATTTGTTAGCAAACGTACATTTGAACAAGCAGATGAGTTGAAGGAAAATGCTAACATATTTGTAAATGCTGTAAAGAACTTAATACCGAGCTTTGGTTTACAAAATATATACAATACGGATCAAAGTGGTTTTCAGTTGGAAATGCATGCAGGTAGAACATTAGCCACATTAGGAATAAAAAGAGTACAGTGTGTTGTAAAATCACTGTCGGCTAGTGATGTGAGTTTCTGCTACTTTGTTGTAGTAGTAAGTAATCACTACTTTATTAAAACTAGTACGTACAAAATACTTGCTACTTACTCTGCTACTTTAAAAAAAATGCACATAACCCCCCCCCCCCCTCCCTTCCTGATTTGTTTTAACTTCATTGCTTTCCCCGGCTTTCGTTCATTTTTTCTGTATACATCATTATATTTTTCGATAAAAGCACATACAAAAAAACCTTATATTATTGCACGAGAACGAAGAAAATAAGAGCTTTTCGTCATATATGGATTTGTATAGCTTAACGTTTTTATAAAATATTGTATATAGAAATATATTAGTTGAAGCAAGAAACTGATAATTTCACACAATATAAACCTTGATTTAATAATTCATATTCTCTTATGCATATATATATATATATATATAATATAAAACAACAAAATAATGTAACAACAAAAATATGTATAAAATATATATATATATATAAAACATATACACAAAATAAAATATTATTTTGTTGTTTTGGCTACATTATTTTGTTGTTTTATATTTACTAATAAATTTTGAAATGGTATATTTCTTTCTCTGCTACCTATTTTATTTTCATTGCTTACGTATTTTTCATTTCTTACTTTTTCTTCATTACATATTTTCGTTTCATTACATATTTTCGTTTCATTACATATTTTCGTTTCATTGCTTATTTTCTTACCACTACATATTTTCTTTATATTAATATGTATCCTACCTTGCATGTGTGCTATGTTTTATAATATATTATTGTATTGTATTTTCATGCATTCTTTTTATCATATTATATATATAAAAAAAAACTATTGTATTTTGCATATCATCATTATTTATTTATTTAATTTTTTTATTATATCAAATGTATAATATAATAAAATAACTACAAATATAGAATAATTATTAACATTTATTATTCATTAAACTATAATATATAAATATTAAATTTAAATATAAATATATTAAATAAATATATAAATATTAAATTTAAATTAAATAAATTTATCAAATTCATTAAATAAATAACTCATAAAATAAATTAAACTATTCATTTAAATTGAGATGATTTCAAAAAAATTATATAAATTGATTTTTTTTAAAACATTTTTCAGTTTTCTCCAACGATATACCTATGCTTTTAAAATTTTAATAATGATTTAAAATAATAACTTGATTTTTTTTAAATTCGTACTTTTTTAAATAAAAGATAAAATATTTCAATTTTATATAACAATATTACAACTCTTTTAATAATAATTGCATTATTAAATAATAATTAATTTAATTATAAATGACAATTTTGTGTTAAGTTTATTAATTACTTGACAAATGTAAAGAATCATAATATTACCAATAATTCTCAACTTATAGAATAAATTTTAATTCTTAATTATTTTTAAATATTCGCCCGGATTGTAATCAAAATTAGTACACCCTCCCCCAACCACAATAAGAGCAGTGATATATATATTATATACACCCTGTAATTAAAAACAATAGAATATCATCGCATATGATATATTTTAATGTATATATTTTTAAATAAAATATATTCTCAAACATATAAACTATAATGAATACATATAATTATTATATGTGATATAATCAAGATGTTTTAAAATAGAGAGGTGTATTACCTCGTGAAATATTGTTTATACAAATTACAATTGTATTTGTTTATTTGACGTCATTTACTCTTCTCGGACGGTACTATTTATAAATTTTTTATTTTCGTTTTCCTATGATTATTTTCATTATTTTATAAACAAAATATTTTATTTTTAGCGTTGTTGCGTGGCAAACTTATTTAAATTATCGTAGTATACGTGAGTACTACTACACCTCTCTATTTTAAAACATCTTGATTATATCACATATAATAATTATATGTATTCATTATAGTTTATATGTTTGAGAATATATTTTATTTAAAAATATATACATTAAAATATATCATATGCGATGATATTCTATTGTTTTTAATTACATGGTGTATATAATTGGGTTTATTCAGGCCTCAGCGTGGTTAAATATCTACGGAGATATTTCGTTTAACCACGTTTTTCGTATTCAGAGCCCATAAATTATCTACGATAATGAATAAATTAACATCACCTTTTCGATGCGAAGTAAAGTAATGCTTTTCATGAAATGCCGACGGCAGACGACGGCAAATGTCAAATTGAAAATACATGCATTTCAATGGCGGTGCATTTATGAATATTGGACGGCGGACATTGATATTTTTTCTTCTATTGCCGTCGGCTGACCGTCGTCCAAACTTCATTTTTCATTTTATTTACATTTTATTTAATTTTTATGATTTAATTTCATAATAATAAAATATCCAGTTAATTTACAAACTAATAAAAATTAACAGCAATTGGTATTTATTATTAAATTTCGGTTTTTTTATCCAGGCAATATAAATTTCAGAAAAAGCACATTTTTTTTTATATCACAAATATGATATTTGTGATAAATAAAATATTTTCATAGAAATCGAGGCTTAAATTATCCACGCTTAGGTTTCTATGGAGATATTATTATTCTATATCTATATCAATGCACGATATTTTCATTTGATTTATTTTATACAGTACAGACTATTACAATTTTCCAGTTGCTCAATAAAACGAAACTAAATTTAGCGAAAATACCGAACACATTAAAAAAAGACAGTCGATATTTATATGTGGAAAGAAAAAGAAAAAAAAAATTTTTGTGTTCGTTTTATTTTTATTCTGTGTAGCCAAATATAAATGATTGTTTTTTTTCCTTATAAAAAAAAGTAAACAAAAGCGCTATTATAGTAATAGATTATTTTAAATTGTGCTCTGAATACCAAATATCTTCAATATTTTTCTTCGTAGGTATTTCACCGTGGATAAATTTATATTTAACCACGTTAATTTGAGTACGTAAGAATTTATACAAATATATATATCACTGCTCTTATTGTGGTTGGGGGAGGGTGTACTAATTTTGATTACAATCCGGGCGAATATTTAAAAATAATTAAGAATTAAAATTTATTCTATAAGTTGAGAATTATTGGTAATATTATGATTCTTTACATTTGTCAAGTAATTAATAAACTTAACACAAAATTGTCATTTATAATTAAATTAATTATTATTTAATAATGCAATTATTATTAAAAGAGTTGTAATATTGTTATATAAAATTGAAATATTTTATCTTTTATTTAAAAAAGTACGAATTTAAAAAAAATCAAGTTATTATTTTAAATCATTATTAAAATTTTAAAAGCATAGGTATATCGTTGGAGAAAACTGAAAAATGTTTTAAAAAAAATCAATTTATATAATTTTTTTGAAATCATCTCAATTTAAATGAATAGTTTAATTTATTTTATCAGTTATTTATTTAATGAATTTTATAAATTTATTTAATTTAAATTTAATATTTATATATTTATTTAATATATTTATATTTAAATTTAATATTTATATATTATAGTTTAATGAATAATAAATGTTAATAATTATTCTATATTTGTAGTTATTTTATTATATTATACATTTGATATAATAAAAAAATTAAATAAATAAATAATGATGATATGCAAAATACAATAGTTTTTTTTTATATATATAATATGATAAAAAGAATGCATGAAAATACAATACAATAATATATTATAAAACATAGCACACATGCAAGGTAGGATACATATTAATATAAAGAAAATATGTAGTGGTAAGAAAATAAGCAATGAAACGAAAATATGTAATGAAACGAAAATATGTAATGAAACGAAAATATGTAATGAAGAAAAAGTAAGAAATGAAAAATACGTAAGCAATGAAAATAAAATAGGTAGCAGAGAAAGAAATATACCATTTCAAAATTTATTAGTAAATATAAAACAACAAAATAATGTAGCCAAAACAACAAAATAATATTTTATTTTGTGTATATGTTTTATATATATATATATATTTTATACATATTTTTGTTGTTACATTATTTTGTTGTTTTATATTATATATATATATATATATATATGCATAAGAGAATATGAATTATTAAATCAAGGTTTATATTGTGTGAAATTATCAGTTTCTTGCTTCAACTAATATATTTCTATATACAATATTTTATAAAAACGTTAAGCTATACAAATCCATATATGAAGAAAAGCTCTTATTTTCTTCGTTCTCGTGCAATAATATAAGGTTTTTTTGTATGTGCTTTTATCGAAAAATATAGTGATGTATACAGAAAAAATGAACGAAAGCCGGGGAAAATTATTATTATTATGCAAGCTTATTCTTAAAAGTAACAGGAAAAGTAGTAGACACATATTTTGGTTGGTAGTTGTTACTTACTTATTTTTCAGTAGCTGTGACTTTTGTAGCTGTTACCTACTTTTTCTCCACCACTACTGTCGGCTACAACTCATAGTTATACTGTACAACCAATAATTTCGGCAGATGGTAAATTATTACCTGTACTATTTTTAGTTTTAAAGGAACAATCAGGCGGTTTCGGTCCTATTGTCCAAAGAAATTTATTCCACGCTGCTAATGTTCAGGTCACAGCTTCTACATCTGGCAAGCTCACATCAGGTAAAAATTAATTCATTAAAATAAATTGATCAAAGTATATTGTTATAAAACGCTTTAATTCCATTTTTTTTTTAATTCCAGAGCACTTCAAAATTTTTTTGAAAGGCGTGTTTTTCCCACATACGGGTGAAAAAAGCCTACTGCTTATTGATTCTTGGAGCGGCCATTGTAAAAATGTAGTTGAAGACAGCACCCCAACTGGAAAAGAAATTGAAACTATGATCATTCCGAAAGGAACTACAGGTGATATACAACCACTCGATGTATACGGTTTTAGAATCTGGAAGAATTATGTGCGCCACTTCTCCGAGATAGTTTTTTTAAATGACCAAGGAATTGATTTACACATACGTAATAATATAATAAAGTTGCAGTCGCTGGTACATAATCAATTGTCCGCACCAAGATATTTTTTTTTTTTTTTTTTTTTATAACTTCTATGATTTATTTACAACTATCGTTTTACATAATGATACAAATATACATAAATATAAAATAAATATACACTAATTGATATTCAGTAAATTATTTGTTACGCGCGCATTGTGACATGTGAAGGTGAAATCCATTGAGTTCAGCTCCTTATTATTTTAACCCACTCAGTTAATATAGGACAACATAGAAAATTATTTTGAATACAGTCACTAAACATCAAATCTTGTAGCCAGGTCGGACGGTTTAAATCTTTTTAATCTTCTGGATTGATTGTTATTAACCAGCAAATCATTTACCAATATGTTTGGGTGCTCTCTTAACCTGTTATAGTAATTTCTACTAAATGTACTAATAGTGTCCTTAACCGAACATACTTTTAGGTCTTGTTGTATGACCGAGTTTCGCACATACCAAGGCGCATTGACGATTTCCCTTAATACCTTCGCCTGAAATCTTTCCAAAATCTCGATATTTGAAACGCAAGTAGTTCCCCAGAGCTCGATTCCATACGTCCAAACTGGTTTCAAAATACACTTATATATCATTAATTTATTTTCCAATGACAATTTTGAACTCCTACCCAATAACCAGTACATACTATGGAACTTCAGTCTGAGTTGCTTGTGTTTGATGACCACGTGTTTCTGCCATGTTAATCTTCTGTCCAAATGAAGACCTAAATATCTAGCCGACTCAACCTGTAGTATAACTGTGCCGTTGTCGTGGTCCGAGTGGGTAAGACATAATAAACAAAACATAATTCAACTTGAAAATCTTTCAAAAAATGAATATTTATTCAATAATAAAAACAACGGACTATTAAAAATACAAGATTATTAAATTAAAATTACAATTACATTTATTTCATTTACCTTATTGGTTAAATAAAAAAAAAAAAAATACAAAAAATTTACTTTACTATTATTTAAAAAATTATTTAAAAGATTATTATTTAGCCGAATCACTTAACTAAATTCAAAACTTTATCAGTCAGGCAGTGGTGCCCTGGACTTGGTTTTTAATTGCAAAGTAAATTCTATCTTAAAGATGTCAACTGCTTTTAGGCAAGACCATTCTTTAAGAACATTACTTTGCAATGATTTAGTTAGCAATTACCTTATTTGTGTCCGTGCAAGCTCTTTTAAAGGCCTTTTTATCTCCCTACTCCTTACCATTCTGCATTTCCCTGGTTGTGGATTTTCTTTTTACCATCTCCAAAACACTCTGGTTTAAGGTGATAATATGATGGATGAAATTATGGTGGTATATGGGATTATTATAATATATCAATGTATGTGAGTTAATTTGCTTTTTCAAGTATAACCACTCCTATATTTTAATGTTTTCCCTATAATAATTTGGGTAGGCGATGATCTACATACCCAGATTTTCAAGTGACATCGTAATTTCCTATTTTCATATTATCCCATTGGTCATTTGTTTTGTTATATATATGGATTTTCCTTTTAATATTTTATTATATATACATATACATTAATATACAATCATATGGTTTAAGTTAAGTATGTTATGTTTATATATATATTTTTCTTAACCTTCCTGGTATATGTGACGTTTATATATATATTTATTATATATGTCATATTTGTTTATGTAAAACATATGTGCTTAGCATATAGGTTGTATTAAATATTATCTATATATATATATATTTGCATATAGTGTGTATTATGCATAATATGCATATTACATCGTTTCCTTTGTTGATAATTAGGTTTTTCAAGATCGTGGGATTAATATCATTTTTTATGCACTTTAATATTTTTTATTGCAAACACATTTTTCTACGTTTTTTTTATATGTGTAAATGCATTCTGACCCATGGTCTAGGTATCCTCATATTTCACAATTCATTGTTATAATTTTTACTATAATTATAATTGTATATATTTTTAAACGACCTTCTGTTAATACTTATATTATTTTAATATTCTCTAATTACTTTTCTTTATATTGCTCATATTACCATTTTTATTATGTAATAATAATATAATATACTATTAACATATTTTCCCGGTCAATATTGTTTTCTTAGTGCATATGTTTAATATTATATAAGCAATATTGTCGGATATAGTAAACATTATTAATTTGTAGATGTCGTTATTATGAACGTATTTTGTATTAATGATGTTATATTTGTTGATGATATTATTTCATGATAAAATGTTTTTAATGATTGTTTAATGGTTGGTTTAATGGTTTATGATAGTGTGATATTAGTTTGTAGATGTCTCATTATCTACAGGGTGTGTTATGGGACCATAACATCCCTCCATCCCTGGAAAAAAAAATTTTTCGTAAGTAAAAAATTTTTGCTGTTGCTTTACTAAATTAATTTTCATGGTAATTTTCAAATTTGTTGATGTCATTAGAAGTTGTGTAATTATGGTGTATGATGGTATATGAATGGTAAGGAGAAAACAGGTTTCGTTGCTTTTTGTTGTTGTTGTTGATTGATAGTGCCGTAATACAATAATTTTCTCTTTTTTCTTTTTCTTTTGTTTTTTTTTTTTTTTTTTTTAAATTTATATTTTATTCCTTATGCTTATGCTTATATGCAAATTAAATTTATATAAATTAATTTGAGTGAAAATATACATTTCTTTTTTTTTTTTTTTTCTTTTTTTTTTATTTTTTCATCTCAAATATTTTTCTTATATTAGTGTAAGATTAATATTACTATAAATGCATATGCCATAGTATTTTGCCATATGTAAAACTACAATTAAATATTTATTAATTTTAAAATGCTGATTAATTATTACATTACAACTATTTATTTTCATATTATCGAATTTAATTTTTTTTTTTTTTATTATTAATTCATTGTTAAAAACTTATGTTCTTTTTTTTTTTTAATATCATGCAAATTCTCTGAATATTAATTTTATATTTTATTATATGCATTTTTCCTTAACCTATTATAAAAATTTTAAAGTACTTATATAAATATTGTTTATAAAAAAAAATGTTACGTAACTGTTACATGTTACATGTTACGCTTTTAATTGTAATTTTTCATATTTCCTTATTCTATTTTATAAAAAAAAATATTTTAAATCTATTTTTAACCTATTTTTTTTTTCTTTTTTTTTTTTTTTTGATTATTTCAATTATTCTTACTTTATTCTAACCTTCTAATTTCCTTATTTAATTTATTATTTTTTTTTTTTTTTTTTTTTTTATGTTTTTATACGATTTCTACGGATTCTTTTGTTTTGTCATATATGGTTATATAATTTCGCGGTTCTTTCGGTTTGGGATCGATTTCGTTTAGTGTGATTGGTTTGTTCTCTGATTTGTCGTGTAATGTCCTGTCATATTGTTTGTCTTCTGTATTTGTTTTTTTATTTCTTTTGAGTATATAAATTTTGTATGTTACTATCACTGTTATTATTATTATTATTATTATTATTGCTGTTAGTGACAACGTTGAATATTTATGTATACTTAATTGTTTGTTAATGTTTTTTCGTTCTTCTTGTAATTCTAATTCTCTTTGTACTTCGAATTTTAAATTGTCCAATGATTTTGAATTTTCGTTAATTCTATTAGTATAAATCTTGTGATCATGTTGAATGTTGTTAGGTGATTTTAGTTTGGGAATTGTCCAGGTTTTATTAAGGTAATTTAGTATGTCAAAATCGATATTTGGTTGTATGTCCATAATAGGTTGTTTTATTATTAACTCGGTATTGTGTTCGTTTGTCACCATTAGTTCTGTATTGTCGGTTTCTAGGTGACAGGATTGATGTAATTTGAGTATACCTAGTGTTGTCCAGTTAGCATAAAAAGTCTTGTTTGAACAGTTTAACTTTGTTTGTTTAGTGTCCTCATCAATAAAATAATATAACCAATTATTTGGTGTTGTCATTTTTATTAAAAGATTATGGTTTATATTAATTGTTAGGTAATTACAATATTTTGGTTGTCGTCGTATTTTACTTAATAGTTCTATTAAACAGTTATTACTAGTGTGTTTTAGTATTGGTCCCGGAAATTTGCAAATAAAAATTTTTTGTTCGAAAGTTATGTCTAAGAATTCGCATTCTTTAAATGTTTGTGAGTTTAGAATAATGTAATGTTTTCCGTCAGAGCTTTCTGTAATGTATTCATTTTTTATATCCAATAAGATACCTATATTATTGTGTATTTGTTGTGGGATTAAATATGTTTTTTGTATTTTAAATTTTTTTGGTTCTGGTAATGGTATTTCAATCTTAACTATTAGTCCATCGCCGTCATGAAGGTATTTTATTACTGCCAACTTATATATCCAATCTGTGTTGGGGAAAATATGGTAGTTGTTAATATTATTGTCAAGCGCTAGATAATTTTCTGTAATATATAAGGATTGAAATAATAATGGGTGAATTTCTCTTTGTAATAGGGTATTTAAAATGTCAATTTCTATTAATTGGTCTTCCATAATTTCGAAAATTTTTAAATTAATTAAACTTTTAATGGTTGTCATTCTGTTGTCCAAATTAATTTTAGCTATTGTTTGGATAGTGGAATTACTAAATTCGCTTATAATTTCATATACCTCTCTTATCTGAGTTTTCATAAGGTCTTGTTCTGTTTCCATTACGTCTAACAAGTTTTTAAAATTTTTATTGTTACGTTGTGTTATTGTAATTTGATTATTCAAAATTTTCAATATTGTCGTGTCTTCGTTCTCTAGGTTATTAATTTTGTTATATATAAGTGTTGCGTCTTCGTCGTCCATTGTACCGAATGCCCAGTTTGCGAATCTCCCGATGGCGTTAATTGCCCTTTTATTTCTTTTTAACGATTTTATTTTGTTATTACTTAATAGTGTTTTCTCTAAAATTATGTTATTCAATTTATTGTTATTTAATATTAATTTTTCTAAGTTTGTTGACAGTTCTTGGTCGTAAATGTAACACGCGTGTTCGAAATATTTTGTGTATTGTTGTTGTGTTAGTTTGGTTTTCATCATGTCGCATGATAACATTAAATCGTGTTTATCTTGTTTTAAACTATTTATTGCTGCGTCCATGTGAATTAATTCAATTTTTGTAAATATGTTCCATTGTGATTTATAAAAATGAACGTCTCCTATGTTTTCGAATACAATTGGCGTTTGTTCCAATTGTTGTAGTTCAAATGGTGGTGAGCTAAGTATTGCTCCCACATATATTGTCATTTGTATTATTGTATATATCAGATTCATTTTGCCTGTGTAATTGTTAATGTTATTATCCGTTTTATTAATAGTAAATATATTCTTGTAACAAATGTTTTATTTTTTATATCTCTTTTTCCACTTTCCTTAACCACATACATAATTTGTTAAACCAAAATTTCTTAGTTTTAAAATTTTACTTTTTTATTTATGAAATATTTTTAATCTATTATTATGTACCCGTTTTTTCTTTTTACCGATTAAAATTGTCGTGTTTACCGCGTTATTAACTTCGATGACCTCATACGGTCCCAACCAAATATTTGATAGTTTATTTTGTTTTGTTTCATTTTTGAGTAAGACAGAATCTCCCATTTGAAAATTTGTTTCTTTTGAATTTTGATCATAGTATTGTTTAGATTTATTCTTTGATTTTAAACTATTTTTCCCAGCAATTTCATGGGTTTTTTGTAGTTTGAATTTTAACTGATTGTAATAACTTTCATGATCGTAAATTGGTTCTGGAGGTTTCTGTAAGTTTGTTGGAACTTCGGCTGTGAAACCGAATAAACAATCCGAAGGGGTTAGCCTTGTCGAACTATGAATTGTGTTATTGTGGACATGTGTGGCCTGACGTAACCAGCCATCCCAATTTTGAGGGCTTTCCTCGACAAAACATCTTAGATATTCTGCCAAGGGCCCATGGCTTCTTTCCAACATACCATTTGACTGTGGATGGTACGCAGTTGTTTGGATTTTCTTTATTTTTAATAATTTGCAAACTCCCTTAAAAATGTGACCTACAAAATTTGAACCTTGGTCAGTAACTAAAATTTTTGGTATTCTATACCTGGAAATTATCTCATTATAGAATGTTAATGCTACGGTTTCTGCTGTAGCATCAGGGATTGGATAACAGTCCATGAATCTTGTTAAGTTATCTTGAAAAGTTAATATATACTTGTTTCCTGAATGTGTTGTAGGTAGCGGGCCTACGATATCTAAATATACTTTGTCAAACGGTAATTTTGGTGTATCGGTAATGGTCATTGGCATTCTATTACTTCTTGAATTTTTGTTCTTTTGGCATATCTTGCATTTTTTTATGTATTGTTTAATATCATTTATCATTCCTTTCCATTGGTATTGTCTTCTTATTCTTTCAATAGTTTTCCACATTCCTTGATGACCACCCAATGGTGTGTCATGAAAATCCCTTAAAATTGTTTGTATATCTTCCGCATTTCTTAATGTTTCTGTTTCCTTTAATTTTTCGACTTGCATTTTGTTAATATCATTTTCTTCTTCAATATTTTCTTTCGTGTAATTATTACTGGTGTTGTCTTCCTTATTATTGTTGTTGCTTTCTGCATTATCTTTTAATAACTTTTGATTTTCTAATTTGACCCTTGCGCGTGTTTGAATGACTTCTATTTTATTATTGGTTTCTGGTTTAATTCTGCTTAATGCATCCGCATTTGTATTCATTTTTCCGGGTTTGTATTCCGTGTTGTAATCATATTCTGATAATTTGTGATGAAACCTTAATAGTCTTGATGTTGGATCTTTAATATTAAACACCCCCAATAAAGGTCTGTGGTCTGTATATATTGTGAACTTTCTTCCTAATAAATAACTTCTAAAGTTTTTTGTTGCCCAAACCATTGCGAGCAATTCACGTTCAATTGTGGAATAACGCCGTTCAGCGTCGTTCAACGATCTGCTAGCGTAAGCGATAGGCCGATCTTCACCAGGCGTCCCTTGTGAGAGAACCGCGCCTAGAGCGTCACCACTTGCATCCGTTGTGAGAATAAATGATTTTTTGAAATCAGGGTATATAAGTACAGGTGGCGAAATGAGTGCCGTTTTTAAATCGTTAAATGATTTTTCACACTTGTCTGTCCAAGTGAAAGTTGAAGATTTTTTCATTAATTCATTTAATGGCAAAGCCATTTTCGAAAAATTTTGAATAAATTTCCTGTAGTAATTGGCGAATCCAAGCCACGATTGTAATTGTTTAATATTTTTTGGGGTTGGGTAATCCCGCACGCACGCGGTTTTTGCTGGGTCCGGTCGTGCGTCTTCCTCCGTGCATTTATGTCCGAGGTAAACAATTTCCTTCTTAAGAAATTGACATTTTTCTATTTTGATTTTTAAATTGAATTTTCTTAAACGTTCGAATATTGAAGCCAATTTTTCGTTATGTTCTGATAAATTTTTTCCATAAATAACTATATCGTCAATATACACGAAACATTCCATGCCGTGTAAACCCATTAGTACGTAATTCATTATACGTTGAAAAGTAGCCGGTGCGCTCGTTAATCCAAAAGGCATCCGTTTGAACTCGTAATGGCCATACGGAGTACTGAATGCCGTTTTTGGGGCGTCCTGCGGATCCATCAATACTTGATGGTATCCACTTGCTAGGTCCAATGTGCTAAAATAACGTGAATGTCCTAGTTGGTCCAAAATGTCCTCTATTCTGGGTAACGGAAATGCATCTTTTATCGTTATTTGATTTAATTTCCTAAAATCAAATACTAGTCTCCAGCGTTTATTGCCATTCTGGTCTGCCTTTTTGGGCACTACCAATAAAGGAGAATTCCAGGGGCTTTTACTGGGACATATGATGTCATCCTCCAACATATTTCGGATTTCTTCACTTATAAAACCCTTGTGTACCTCGGGTAAACGGTAATTTTTTTGATTAATGGGGGCATGGTCATGTAACGTTTGAATATTATGTCCTATTACTTCTGTATATGATAGTTTGTCTCCTTCCAAATAAAATATGTCATTAAATCTTATGCATAATTCGATTAATGTCTGTTTTTCTTCTGCGTTCAAATTTTCTTCGGTATTTAATTCTTTTACTAACCTTTTTATTCTCTCTTCATAATTTGTATCTTTTTGTATTTTGTTTGTATAAATTAATTTTACATTTGTTTTTCGTTCAATGTCGTAATTCTTTAATTCTTCGTAATCCACTTTAATATTTTTTAATTCTGTTTTCGTTGTGTTTATATTTAATAGTGATATAGGTGCTTTATAATCTAAAATTTTGGTAATTGTGTTACCTATGTAAATACCCTCGTCTATTTCTTTAGCTTTTACTAAAATAAACCCCGTACGTATGGGCATTTTTATTGATAATACCATCTTGCATCTTGGTGGTATTTCATAAATTTCCTCTTCTTTTATAATATTAGGTTCCTTGTGAATATCTTTATCTATTTTATTTTCTCTTTTAAATTTATTCATTATAATATTTTTTGTTATATTTTGATTTTTCATTTTATTAATTGTATATATATCTTCCTCATTTTTATTTTTATATATTTGTTTTGTGGTGGATTTGTCTTCACCTATTATTGTATTTAATTTATTAATATCATTTTTATTTAATTTAAACTGTCTTTCATCCTTTTTATATTCGCTGTAAATTTGGGATTGTGTTGGCGATTTGTCGGATAATTCCCGCGGAGAATTTTTGTCAGGATCCTCTTGTACTTTGCCTTGTAATCGTGTGTCGTTTGTAAGTGCTTGTAATGCCTTCGTGACCGTATCGATCAACAAACTACTAATAGATTTTTCTGATTCCTTCATTTCCACCTTAGTATCCCCTTTTTTACTTTCAATTATTTTATTCTTTGATTTTTTATTATCCATTTTATTTTCTTTTTGCATTGTAGCATTCTCTTTATTTATTTCATTATGTTTCATTTTAATTTTATCTTTTAATTCTTCTTTAATTTCTTTTGCTTTGTTATTTATCTTATATTTTCCCTCTGTATTACATTCGGTGGGTGACTTTCCCAAGTATTCAATACCTTTGGAATCTTTATCGTTCAACTCTGCGGTTTTTTTTAACAAATCGTGCGAGAAATGTTTGAGCGATTTCATGGGTAATGTCATGAGTAATGTACCATCCTGGCCAAACAATGATAATGTATTGGCAATGGCATTGATTATCGATGTACCGTTTAAAAAATCCCTCCCTATTAGACCATTAGCAGGTATTCCTTCGGTATCTTCTATGATACCTAAGGTGATTGATAATTGATTTCTATTATTTGGTAACTTAATGTTACCGGTAATTGTACCTTGAGTCATATCGACTCCTCCGAATGCTCCTCCTATTTGAACCCTAATATCATTATTTATCCCATCGAAATTCTTTAATGCATTGTTTTTGATTAAACTTATTTCTGCACCCGTGTCTACTAAAAATATGTTTCTACCGTCTTTGCATATATCCATTGGTAACCTAATAAAAATTTTCTCTGTATTATTGTTTATTATGTATTGATTTCTTCTATTGAACAAATATTTTTCCTTCTTTATTTTTTCTGTTTCTTTTTCTAATAATGTAATTCTGTTTTCTATTGTTTTTAGGTTACTTATTTTGTCTTCATGACCATAACTGCGGATTTCCAGTTTGGTCGTTTTTAGTTTTTTTGTGTATTACTTTGTTGATTATCGTTATCATCGGCCCCTTTAATCATTGGTCTTGAGTTATTATCTTGGAAACTTGTGGTTCTTCTATTATTACATTTTGCGAATGTGTGACCGATACGATTACAATATGAGCATTTTAGATTGTTATAATTATTTTTATAATTACTGTTTTGGTTTGTATTAAAGTTATTGTTCCTATTATAATTTGGATTGCTTGCATAGTTACTTTCTACGTTGAAATTACGGTTTTGGGTTCCCATCGTATTACCATTGTTATTATAATTATTTTGATTGTTACCATTATTGAAATTATTATTCGAATTATTATCATTATTATTATGATGATTATTATTATTATTATAATTATTATTATTATAGTTGTTATTGATTCTATTATTTGGGTTATTCCAATTAGATGTATTTATTGGCCTTTGATTGTTTGAGAAATTGTTATTAAATGTATTTAAATTCTTGGGATTGTTTCCCATGGTATTGAAATTCGAGTATGCTATTTTATTTTGATTAAAACCCTTTATTTGGCATGTTTGAAAATTGTGTCCATAAACCCTGCAATTTGTGCAAAAAGGTGTGTTTTTACGTAATCTACAGTCTGCGTATGAATGAAATAATTTACTACAAAATCCACATGTAATTGGGTTTGGGTTAAAGTTTTGTGTCGGTTGCTTTTCTGTTGAAATCAAATAATTGTGTTGTTTAACTAACGGCTTAATGAACGGATTGTTTGCCTTGATTATACCTTCGACGTTTAATAATTTTTCCACCGCTTTTTCGAAATTGATCTCATCCAATGTGAGTGCGAATTGTTTTAACGCTTGATCCAATAATCCAGATTTCAATACTCTTAATTTTAAATGTTCCGTTTCGCCGGTCAAAACCTTTAATACCTCCCTGTTGTAGTTAGCCCTCATAATTTCAGTGACGTTTAAAGCCATTTTTTCTATTCGACGAGCAAAGGAAGACAATGTCTCGTTGGGCAGTTGGTAAGTGTTTCTTAATTCGCCATTTGCGATCTCTAACGATTTTTTGGATATGTATCGATCTTTAATTAGTTGTATAAATTCTTTCAGTGTTTGGACAGTTTTGCTGCGTATTAATTCAAATGCATCCCCTGATAATCTTGTACATAAAGCCGTTACGAATATTTCCTCTTTTATTTGGCTTTCCTCTATACATCTTGCCGCATAATTACATGCTGCCACAAACTCGTGTACTTGGCCTACCAGATTTGGATGCGATTCTCCCGTGAAACGTGGTATCATGGATGATACCAGTTTGCCAATTTTCTCATGGTCCATTGCGTGGTTTTGTTCCTCCATTGTTTCCGTATTATTTATGCTTATTATATTCTCGCAACTATTTCCCTCCAGAATTTCTATACTATTTATCACTCTTTCTTTTAGTGTTTGGATATCCTCGTTTGTTGTTTTAATGAATTTGAGTTTCCTTGATGTTTTTTCCTGATTTTCTTCTACTATTTGTAACTCCTCACTTAGAGATATTATTTCCGATTGTCCCTCGCTTACACTTTTATTTAAACCTATATATTCCTCTGAATCCTTTCCTATTGATCCTATTCTTATTAATTCTTTTTCTAACGATATATTTCTATCCTTTATAAACTGTATTTTTTTCCTTAATACAATTTCCGTTACTGATAAATTTTTTAATTTCTCATTTAATTCAACGATTTTTTCTTCATATTCATTTGCAGTTGATTCGCTGTTTTTTTGTATGAGTTTTTGGGTTCTAATAGTTTCGTTTAAATGTGCTATTTCTGCCTTCAAATAGTGAACGGCCTTATCGTTTTCTGAATTTGGCCTAGATAATAATTTGTCAATGATATACTCTGTCGTTTCTAATTGTTCGATAGCGTTGTGTTTCAACGAGATATATTTTTTCACGTCCCTATTTTCCCTTTCGGTAAGAATATTTTTGCATGTTACAAGTAAATTCTCGTTGAGATGTTTGATTCCCTGTTTTAAATTTCTTTGGTCGTGTCTGTTCTGTAAGTATACTTCCTCCATTTAAGGTTGCTAACCATTATGTAAAATTGGAAAGAATAAAATTTTTATTTGGAATAATTAAACGTTTGGGTATAATAATAATTTTGGTTTTTGGGTATAATAATAATAATTTTTTATTTAATTTGTTTTTGTTCTATGCATAAATGTTATTTCTTATCTATTAATATATGTTTTATTATTAAATTAATTATATTTATTTTTATTTATTCTTTTTATTTTTATTTTCTCTTATTCATTTCCTCTATATTTTTAAATATTTTATCGAATGCCGCTTGAATTTTTCGGTTTTTGTCGTTCTTGTATTGTTTATTTTCATTGAATTTCTCCTTAAGCTTGGTTATTAATTTTGCCCTTAATTTTTTATCCGTGGTTATGTTTATAACATTTTTCAATTCATAAATTTCTCTTTTTAATGCTACTTTTTCCCCCCCTCGTTTTTGAGGTCTGTTTCGTTTAATTGATGTTGATGGTGTTTGTAGGGGTTTTATGTGATTTCGTTTTTTGTATTCCTCTATAGATAGGGGCTTTGGTCCCAATCTGGGGTTCGTTGCTATTAATTTTTCTATTTGTTGTAAATGTACCGATTTTGGTGTCGTTTCCATCTAGATAATTTTAATATGATATTATTTGATTAAAATGACGTAAATACATTAAAAAATGCCAAGAGTAAGAAAGCAACAAACATGTAAATGAAACGAATAATTATTTTGCTTGTGAAATACTTATTTCTATATGTACTTTAAATATCTGATGTACATATATCGATATATATATTTTAAGATTTGAGTATAATGGTATAACTTAAAAAAAAAAATTTTACGAATTGACTTCAAAACAAAACATTAGCATAATTAGTATTATTCTTTTAAAATATATATATGGTGTGCATAATTTAGGTGAATAAGTTTCTATTTTGTTTATTTCCCTAAATATTTTCTATATTTGGTTGGGTAAGGTCTATCGTTTAATTGTTCAAAATATATTTCATAAAAGATTAATATTTATTATCGCATATTATTTTAAATATAATATGTATATACCATGTATAATATGAAACAAAAATCAAATATTTTCCCTAAAACTTTTGTAATTTTCTACTCTATTTTTATGCCAATTATGTTGGTGCATCAATTTAAAAATAATAAAAATGAAATTGGTATAACAATGATTAATTAATTTTTATACATAAATTTATATAAACTGTTTTTGAAAATACCGGCTACGCCAATTATGTTGGTGCAGCAATTAAAAAATAATTTAAAAATGAAATTGAAATTAATTTAAACAAATTTCCTATACTGAGAGCAAATTCGGAATACCGGCTGCGCCAATTATGTTGGTGCAGCGGTAATTAATAAAAACATATTAATTTTTGTATTATTTCATTTTGGGGCTTGTTCGAGTTACCGGCTGCGCCAATTATGTTGGTGCAGCGGTAATTAATAAAAACATATTAATTTTTGTATTATTTCATTTTGGGGCTTGTTCGAGTTACCGGCTGCGCCAATTATGTTGTGGTCCGAGTGGGTAAGACATAATAAACAAAACATAATTCAACTTGAAAATCTTTCAAAAAATGAATATTTATTCAATAATAAAAACAACGGACTATTAAAAATACAAGATTATTAAATTAAAATTACAATTACATTTATTTCATTTACCTTATTGGTTAAATAAAAAAAAAAAAAAATACAAAAAATTTACTTTACTATTATTTAAAAAATTATTTAAAAGATTATTATTTAGCCGAATCACTTAACTAAATTCAAAACTTTATCAGTCAGGCAGTGGTGCCCTGGACTTGGTTTTTAATTGCAAAGTAAATTCTATCTTAAAGATGTCAACTGCTTTTAGGCAAGACCATTCTTTAAGAACATTACTTTGCAATGATTTAGTTAGCAATTACCTTATTTGTGTCCGTGCAAGCTCTTTTAAAGGCCTTTTTATCTCCCTACTCCTTACCATTCTGCATTTCCCTGGTTGTGGATTTTCTTTTTACCATCTCCAAAACACTCTGGTTTAAGGTGATAATATGATGGATGAAATTATGGTGGTATATGGGATTATTATAATATATCAATGTATGTGAGTTAATTTGCTTTTTCAAGTATAACCACTCCTATATTTTAATGTTTTCCCTATAATAATTTGGGTAGGCGATGATCTACATACCCAGATTTTCAAGTGACATCGTAATTTCCTATTTTCATATTATCCCATTGGTCATTTGTTTTGTTATATATATGGATTTTCCTTTTAATATTTTATTATATATACATATACATTAATATACAATCATATGGTTTAAGTTAAGTATGTTATGTTTATATATATATTTTTCTTAACCTTCCTGGTATATGTGACGTTTATATATATATTTATTATATATGTCATATTTGTTTATGTAAAACATATGTGCTTAGCATATAGGTTGTATTAAATATTATCTATATATATATATATTTGCATATAGTGTGTATTATGCATAATATGCATATTACATCGTTTCCTTTGTTGATAATTAGGTTTTTCAAGATCGTGGGATTAATATCATTTTTTATGCACTTTAATATTTTTTATTGCAAACACATTTTTCTACGTTTTTTTTATATGTGTAAATGCATTCTGACCCATGGTCTAGGTATCCTCATATTTCACAATTCATTGTTATAATTTTTACTATAATTATAATTGTATATATTTTTAAACGACCTTCTGTTAATACTTATTTTATTTTAATATTCTCTAATTACTTTTCTTTATATTGCTCATATTACCATTTTTATTATGTAATAATAATATAATATACTATTAACATATTTTCCCGGTCAATATTGTTTTCTTAGTGCATATGTTTAATATTATATAAGCAATATTGTCGGATATAGTAAACATTATTAATTTGTAGATGTCGTTATTATGAACGTATTTTGTATTAATGATGTTATATTTGTTGATGATATTATTTCATGATAAAATGTTTTTAATGATTGTTTAATGGTTGGTTTAATGGTTTATGATAGTGTGATATTAGTTTGTAGATGTCTCATTATCTACAGGGTGTGTTATGGGACCATAACACCGTTCAACTTCACCGTCGGGCAGGTATCTTTTCTATTGATGAAAGTTACATGAACTGACTTACTTGCATTTGCCATGATCCTCCATTTTTTTAACCAATGTTCGATCTTGTTTAGAGAATTTTGTAATTTCACCGATGCGATATGGGGATCTGCACTTGAAGCTAGAATGGCCGTGTCGTCAGCAAATGTTGCCGTCATTGTGTTGCTATCGGTTGGCAAATCCGCCGTATATAATAGATACAGCACTGGTCCTAAAACACTACCCTGAGGCACTCCCGAATGTATTTCTGCCAATGATGTGCATTCATCATGATGCCTTACCATAAACCTTCTGTTTGTCAAATAAGATTTTAATATTTGGTAATAATGGTGTGATAATGCTACCTTGAGTTTATATAGTAAGCCATCATGCCAAACCTTATCGAACGCCTGCGTGATGTCGAGAAATACCGCTGAACAATATCGTTTTAACTCCATATCCTTACCAATCCTTTCAATAACTCTATGAACTTGTTCTATTGGTGAATGTTGTTGGCGAAACCCGAATTGATGGTTCGGAAATAATTTGTTTTCCATCAATACTGGTCTTAATCTGTTTATAAAAAGCCTTTCAAAAACCTTTGACAGCGCCGGCAGCAAACTAATTGGTCTATATGATTCCACCAAGTTCAGGTCCTTTCCCGGTTTTGGAATCATGATAATTTGGGCGGTTTTCCATTGTTCAGGAAAGCAGTTCGTTCTTAGAATTGCATTGAATAAGTGAGTAACGAATTTTAAACCCTTTTCCGTTAATTCCATTAGCATTTTACCACCTATCTTATCATGACCTGGTGCTTTCTTGATGTTAATTTCCTTGTATATAATTTGTTGAACTTCTTTTATGGTGAAATTCTTTATTGGATGATTCATTTGAAACGGCGTCTGAAGAAATGTAACTATTTGGTTGTTTTCATTCTCGGCAATCATTGATGGATATGGTACAAATGTGTTTTGTAGATGTTGGGAAAACGCCAGTGCTTTCTCCTTATTACTTTTTGCCCATTCACCATTGTTCATTTTTATTGGTAGGACGTGTTGTTGAGGACGTTTTAACCTTTTTGTAACCTTCCATAATGAATAGTCGGTTAGTTCGGTAGCTGATAGATTTTGTAGATATTGTTGTATGGATTCGTTTTTTATTTGTTGTAGAAGCGTTCGTAATTCCTTGGCTGTCCTATTGAATTTCTTTTTATCTACTGGAGACCTTGTGCTTTGCCAAGTCTTTCGAACCCTTCGTTTTTCTTCAATCCTTTCTTTTACGAAAGTGGGACAAACATCCAACTTAACCTTATGCTTTTGTTCCTGAGTTGATTCTTTAACAGCATTTATTAATGTTAGATTGAAGTTATTTATTGCATTGGATATATTTTCGGCATTTTTCAATTGTATATTTAGTGATAAATTCTTATCCATTAGTGTTTTATATGTTTTCCAGTTTGTAAATTTAGAATACAATCGAGGTGTGTGTGGTTTGTTTAAAATCCTTGCAGTCATAGTTATTATTACCGGTGAGTGATCGGATGATAGATCGAAGCATGATTCAGTAGTTAGATGTTTTTCCGCTACCCCCTTTGTGATACAGAAGTCTATCAAATCCGGTGTTTTCGCTGTGTCGGTCGGTCAATATGTCGGTTGTCCGGTTGATATGCTGTTTAGACCATATTCTTGCATTGCCATTAATAGTTGTTTCCCCTTGTAGGTGATAGTTCGGGATCCCCAATGTGTGTGTTTAGCATTATAATTCCCGCCCGCTATAAATTTGTTACCAATAGTTTTGTAGTAATCAATGAATTGCGATTTTTTGATACTGTGTTTAGGCGGACAGTACAATGCAGATATCACCAATGGACCATTCCAATCCTCAACTGATACACTTGTAGCCTGTAGGTACTCCCTGTCGTATTTCTGCAGTTCGTGATGTTTTATTGAACTTTTAATGATAATTGCCGAGCCCCCATGGCCCTTACCGTCTGGATGTTTAGTGTCGTAAACAGCATATTTATTTATTTTTAAATAGTTTTTAATTGTGAAGTGGGTTTCAGAAACAAGAAGTATATCTATTTTATTTAAATTGATGAACGCCTTGACTTCTTGTCCATGTTGGGAAAGGCCATTGGCATTCCAGTGTGCAATTTTGAGTAATTGTGGCATTATGCTAATTTACCGATGACTGTGGTGAGTAGGTTTAGCATAGTGCCGATTTGTTGCATGAGTGCCTTCATCATATCCTTCAATTCCAACATATCATTTGAAGGTGAAAGGTTTTGTTGATTTGTATTTGGTGTATTTTCTGATTCCCATGATTGTTGTTTGTTTGTTTTATTTCGCGTGTTGCCATTTGCGGCCACATTAGCATATGTTACCCCCGTCCAAACGGTGTGATTTAATAGCGGCGTCGTGAGTGCTGTATTTACTGGCTTCGTATTTTGTTTAATTAATTTACGTCGCAGTCCAGGGACCCCCTATAATTCGCCGGATGGTTACCGGAGCATAGTACGCATTTTACTTCGTTATCTCTATTTTTGCGTTGACAATCTTTAGTGTGATGTTCTCCAGCACATTTAACGCACCTAGGGCTTCTATAGCAAAACTTGCTGGTATGACCATATCGCTGACATGATGTACATTGAGGTAGTTCCCGTTTTTGATTTGGTGGCTCAAATTTAACAATGGTATGGAACAACTTCTGGATTTTGTATATTTCTTTATTATTACTGTTTTGAATAATATCTTTTTTGGTTATTACGTTCGTCCAGGGATGATGCATCCGCATCTTGTTGAATTCCAGACTGTTGTTTATTTCTTTTTGGTAGTTCTTCGCTATGGTTTTGATCGACTGATTGTCCTTCTGCATACTTTCTTGGTGTTTTATGTTGTTGTGATACATCAGAAGGATGTGTTAATGGTTTATTAATAGGTGTGACATCATTGGAAATTTTCATTGTCGAATCCGAGTTTAGAATTGAACCCGGAGGGGTTCGCTGCGTTTTCATTGATTTTAAATAAATGCCATACGAACCCACCAAATAAAAATGTCTATTTCTTGTTTATTATTATTATTATTATTATTATGCACACCACTGTATTTGTTGTAATTTATCACTAATAATGGTAGGTAACTTAATATATTATTTGGTTTTATGTGTATATAAATATTGCTATTATATTGTTATTATAGATTTTATTTTATGTATTGATCCGCTACAACCATTTGTTGATTATTCAAATTTGCTATTGTCTAATTTTTATCAGTAACAATCGATATTGTATTAAATAGATTGTATTATAATGTATTAGTTAATTATAATTACTAAAGTTATTTTTTACTTTAACCTTTATAATTACAACTTTAACTTAACAAAAAAACACCTTTTAACACTCAATAAACAAGATTATACAGGGTGTCCCAGTACAGGGTGCCAACCCGAAACAGGCAGGTTCTACACCTCATTTCCAATCAAAAAATGTATGGCGACCCCATGTCTATCTGCCTTGGTTTTCGAGCTAGCCCGAAAAAACGATTTCGTTGTAGTTCAAGGTAGTACGTAGATGTTATTTATCATATCTCAGCAACCACTTATCGGAATCCAATAATTATAACCTTGTTGGAAAGGTATTTTAACTATCTATAACTGTTTCTAATAACACAAACATCGGCGACAACCCGTTTTCATGCTATAGCTGGTCAAACACAAGAAATGTCAACGGCCTCAAATATTTTTGTTATTTTGCAAGCCGAGAACTATAGAACTTTTATGTTTATCAGCTGTCGGTTTTTAGAAAAACTTCTTTGATGTTTTAGCTTTAATTTGATGTACAAACTTTTAAAATATGTCAACTCGTCTTAGAGATATGACGAAAATAATATTGAAATATGACGAAAATAATGCAAATTTTTCAAAAATTTAAAACATATTTATTAAATTAAATTTAAATTTTTACTACAAAAATTGTTCAAAATAGGGTCCATTATATGATCGACATATTCGACACCGTTTTAATACTACCCTAGTACCCGATCGAATTTGATTCGGATTATTTTTAAAACCTCACACACATTATGAATTATAAGTTGCCGGATATCGGCTTTTGTTACACTTTATATTTAATAATAAAAATGAAAAAAAATAGATATTGTAAAATTGCTGAATGCAATTTTACATGTGAAAATTATAAATTATGATAAAATTAAAATTATGTTATATTAAATAACAACATAATTTACATATATAAAAAAAACCATACATAAAATATATATTCGGCTTTATATATTTTATGGGAATCTGTATTCATACATACTGCCACCCTAAGATGAATGTTGCATAATTTCTATATCCTCTACTATGTATAATGATGATCTCGGCTGGGGTGTCGGACGTTCAATAGGGTTTGAATTAACACCCCGACGTATCACATTCCGCTTTTTATAATATAGATATATAACTATAATGATTATGATCCCGATACCGGTATATCCCACAGTATACTGATGAATATCGTGCATGGATATTGATGTTTCTGCGTTGAGCTCATCTTCCTGTTGAATTGTTATTTGTTCCTCTAATTGTCGTATTCTGGTGTCCACGTCCGATACGTTAATAGTCTCGTATGATAGGCCCCTATGCTGTATCTTGAATACGGTTGAAATATTGAAATTCGGTATAAATGATAAATTTAATGACGTGTTGGTAGTAGCTTGAGCCGATAATATCATCGTGGGAAGTTTAACATGACAATGTGCCGCGAATGATAAAATGCCGCTACCTTGTATTTCAACGTTAAAAGTATCGTGATTACAAATTATATCAATTATTTTTGAATCCGATAGAACATATATCCATTTATTTTTGTTATATAGCTGAATCCATGTATCCCGTGCTGGTACGATTTTATAATTGCAAGAACTTACAGCCGATACCTGATGATTTAGAAGCCCCACTTCACATTGACTTTGATTTGCCTTTGTATTATATAATGGATGCTTTTGGGTACATACATATATATTGGGTTGATAGGTTTGACATCTAATTAATTCTACCTCCTTTAGCGGATAATATTGTGACTTATACCTATCGATAATTAAAAATTCGCTAGATGGTTGAATGTATGAACACTTTATAAAAAGCGTAACTGAAAAACCATATATGGATAAGACAAAACTTTTGAAAATTTAAAATTGATATCAAAAAAACGCATTGGCAAAATGACGTCATATAATTTAATATATTTTTAACGCAAGTACAATGACATTCGTTTATAATTTATATGAGCGCCGAAGAGCACTGACAATTAAAAATATATATAAAAATATAAGCATTTACATTCAGTAAGTATCTTATTATTTTAGTTTGTGAATAAAAAATTGTTATGTCAATGCTTTACTCTTAATTAAATACAATATATACTATATTGTAATACATTTTTTTATACCTTTAAATGCAAAAAAAATTGTAAGCTTATCGCTCTGTTGTCTCCCCTATTTTCGGAAACTGGTCGATCGATTTGGCTGAAATTTTCACCAAAAACTTTTGTTATGATAGAGTTAGTTGCATTTGGGGTATGTTAGACCATCCCTTCTACCAAATTCCAACTTTTTTTCTTCGTGAATGTCAATGAGTTTTGAAGAAATTAGAAATTTTTGATATAGGGATTTGTAATTGGGTGAGAGATTGCCCCTATATAAATGCTTTCCGTTCTAGGAGTTGATCAGCGGTGTTTTTTTTTTATAAAAATGTAAATAAAAAAATGTTTTGTTTTGTTTTGTTTATATACAGGGTATCCCAGCTAACGCTATCCAGCCAATATCTTCGAAACCAGTGGAGTTATCACTAATATGATGTTAGTGGACCACCACTGGATTTCATGTGGCTACATTTTTATGTTAACCCCTTCCTCCCCACGTTAACCCTTATGTGCTTAATGGATATCAACTTTGGAAAATCAAATGTAAACTTATATTTTTTTTCGCTTATTTTGAAGAGCGAGACGAGTAGTTAAAAAAAATGTAATAATATGTGGGGGTCCCTTGGGGAATTTTTCCACAAATGGGGATTGTCCATTTGATGGAAAATGTGCGAAAACTCGCAAAATCTCTATGAAAACATGTGTTGTATTGTATTAGAAAGTTGTTCTACGTTGAAAATTAAGGGGGTGTCCAAACAGCCCAAGCCCCCACGCCACCCTTTTAAGGCAAAAATCGAAATTTTGATTTTTGCATTAAAAAACCATATTTTTTTGTTAATTTGCAAAAATCGCATGCAAAATTCAAAATTTCGATTTTTGCCTTAAAAGGGTGGCGTGGGGGCTTGGGCTGTTTGGACACCCCCTTAATTTTCAACGTAGAACAACTTTGTAATGGATCACAACACAAGTTTTCATAGAGATTTAGCGAGTTTTCGCCCATTTTCCATCGCATGAACAATCTTCATTTGTGGAAAAATTCCCCATGGGACCCCCACATATTATTACATTTTTTTTAACTACTCGTCACGATCTTCAAAATAGGCGAAAAAAAATATAGGTTTACATTTGATTTTCCAAAGTTGATACCAATTAAGCGCATAGGGGTTAACGTGGGGAGGAAGGGGTTAACATAAAAATGTAGCCAAATGGAATCCAGTGGTGGTCCACTAACATCATATTAGTGATAACTCCACTGGTTTCGGAGATATTGGCTGGATAGCGTTAGCTGGGACACACTGTATAAACAAAAAAATAAATAATTTTTTTTATAATCCATCTTGTTTGTATATTTTGACAATATTTTGATATCACTCTCTTTTCATAAAAAATAACGCAATATGAACTCCATCTATACATATTTATACACAACATTACAAAACATTTTTTATAAAATCACTAAATTTGTTTGATTTTTATTAAAAAAAATTAAATATAATTATGTTAATATGATTTTTATTTTAATATTAAATTAATACCATCAAAAATTAAACATTTAAAAAAAAAAACTAAAAAAAAAATTCAAATTTGAAAATCTGAAACGCATGTGCGGTTTTTGATTGCGTTATATTGATATCAATTATTTTTAATACATATTTTCAAAAGTTTTGTCTTATCCATATATGGTTTTTCAGTTACGCTTTTTATAAAGTGTTCATAGTTGAATGCACCTAAATTCCACCCCGACTTGTATGGGTATAGGAAGTATCCTATATAGATTGAATGGAATGGTAGTTACCAATGGTATCGAATATATAAACATAATGACGTCCATGGTGATTGCTGCCTTAACACTCATAATACGATATAATGATATTATATCATATTGAGTGTCTCTACCCGGCACCGTCAAACCAACGCGAACGCCTGATCTTATAAGTAAGATTTGTTGCCTTATCTGTTCGACGGTAAGTATCGTGGGATTACTTTTCTTACTGTGTATATTTAATATTGTGTCCAATATAATTCCTTGCGTATTTGCAAAATCGTTTATGAATAGTAACATTTGTATAGATAACTCAGTAAGCGTATGTCGTCGTTCTTCAAAATTATTCCGAATATCGATTGCGTTTGTTAAGTTTTTTACGAAATTGTGCCATCCCTGAACCTGTTGATTTATTTCCTCTTGATTCCTTTTCAATATGTTTACAGTTGTTTCTATGATGCTAGTTTGATTCTTCTATAGGACGGCACTAAATGATAAATTATAAATCTTTATTTATTTGTTTTACAAAATATTTATTTCAAACATAACATTCTAATCACAATCCAAAAGTAAAACTAATTTTTAATCAAAATATGTATTTATAAAAATAACTTTATATGTTTGCTGTAATTAATTTATTATAGAATAATAGGAATAATAGGTTACTATTATTCTATAATAAATTAATTAAATCAAAATGTTTCTTATATTATTAATTTAAAGTGTTTTACTACAATTCGGCCAGTCCTGACATAAGGTCGGCCCGACCTAACAAAAATATATTTAAATGGCTTCATGCCTATCAACATATTTTTTCACATAAAATAACTTAATACTAATAAAATTATTAATTAAAAAAAAAATAATATTATTTAATAAAAAAAATTACATTTAACATTTTATGCAATTATTATTTTATTTATTCCTTGGCAATAAATATCTCTTCATGTTAACTGAACTAAACACACCTTCAAAAGGTCTGCTTGTTATTTGATTATTTTCTATATCACAAATTAAATATCTATCATTGCCAAGAATTTTTTTAATTTTATATGGTCCCTTAAATTGTGGAATCAATTTCTTATTTTGACCATGAGTGGTATCAAAATTTTTTATCATAACCAAACTATCGACATCATATAAAGTTGGTTTCTTGTGTCTTAAATTATAATATTTTTCGTTATATTCCTGAGTTTTTAAATTTGTAACCTTAGCCTTTTCCCTAATAGCCGTCAAATCATTACAATTTTCATCAAAAACATTTGTCTCTAAAAATTCCTTTAAATAATCAATATTTTTACCGCGCTGTTCGGTACCAAAAAACATTTTAGCAGGAGTTTCACCAATTGATCTGTTTTTAACATTGTTTAAAACAAATTGTACCTCTTCTAAGGCCTCTTCACAATCAAAATTTATACTAACTAGTTTCGCCAATATTGGTCTAATTGAACGGTTTATCCTTTCAACGGCACCATTAGCCTGCGGTGAAGCCGTTGCAATTAAAATATGTTTGATTTCATTAACTCCCAAAAAATCTTTAAAATCATGTGAAGTAAACGCCGATCCGCGATCAGATATCAACACATGTTTTGGTTTACTGTAATAATTAAAATAACTTTGAAGCGAACTTATTACACCCTTAGTATCTGTTGATCCAACCGCATATAATTTCACAAACCGTGAAAAAGCATCAACCACGACAAATATAAATTTTTTTCCCTTTTTTGACCGATTAAAAGGACCCATATGATCCACATGAATTGTTTCAAAAGGAGCATTACCTTTTGGAATACTATGTAAATCTCCTTCCTTTTTCCCACTAAGTGGATTAAAACATATACATTTCAAACAATTTTTAATGTAATCACCCACAATTTCTGACATATGTGGAAACCAATAAGTTTGACGCATTAAATCTAGAGTTTTATCCTTAGCGCAATGACCAAAGTCATCGTGGCAAGTCCTAATAACATTATTTTGTAATTTTTCAGGTACATAAAATGCAATACCATCCCTTATTTTCCTGTAGACCAATCCATCGCGTAATTCAAAGAAAGTATTTTCATTGGCCTCCAACTGCTTCTTTAACCTTTCAATTGAAACATCCGTTGTCTGACATATGGCCAAATTTTTTTCTAACGTGTTTTCTGACAAAATAAGTACATTGGTCACCCTGCTTAAACAATCCATATGTCGCATTCTTGAATTTGATCTATGTTCAATAGTATAATAATAATTTTCCATTTCAAGGATCCAACGCGAAATCCTAGGACAAATTTCCTTTTTATTTATTGTCAAAGCCAGCGAATTGCAATCCGTCACTATCTTAAATTGTATGCCCTGCAAATATGTTCTAAATCTCTTCAATGCGTA
This sequence comes from Dilophus febrilis, assembly GCA_958336335.1. NCBI lineage: Eukaryota > Metazoa > Arthropoda > Insecta > Diptera > Bibionidae > Dilophus > Dilophus febrilis. The sequence continues at coordinate 106,770 of CATVHY010000024.1, read as the reverse complement.
TATAATAGACAAAGTCTCCAATTCATAGCTATGATACCTCGATCCAGTTGGAGTGGTACGACGACTAAAATAAAAAATTGGATGAAATTTATTATCCGATTTCTTCTGAACCAATATTGCACCAAACCCATCCTTACTGGCATCACAATGTAGTTATGTTTTATCCTTAAAGTTAAAAATTGATAATATTGGAGCCTTAATTAATTCACCCCTTAACCTTTCAAAACATTCTAATTGATCCTTACCAAATTCAAAAACAGCATTCTTTTTTATTAATTCATATAACGGTTTTGCTAAAATTGAAAAATTTTCAATAAATTTCCTAAAATAAGAACATAAGCCAAGAAAGCTATGTACTTTTTTAGCATCAGTAGGAATAGGATAATTTTTAATTATCCCAACACTTTCTGGATTGGGTTGTATTCCCTTAGAACTAATTACATATCCCAAATAAGAAATTTTGAATTTTAAAAAATGACATTTGTCTAATCTAAGTTCCAATTTGTTCTTACCCAATATTTCAAAAACTGTTTCTAAAATCTCCAAATGTTCTTCCAAATCTTTTGTGGCAATAAAAATATCATCTAAGTATATCAATATTTTACCACTTTCTAATAGTACCCTAAAAATATTCATTATATATCTTTGGAATACAGATGCCGAGTTTGCTAAACCGAAAGGCATCTTCAAATATTCATATTGTCCAAATGGAGTCACGAATGATGTTAATGGAATCGATTTCTCTGCCATTTGAACATGATGAAATGCACTTTTCAAATCTAATGAATTGAAATAATGTTTTTGATCCAACTGGTCTATTAGGTCTTCAATGAGAGGCAAAGGAAAATGATCCCTAATAGTTAATTTATTTAACTGCCTAAAGTCCACGCACATTCTAAGCTCGCCAGATTTTTTCTTTACCAAAACAATTGGACTACTGTATGGTGAAAGACTTGGTCTAATAATTCCTTTGTCCAATAAATCATTTACAATGGTTTGCGTTTGATTACGGTCAAAAATAGATAATCTTCTGGGTTTATAATAAAAAGGTTGAGTATTTTTTAATTCTATATTCATTTCAAAATTATTTATCACCATAGATTCGTTTTTCAAAACACTATATTTTTCATACATTTTATAAACCTTGTTCTTTATTTTATAATCTACCGAATCACAAATATCTAAACAATTTTCACTTGTATCACTTTCCAAATTTATATTAATATTCATTAATTCTAAAATTTCATTTTCGTTCTCCTTTTGGGACAAAACTTTTGGTGTTACCACCAACTTATCAGAGTCAAATGTAATTTTAAATTTATTAGATTTTATAAAATCCCTACCTAACAGACAATCGTTTTTGAATGTATATTCTGGTACTACGTAAAATTCGATTGCCAAGTCAGTATTATAAATATTAATATTTAAGACAACTGTTCCCAAAATATTTAGCTTTGATCCACCCGCTCCAAAAATGTTAACACCACAATAATGCTTAATATTATTGCTGTCAATAAATTTATTTTTAATTAATGAAATTGGACTTCCACAATCTAAAGTGCCCATTATATCAATATTGTCTAAATCAATACATTTAAAATTTAAATTATATTCAGAATTATTAATTAAATTACAAAAATTTTCAGACCTACAGTCCATGGATTTATGTTGAAAACTACCACACTTGAAACACGATCCCCAAAGACGTTTTTCTTTTTTACAATTATTCGACCAGTGTCCGATTTCACCACAATTGAAACACTTGCCAGTTTCCGATCGTTGACCAACTGTTTTACCGTCAACCCTAATTTCAGGCTTTGCTTCAAAATGTCTTCTTGTTGTATATGGTTTTGATTGCGATTGCTTTTGAAAATTTCTTCCTGAATTAATACAGCCATGTTGTTTTAATTGAGTTAATAAGTCCAAAACTGTTGGAAAATATCCAAGCGATAAAATATTTCTTATAGAATCATCATTGATTCCATTGATTATATATTTTATTATTGATTGTTCGTTTAAATTAATTTTTTCAGCTAAATTTTTCATATAATATACATAATCATCATAACTTTCTTCAATTTTTTCTTTCGTCGTGATAACAAATTATGAATGTCTGCATCGTCTTCAAAAACTGGAAAATCATGAATAAGTTTTATTTTGAAATCATACCAACCTAAATTTATATGGTTTTGTATCCAACCCTTAGCAGCACCTTCACATCTGATTCGTGCATAATGAAGCTTATTATGGTCATTCCAACCATATATTTCACCAAATTGTTCCAACTTATTTACAAAATCCTTTGCACTAATTGAAAAAGATTTACCGGGAACAAACACAGGAATAATTTTACCTATATCTTCCGGATGTAGATTTGATATATCTCTTACCACACACGAATTTTTTATTAACGCCAACTCTCGTTCTAATAATTTATTTTCTTTTTCTAACAATTTTTTTTCTTTTTCCAAAAACCTCTGTGTTGTAGAAACATTAATCGTTTCATTGAAATTTTCACTTAAATCTTCAAGTTCATTATCATCCTCATTCACCAATCTAAAATTGTCATCAACTAGTTCCTCAATCATTCCTTCACAACCCAACTTACTCAATTTATTATTACCGGCCCTATTTCCAAACAAATCTGTCAATAATATATTCCTTTCATCGCCATCCGATAGCTCTAATATGGTTTCACAACGTGTCACCAGTGTGTTTTTATTACCATCTGTTTTTATCCCTCGTTTCACCAAAAATGCTTTTAGCTCGTCGACTTTTAATGATGTCAACGCATTCATTTTTATCAAATTTTTTTTACACAAAATAAAAATTTTCACAAACAAAAATTTTCCAAAATTATACTAAAAAAAAAAATCACAAAATTATACAAAAACTGAAATCTAACTTGATTTCACTAAAAAAAAAAATTTTATTCAATATCCCACTTCTGATGTTATAGGACGGCACTAAATGATAAATTATAAATCTTTATTTATTTGTTTTACAAAATATTTATTTCAAACATAACATTCTAATCACAATCCAAAAGTAAAACTAATTTTTAATCAAAATATGTATTTATAAAAATAACTTTATATGTTTGCTGTAATTAATTTATTATAGAATAATAGGAATAATAGGTTACTATTATTCTATAATAAATTAATTAAATCAAAATGTTTCTTATATTATTAATTTAAAGTGTTTTACTACACTTCATTAATTTTAAAATGTGGTTTTTATCTTCTCTTATTTGTTGTATGTCTCTGGTGTATTTTTCCGCAAATCTTTGATCGAGTACCCCAAATAAGTCTCCTGCAATGTTTCCAATGAAGTCGAGTACAGCCCTTTTCTTTTTCCTATTCTTGCCATATTTGAATATTATCTCATTTTTACTCTGAATGTTCTCATATAATCTTCTGAACTGATGCGTTATATGGTTGCAATAAATTCCCGATTTTAGAACATTATCCGTTTTGCAAATGCCTTCCATTTGTTCTATGTAATCATTAAACCCTTTAAACTCTGTCCAATAACCTTTTAAATCATAATATGCTATTATGTTCCAACTGCTACTTGATAAATGAACACGTTCTCTATCTTCGTAATATATTCCTGGATTAACCTTCATTGGTTGTATGTCGTATTCATTGCCATTTTCCGATTTGACCCCTCTAGCCAATACAGCTAAAAAAAGTGCCATTATGAAATAAATCTGTATGCTTTTGCATCTGCTCTTACTTTCATTGTGTTTACTTGTTACCGATTCCCTCTTATTGTTTTCATGCATTGGTAACAAACTTAACTTTGTTATTGGCTTTTTTACTAAACCCGATTTTGTTTTTAATGTTACTACTCTGACCTGTCCATCACTGCCTTCATGTGTATCGATTACTCTTGCAAGTGCCCATCTTGTTGGCGGTAAATTTTCATCTGTTATTAATACTAAATCATTTATTTCCATGTTAATTTGACGCTTTCTCCATTTTGTACGTGTTTGTAAGTTTGTTAAATATTCGGTGGACCACCGTTTCCAGAACTGAAGATTCATTTTTTGCAATAATTGCCATCTGGTTAATCTATTTGTATTGATTTCCATATAATTATCATCAGGAGCACCGATTAATGGTGCACCAATTAAGAAATGTCCAGGTGTTAATGCATCGGTATCACCTGCGTCCATGGTTAAAGGACATAATGGTCGAGAATTTACGCTTGCCTCTATTTGAATCAATAGTGTAGCAAGTTCCTCGTATGTTAATGTAGCAGTACCCATGGTTCTTTTCAAATGATGTTTCACAGACTTAACTGCCGCCTCCCATATTCCTCCAAAATGTGGTGAGGCAGGTGGAATAAAATGCAATGTTACATTATTTCGCGTTAATTCTTTAAATATTATATTGTTATATTCTTCGGATTCTTGGATCTCATTTGTTTGCAAAATTGTATTTGCCCCAATGAAGTTTGTGCCATTATCCGAATATATGTGGCCAATGACACCCCTTCTACCAATGAAACGTCTTAATGCCGCAATAAATGCGTTTGCTGATAAGTCACTAACCACCTCAATGTGGATTGCTTTTACCGTGAGACAAACAAATACGGCAATATATCCCTTGTGACTTTTATATCCTCTTCCCCCTGCTGCCTTAATATGAATCGGTCCGGCATAATCAATCCCGCAATGTGTAAACGGCCTATTTTGCGTTATCCTTGCTTGTGGTAACTGTCCCATTATTTGTTGATTTACTCTAGCACTGTAACGATGGCAAACAATACATTTCCTTATCCATTGTTTTATTATTGAATATCCCTTTAAAATCCAAAATTCTTGTCTTACCAATGCTGCCGTCAACTTTGCCCCTCCATGCAACGATTTTTTGTGCATCATATCAATAATTAAAATTGTTATTGTATTATTATGTGGCATAATAATCTGATGCTTTGTATTGTAATTCAAAAAAGAATTTCTCAATCTTCCGCCTACACGTAATATCCCATTTTCGTCCATAAATGGGTCTAATTCTAATAGTTTACTGTTCTTAGACACACATTTATTCTTTGCTATATGTTGTATTTCTTCTGCAAATTCAAGTTGCGCCCATTTGTATATTATTATTTTTGCTTGTTTTATTTCACCACATGTTAGTGGGCCAACTATTCTTGTTTTATGTTTAATATTGTTAAAAAATCTATAACAATATGATATTATTCGAGATAATTTCTCAAACGATGAGTATGCCTGGAATATGAAACTATCTTGAATGAGCGTTGTGTGTACTCCACCTTTCTTTATGATTTTAATTTCTTCATGCGTTTCCATTTCATCCACCTTTGTTGTAAGCTCCTGCTGTAACCATTCAGGGCCAGTCCACCAGTAATCATTATGCTTTAGTTCCGACGGATATTGTCCCCGTGTAGCACAATCGGCCGGATTGTTTTTTGTTTGTACGTGGAACCATTGCTTGTAATTGAATGTGGAGACAATTTCTGTTACTCTATTTGCAACAAACGTTTTCCATTTATTTGGATTACCTTGTATCCAAGCCAATACCATTTTCGAATCTGTCCATAAATATATTCGTGTATGTTTAATTTCATTAATTAATAGTGCTTCATTAATTTACATAAAAGAACAGCCGCACATAACTCCCATTTTGGTATAGTCAGCTTCTTTATTGGCGCAACCTTAGCCTTAGCTATCAATAATGTGGTCTTGATCTGCCCATTTTTGCTAATTGTTCGTATATAGATACATGCCGCGTTTGCCTTTTCGGATGCATCACAAAATCCATGATATACAGTGATCATGTCTGGACGATAATTTATCCACCTTGGGATGTTTATATCAGAAAAATTGCACAACTCGTGTTTTATTTTTTGCCATTCGGCCTGTATGCGTGACGGAATTACTTCATCCCAATCCACTCCACATTCCCACAATTCTTGCATTATAATTTTTGCCCGTATAATTACTGGAGCAAGCCATCCAATCGGATCATATAATTGTGCTATTTCTGATAATATTACTCTCTTTGTTAAAATACCCACAATTGTCCCCACTGACATTTTTAATATCATATTGTCATCTCCAGGACGCCATACTATCCCAACAAACGTTTTCATCGAAATATTAAGCAATTATTGTACAACCGAATATTGAGATTGTACATTGTTAGTTGTAGGAAAAGTATAGAGAAAAGGAAGAATAACGAAACAAACTTTATGTACAATATTTGTGCAATGTTAACCCCAAATATTGTATAAATATTGTACAAATTATTTTCAACTTATTATAAATTAAATGTACATTAAAATATATACATAAATTACATAATAATTAAACATCGCAAACACACTATTTTTCTGCAATAATGTTACACTTAACATATAATCTCACATGGAAACATACCCAAGTGCAAACTGAGATTCAATTGGGGGTAGCGTCCATTCGATAGGTAATAATAAGTTAGACTTTTCCTGAAAATATTTCGGGCTGAGCTCCAGGGGTTCCAAAGTTAGGGGGTGGGGAAGTTTTTGAAAATTTGAGGTTTTTTGAGGATACCACTCAAACGGTGCGTTTTTTAATGTTGAAATATATGACCAACCCCACTTATTTTTTAAAGACAAAACTTTTTGTGTCATTAAATGTTAACCCTCAACCCACCAGGCTCCAAATTTCACTAAAAATGGGTTTCCAATGTTAACACCTTCATAACCCGAAAAGTATAACCGATATTAAAAAATTTTCTTTACCAAAGTTATTCCTTTATATGTATTAAAAAACTTTGTAAAAAATCATTTTGACGTACAACGCTGTTTAACAGTAGTTTTGTTACAAAACCCATAGTACTATAAATATTATAAATTAAAGCGATTAAAAATCAGTATAACGTTCATAAGAAAATTATACTCATTTTAAAAATTTGAATTACATTAGACAATAACAACAATTACAAAAATAATTTTTTTTAGTTAATTACAAAATAATTTTGAAAATAGTGTATTCAAACGCTCATTTTAAAATTATTAATTCAATTCAATTTATCACATAAATTACAAAAAAATAATGTATAAAAGCTAATATAAAAATAATCGTTAAAACAATATATGAATTAACAATCAATAAGATATAATAAATTAATATTCAATATAATTTTGGCAATAATGGATTTCATCCATCAAATATAAATGATGGAAACAAAAATAATATTTGCACCATGAACAAGGTATTAGACTTATAGTATCACATAAACTACAATTTTGAATATTATAGTTTAAACAATATTCTGTGGGTGTAATATGTTTAATTCTATCGCAAGTAAATCCACACCGATACCATGAATATTTAATAAATTCGCGAAATCGAGGTGATGAAAATTGGTTATGTGCAATTACATGCAATTTTGTAATAACATCACGGGTATATAATTTAATTAATTCATAATGATGAAGAATGATGTAATCTGATATTCGACGAATGAATGTTTTGTAAAACCTAAAAAAATAAACATCCAAGGGTTGAATGATTGGGTTGAGCCTGGAGGTAATGTGTTGATCTGGTATTCTACAGAATTTGGTATTTGAAGATTTATTTCTGTACGATCATTGTACGTTGTAAGTGCATCAACTATTAATACGGATTTCACTCCTGCCTTTGGCAAATAAACATTCAAGAACCATTCCTTGAAAATCTCTTTGGTTATTTTACCCGATGCAGAAGCAACCATATAAACGGACTCATGTTTGAACATTTTTTGCGACACTTGCGGTCCAAATCGGCCTCCGACTTCTTGATAAATTATGAATAACGGTGACAGTAATTCACCAGAAATCGATATTGTCGGCATTATCGTATAAGAATGCGTACGCGATTTAGATGATTGGATTGCACTTTCGACATTTTTTGTACCAATAATTGCTAGACTCCGTTCACTTATCAATTCTAAATTGAATCCTGATTGATCCGTATTAAATATTGGTACGGTTGATGCGGGATTTATGTGACATAATCGAAAATGTTCAACAAATGTCATTGCCTTATTTCGTATTTGTTCTGCATCTATTATTTGCTTCTTGTGCAAAATTTTCGTTATCTTTCGCGAAACCACTCTGTTCTTTATCTTCCATCGTAGTACCCAACTATAAGATGCCTTAAAACCAGACAACTGAATCTGTGAAAGAACAACAATGTAATACATTTTTATCATATATTGACATGTTCATGTCAAAAAACATGTTCTTTAATTTTTAACATTTAGTCATTGTTATTACCACCTAATAAAGAAATTGATAACTAATGTGCAATCTACATCTTGTAGTTTCAAAAATAATTTATTAAACAAGAAATTTAGCATACCCCTCTCTAATGATTCTTTCCATCTAGCTAACATATATACACCCTTTAACTTTTTATATCTATTTTTAATTGATGAAAATGCTCTTGGTTTGCCATTATTTTGCCAATAATGCACTATCTCTTTTTTTTTATCAACCCCTGGATATGGATCACCTTCTTTATTTTCAAAACTGCAACCATTATATTCATTTTCACTTTCATCGGAATCATTATCACTAGAATCCTCCTCTTGACTGAAATCTGTGCAATGTTACACATAATATACAAAAGAATTAAGCAAGAACCATAAAAAAAACTAATTTTACCTTCCATAATGTCTAATGTTTCTTCTTCTTCAATCGAGTTATTTATTACCGCATTTATTAATTCTAAAACTTTAGAAAATAATTCACGTTCCATTTCAATAACATCTGTTAATTCATGATTATTAAAATGTTCATCAATTAATCGACCAATATTTCTTGGATTAATTGTATTCATTATAATGACAATTTATTATTACCACTTTGTGAACTTGCAACTCATTAATAACAAAATAATTAAATACAAAAACAAATTTATACAAAAACAGTTAATCAATAAAACGAAACAAAAGTCATGCAAAAGTCCGCTAATGCAATTTTCGCATTTCAACATTTTTAACATTTTTGTAACATGTTACTATGTTTTGTTTTGTTATAAATAATTTTCATCACCTCGATTTCGCGAATTTATTAAATTTCATGGTAACGGTGTTGATTTACTTTGGAGAGAATAAAACATATTGCACCCACAGAATATTGTTTAATCTTCATCGGTTCCTTTGTATGCGAGCACAAACACGTGTTGCATTATATGTAATATTTCCCACAAATGCTGCCCGAATTTGATGGAATAGGAGTTTGGGAATACTTTTGTGAAGATGTGTAAAATTTGTTTTATGAATTTCCTTATTTTTATAAATAAAATAACTATAAAAAATATATTTCATTGTCTAAATACCTTTACGCAAATTTATACAGATGTATTTACATTTATGCATACGAATACAAAAGGACTGATTCCATCATTTATAGTTGATGGATGAAATCCATTATTGCCAAAATTATTTCATATATTGTTTTAACGATTATTTTTATATTAGCTTTTATACATTATTTTTTTTGTAATTTATGTGATAAATTGAATTGAATTAATAATTTTAAAATGAGCGTTTGAATACACTATTTTCAAAATTATTTTGTAATTAACTAAAAAAAATTATTTTTGTAATTGTTGTTATTGTCTAATGTAATTCAAATTTTTAAAATGAGTATAATTTTCTTATGAACGTTATACTGATTTTTAATCGCTTTAATTTATAATATTTATAGTACTATGGGTTTTGTAACAAAACTACTGTTAAACAGCGTTGTACGTCAAAATGATATTTTACAAAGTTTTTTAATACATATAAAGGAATAACTTTGGTAAAGAAAATTTTTTAATATCGGTTATACTTTTCGGGTTATGAAGGTGTTAACTTTGGAAACCCATTTTTAGTGCAATTTGGAGCCTGGTGGGTTGAGGGTTAACATTTAATGACACAAAAAGTTTTGTCTTTAAAAAATAAGTGGGGTTGGTCATATATTTCAACATTAAAAAACGCACCGTTTGAGTGGTATCCTCAAAAAACCTCAAATTTTCAAAAACTTCCCCACTCCCTAACTTTGGAACCCCTGGAGCTCAGCCCGAAATATTTTCAGGAAAAGTCTAACTTATTATTACCTATCGAATGGACGCTACCCCCAATTGAATCTCAGTTTGCACTTGGGTATGTTTCCTTGTCAGATGTACCATTATTCTAAAATTATTAATTCTAAAAAGATGTTACAATAAAAGACAGATACACAGAATTGGTAATTCAATAATTCATTATTTATTTATTAACATTATAAAATTATATTATTATATGTTACATATTATTGTATTATAATTATTATAGAATTGCATTGTGTATTGCACATGACGTATTGTAATAAATACTTTTAATTATTAATATCAATATTATTATTAATAATTTTTTTCATTCTATTAGCACAATGTTGAAAATACGATTGCGTTACTTTTCTAATTATATTATCGTTTCCGTTCGGGAAATTTAAATATATTGATTCTGAAATTTAAACAAATTAATTGTATCATATATATTAAATATAATATAAAGTACAATATTTGTATACTACCTTTAACAACTTTATACAAAACTGAATCCGGTAGTATTCTTTTATTGTGCTGTCCGGTCCAATTATATAAATTTTGCAATTCCGGTACCATCAAGGATTTCCATACTTTTCTTATTGTAGATTGTATGGATTCATCTCCTTGATGCCTTAATCGCTGTTTCTATGAATATAATAAGGTAAATAATTAATTAAGGTCAAAAATTAATTATTTTTATTTTGAAAATGGTTTAAAACCATTGAATAATAAAAAAAAATTACCAGACTTATTACATGGTCTGCGTTTTCCTCTTTTTCTAAAAACTTTATCAATGAGTCTAACGTAGCTTCGTCCTTGATTGGCAATTTGAATGTATCTACGAACGTGTCATTTTGTACCGGATTTACAGATCGCATGTTCATTACTTGATCATTTAATTTGAAAATATCTTTCTGTACCAAAGTTTGGTTAATTTTAATTTCTTTAATTTCTTTCAAAATGGTTTCCATAATAATACTGTTATTTTGTAAAAGTTGTTCTATTTTGTTCTACAGAAGAAGAGTTAATACTATTATTTTTTATAACAAATAATATTAGAATTCACATTATTTTAAAGTTACTTTTCCATTGCAGTAATTTGAGGAAGGGTACGAATCCGTTAACTCAGAACCATTTACGGCAATACGTGGCTCATTCTCTTCAAAAGTGAATACCACATCTTCATTTAAGTTTATATTTTGCGGCTGGTATATCGTAGTTAGCTGATTTGAATTTGTTGATAATATGTTGTCAGATTTGATTTAATGGGAGCAACTTGCTCTGGATAACGTGGTAATACTGTAGAGAGATGCACATTAAAAAATTGTATACATTGATTAGTAAATATTAATGAAATTCACACCTGACGTAAACGTTGAACGCCATGCAGAACGACGATTAGACAAGCGGTTGCTATTGTTGTCTTCAATTTCATCATCTGTTGATAAACATGATGTATTTTCAGCATCTTTCATTTTTTTTAATGCAGCTGCATAACTTGCTATAAATACAAATCATATAAATTAAATTATACAATATTTGCTATTAAATAAATATAAATATAAGCAATAAAATACAATATAACAATTGACGCTCTACCTGTTTGATATCGACCGACTTGTCTGACGTCATATAAAGTAAAATCAGCAGGTGGTGGAGCTAATTTTTTTATTAAATTTGTACAATACTTTCCTTTATCCCAAGGACATTTATTATTTGATGTTATCCAAGATTTAGGCACAACATCCATTTGATGCTCACCTATGAATTCAACGATGACATACATATTGTTTCGCGACCACATTAAGTAATAACAGGAGCAATAATAATAATAATCTTTAAAGGATGCTGAAAAAAAATTATAATCATGATTAATAATAAAAAAATATTGAAATTGTAATTAAAAATGTATTTGTACCACGAATAGAAAGCATTTTGGTATTCATTTATTAAACAGTAATGTGTAGTCATTATATAATTGAGGTTATTAATTTAAATGTAAAATTGGGACTACAGCAACTTTGTTATCGTTAATTGAAAATATACACACTTTGCTTTGCACATTCTCAATCAAAGTATAACTGACTTCATCCTGTACAATGGCAGTAAAAATTCCTATTTTCGATGAAGAACAAGGCAAATGAAATATATCTTGAATATTATTTAGCCTTTGGAAATAAATAAAAATGTTAACACCTTGACGTAAAAAGTATGCAACTCTCACATATTCTTCGTTTTTCAATTTAGCACCCCAATTACTGCTATCATGTGATAAGTAAAAGTGCCGAAACTGACAGCTTCGGAATTTATTGTTTTCTATTCTATTCAATAGTTTTGGCAACACCTTTAGATCGGTTTTTTTGACATTTATATGTGCATTATTGAATTCTTGGCATCGATTAAATATTTGTGAAATAACGTTGTTAGGTTTTCGTACCATGCGTTTAATTTCGCTCATAAAATTTTCAAATGGAAAAGAACTGAAATTATCTAATGATCCATATAATTTTACGAAATTTGGTAGGTGAATTAAGTTGTGCATGTTGTATGTTAATATTTCCTTGGTATAAAAAAGGTTTACATTTTCAATGAAACACCGCAAAAGTTTATCAGCATAATCCACTTCGGCTTCGGTCGAGTAATACGATACTAATATTCTAAGAGCTACCACTAAACACATCATATGAGCATACATATTCTTGTCCAATGCATCTTTTAAAACAATAAATGAATAATATAAAATAAACTGTCGAAATTCTGAACCTTTCCATCTTTTATAATCACTAATTGGGCGAGGTTTTCGACGAAATTCTCGTGGTACATTTTTTTTTAATTTATTCAGAGTTGTTGATATATGTGTTATATTTATGGCAGACAACCTATCAGGTGGGTGCCCATCTACCCATATATAGCAAAATCTCTTAACCACACCCAAACACACTACGTGCAGATAATCCAATGGTATTTGTAAAATCATGTCAATGTTTAATTTTTCTATAATTGACGTTCCGTGGTGGTATTCTGTATCAAGTTTTTGCCTATATGTTTTATTACAACGTTGTGGAGCTGATACTTCGCTGAATATAACCCGATTATGATAATACTTTCCTATTATGCGGCATTGACTACATGAGCTATAACCAGTGTGTCCTTTCGTATATAAAATAAAAGACCGTGCCGGACTATCACATATAATATTTTTTAAATAAATTCTAAATTCTTTATTATTAATCATTAAACCATTTTTTTCTATTTCCAACATTTCGTTTATGAATGGTTCAATAAAATCATTAGCGATAATAGGCTTGGTAGATCCTCCATAGACCGAAATTACAAACACATTTTTTTTTCCATCATGTAGTATGCTTCCCAAAATCAACCATAGGCTATAACTTGTGCTTTTAAATAACGGCAGTCCATCGACATTTATGTCTAAGTAAATACAATCTTCTGGATTTAATTTCAGTTTATTTATTTGTGCTACCAATACGTTTTGTAATCCCAGATGGAAGAATTCTAGACCATGCATTTTTTCAATTGCAGATTGTTTTGGTGTTTGTAGTAACGTTCTTGGATCTTTTGGTAGCTCAGCATATCCATAATTTCGTAAAATAGAAAGCAAATCCTTAAGAGCGCGATGTTGAATTCTATGACTAATCGCCCATGTAGCAATTTCATCGCTAATTACATTATTATTATCTTGCTGAACATCCGAATTATTTTTTTTATGATTATCTGAATCATCATTCCTTACTGTTTCAAATTCGTCATTATGTTCGGCAGCATTTTGTAGTTCATTTATAGGTAGATCACCATTTTTGGTACAATTGGGAGATGGAATGCGTAATGCGATTTTCACTGGATTCATGTTTGATTGTCTTATTGCGTTATTTGGTTCTGTTTGATTAAATACAGCACGAATGGAGTTATCAGTTCTTAAACGATTTTGCAATCTATACCTTGCACTTCGAGAATTTCCTCTGAATCGCTTCATTATATTTATCACTATATAATTAACCATGAATAAACATTATTGTGAATTTCATTTTATTCCTAATTAGTGTGGGTCAGTGGTTGAATTCTAGAATGGAGGCGATGGATATTTATGAAAATACGTATAAATCTAGCCTCGTCTTATAGGTTAATTTGCACGTTTGACAAGGTGCGTAAATTATTTATAAAAATATCAGGGGTCGAATTACGTTAGTCGACATCGAGTAGTAATTTCGATCACAATTATGGAGAAAAAAAATTGTGAATAATTGGTAAATAAATGTCTTCGAATCGAAGACATCGTCATCGTTTTTGTGAAATTTGAGAAATTTTACATTTTAAAATGAAAAGTATAAAATTTTAGTAACATGTTTTGGCATTGGTTTATTGGAAAAAAATCATTTATATAAAAAATAATGGAAAACGTAAAAAATAAAGCAAAAAAAAACAATCTACTTACAGAATTCTTCGCGTGCTCTCGTTTTTTGAATTATATGCACTGATAATAATATATATAATAAGAATTATGCTTTTGTTGAATTTTCTCTGTAAGGAATTTATCAACTCGAAAATATTAAATTGTAATAAAAAAAATCAAAGCTTTTCAAACTATTTATAAAATAAAAACCAAAATGTATCAATAATAAAAATTTTATATAATATATTATTTTTCAATATATAAAACACGCGCTAAATCACTGTGTTCACTTGACGATTACCGCAAATTAATAAATGAAATGAAATTACATTTAATTTAAAATGATTCAGTTGACACAATAAATGTATATATATATTTATATATATATTCCATATATAAAACAAAATATATGAAAATCATACCCAAAAACCAAAACCACTACTAGTTATCAATGTGTGATGTTTTTTCGTATGACTATTGGTTGTATGTATGGGTAAGCGTTCAATCATTCAGCCGTCATCGTCATTTTTGTTTTGTATGTCGCCAATCGTCAGTCGAAATATTAAATAGAGGTTGCTTGGTGGTTGATGTGTGTATTGTAAGGTATATACATACCTCTATAGATCTAAATTAATATTATATAAAATCAAACAACCTTTCTACTTGCTGGTCAGTATACTTCTCTGTATTATATTTATTCAATATATTTATTATAAGAAACGTGTGATATATAATATGCACAATCAGCATATTATATACCACACCTCCCTTTTTTACAAGATTGAAATTTATATATATAATTTTAATCCTAGTCACAAAATAATCGTTATATAAATGAATGAATGAGCTAGTTCTCGTATTTAGAGGGTGAGGAGGGCCCTTCCTTTCCCCCCCAAGAACAAGCCATTCAGTCACTTTTACATTAAAATGTATCCTAAAATTTAAAATACGATAGTTATTTATTTATTTTTTTTTTTTTTTTTTTTTTTTTTTTTTTTTTTTTTTTTTTTGCTTAGATTAATTTGATAATGGTATATGAAATGTAAAAAAAAATGACAACAAATATATGTGTCTATATTTTTATTAATTATAGAATATAGTTTTTTAATACTAAATTAATAATTATTTGATTAAGAAATTATGTTTCCTTATTTCTATAATAAACTTATATTGGTTACTTAAAAGCTAAACGTACGTGTTTATAATTAAAAATTTATTTTTCATAATGTAGTACCAGGTTATATTTATTGTGGAGCATGCATGCCTTGTCCAGCTGAGCCTTCTGATAAGAAAACGAAATCGAGAAATGCGTATATCTAATATATAATATTGTACGATATTATTTTGAGAATTTTATTAAATTATTTTTATGAACTGTACTTTCTTTGTTTGTTGCGATATCTTTTATTGTAGCATTTACGTTGTCTACATTTTGGACTATGTATGGGCCAGTATAAATTGGTTCAAGTTTGTTACGATTTTCCTTTTTTAGTAGCACATAGCTTCCCGGTTTGAATTGTTCGGGGTTGATATTTTTGTCATAGTAATTTTTATTTGCAAGTTTTGACGATTCTGATAATTTTTGCGCCCGTTGATGCATAAGTTGTAATTTATATTTTACCTCGTTCGAGTAATTTTCCACATTGTATATTGGGTCTATGGTATTGTTCAAGAGGCATTCAATTGGTGTTGCCCCCCCTCCAAAGACGAGTTCGAAAGGTGTATATTTGAACTGAAATGTTGTATTGGGTGTTGTGTTGTAACAATATGTGAAGTACTTTAAGTGTTCATCCCAATCATTTAGGCTTTCGTTGATATAGGATCTTAAGTATTCATTTAATACACGGTGACTACGTTCTATTGTACCGAGAGTCTCATGATGGTATGGAGTGGAGACTTTGTGCGTGATATTTAATAGTTTGCACAGTGCTTCCATTAGGTGGTTTTTATACTCAGTTCCGCAGTCTGTAAGTATTGTTTTCATTGGACCATATATCAGCACGCAGTGATCAACAATGGCTCGTGCCACGGTTTTAGCTTCTTTGTTTGGGATTGGTACTATTATTAGGAATTTTGATAGATTGCACATGAGCGTTATCGCATATTGATTTCCATTACTTGTTTTTCTAAATGGACCTATAGTATCAACTATGACAATGTCGAATGTTCCCTGCGGAGTGTTAGTTATTTGCATGGGTTCCTTCGTATTTCGTTTGACCTTGTTAATTTGGCAATGCTTGCATTTTTTAACGTAATTTGCAACATCCTTGCTTAAATGCTTCCAATAATAAATGCTTCTTAATTTCGCGTACAGTCGTTTTTGTCCCACATGACCCCCACTAATAGGATCGTCATGATATCTTTTTAGTAATTCTTGCCTTTCTTCGATCGTGGTAACGATTTGTGGTCGGCTTACTATTATTATTTTTAACTTATCCAGTGCCCTATTGCAAATATCTTTAAATTTGCTTATTGTGAATGCTTTAAATATATCATCATCATTATTAATTTGTAATACATGTCTGTTTAAACTATTGGCCCTTATTTCAAGACCTTTAACGAATAATTCTAATATTATATCGTTTTGAATAGTTGCAATATCATTCCCTGACGCTTGAGTCATGGGTAGATTGATATCTGATACATGTATTTTTATTATTGCTTTTCTTTTATGGTATACCTTTAGTGATTTCATATCACCATTAAAAATTATTTTCGGCACTCTAAAATCCTCTTTATCCTCGTAAATTTTAATTTGATTATTCATAGTTATTTCGTTTGTCTTGTTTAAAGTTTTCGTTTCCTGCTTTTGTGTTGATGAAGACCTAAGTTCCATCTTTTTAACCTCCATAGTTTGTGTATTGTTGTTTTTTATGTGTGCATCACCGTTAACTGTAGTGTTTTGTAACGTTGGTCCAGGTAGTTTCCATTGTTACCCCTATAAAAATTATTGGTTTTGGGATACGTTGCCGCGTTATTATTGTAAAAATTTCGAGGGCGGTTGTTGAAATTATTGCTATATTTGTAGGTGGAAGCTGTATTCCACCCGTTACCATCACCATTCGAATTAGTACGGTACTCGTTGCGTCGGTACGTAGGACGTGGTTGATAACGGCCCCGGTAACCGCGATTGCGTCCAAAATTGGAGCGTCCGCCGGCGTATGCAAGTATTTGCTTTTCCTGCCTTTCTGCCGTCGATTCTATTATAAATTTTGCGATTACTTCGCCATGGTTAGTGAATGGAGTTGATGCCAGAATAGCCCGTACAAGGTCAGTTTTTGCATTGTTCCGGCATATTGAAATAGTTTTATTTATTGTCATTTCCTCTGCCTTGTTTGCAGGTATACCTTCGGTTATTAATGCCCTGCGATACTGTTCAACCATCTCGCCAGCCCTTTGAGTGAAGTCTCTGAATGACATTGAATCCACTTTTAGTGATTGTATCTTACCATCGACTATTTTCGAATTTTCGGGTTTAATTTTTAATCTAAGTTGATCGAGCAACTCGACGATGTTATTAGGTGTTACCACCACTGCTTCTCGAGCCGTTCCCTCTAATTTAGTCATAGCGAATTTAATTAGGAATGTCTTTAGCTCAGGTGTTGTTGCTAAGGAATCCAATAATTCCAAGGAATCATTAAAAGATTGCAAAGCTAAGGGGTCGCCCGAAAAGGTTTTATTTATTGTGGATGATGCGATACGTAAGAAGTCTGCGTTGGATAATTGCGCCATTTTGTTATCCAGTGGTAATGCCTTGGGTCTAAAATTTTGGTGGGGCTGTTTTGATTTGATGATTGGTTGTAATAAGTCTTGCGGTATTAAATATGATGCATCAAATAATGCGAATGATTTTGTTAATTTATTGCGACAATATATTAAATCCTCTGTTAAGAACGAATTATTTTCCTTGGTTTCGTCCCATATTTCTAATACTCCATAAATGTAATCATTGTATGTTTCGGTAATATCTATTATTATTGATTCTATCGTTTCGGGATTCCTGGTAATATTTGTTTTAAGCGCTCGCTTTGTCGCCCTTATAAAATTATTTTTTAGTAGTGTAAATTGTTCTGAATTGTATGACATTAAGTCGTTATGTTAACGAACGATTATAGAAAATTAAAAAACTCAAGGAAGCAATGATATAGTGTAATCTTTTTGTTTATCTGCCTATGGTTGTGGCGACAAGTCACGCCGTCTTATACGCGAATTCATACGAGTTAAGTTAAGTACCTGTTCTTGGATGGAATGTCGGTAACTGTTACGTAAGTGCTTAAATAATTTCATACCCAATATTATAACCACAATAATGGCAACAACTGACAAAATTCCAAAAATTCCCAATTTAATGTCTTGCATATGGGTCTGATGGTTCTCTATAAAGTATTCATTTAGTTGAACTTTGTTACCAACGATAGACGTTTCAGGTTTGGTAATGGGTTTAACGTTTTCTACGCGGGTTCTGCACATTTTAAAATAACCGCTTGTGTACAATGTGTCTAAAATCGGCTTAATTAGTCGTATATTATATTTTCATATGCATTCCGTTGTGTAGTATAAAATACACAATGTACTCGTGATATATATTAAGAAAGGAAATATTAAATAGTTATTATAATATACAATATTGCATTACCGCTACAATTTTCTCATCAAAATCGCCAACTAAGCAAAGTAAGCACACTTGTTTAAACATTCGTATAATAAAATTTATATATAATGATATATGTAACATATATATATGAATAATTTCACACCAAAAAATTAATGTACGTAGGTTTTGAATATATCGAATAACCATATATATAATTTATACATTGTCAACGTTATTATATGGCATAAAATGTAATATTATATATAATGAATGTATATTTTAAAAATTAAAAATACTAGTAAACTTGGTATGGTAAAATATATTATGTCAGCTATATAGTGCTTATGTTTTTTTTTTCTTTTTTTTTTAAAAAAATTTTATCTCGTATACGAAATTTGCTGATCTACCAATTTCCAATATATATGCACATTCAATACAAAATATAATCATATAAAATAATATTGTAAGTAGCCTAAATATCAATATTATACATTGTATATATATTTACGAGAATTCGTGTTGATTAAATGATTGAATTATACTTATATACTATATTACAATATGTTATATTATATGTAAATTATACTTATATATATTATATATATATATATATTTATGCTTATATATATTTTATATATTTTTATATTTATATATATTCATACTTATATATTAATTATATATATATATTAAAAGCGTGTACTTCCCCAAAGGTGAAAACATTTCAGGAACCCAATTGTCTGCTTTGGTGTCCTTAGTATCGGCATGGGTCACTTGGCATGTTATATGGTTTCGCGTTCCGAAAAATGAATGCACTTAGTTATTTCATTGGTATTTTTGATATGGTTAATGTTTTATTATAGCTGTGACGGTCGACGTACTTTGGATTAGTTTATTCGGGGACTGTGGCCACATGTTCAATCGAGATTAAGGCCTCCCGATATAATTCCCGGAATATCACGATTTTTAAAAATAGTAATATGAAACATCCATCGTGTTTGACATGCGAAGGTTATATCCATACTCCATATATGACATGATTTTTTTTTCACAATTTGTATTAAAAAAAAATAATTCTTTATTCTTGGATTTTACTGTGGTATATACTAATAAAAACCACAGCAAAAATTACAACACTTTAAATTAAATTAAACTGTTAAATTTTATGCTGGTAAACCACTAAATCATCCGACACGTGTGTACTATTAGTTAGTATTTTATCTAACAAAACTAACACGAACTTCCATGATATTTAAAACAAGAATATTTATTATTACTGTTACTGAATATTTACCACAGTACCAGGTTATATTTATTGTGGAGCATGCATGCCTTGTCCAGCTGAGCCTTCTGATAAGAAAACGAAATCGAGAAATGCGTATATCTAATATATAATATTGTACGATATTATTTTGAGAATTTTATTAAATTATTTTTATGAACTGTACTTTCTTTGTTTGTTGCGATATCTTTTATTGTAGCATTTACGTTGTCTACATTTTGGACTATGTATGGGCCAGTATAAATTGGTTCAAGTTTGTTACGATTTTCCTTTTTTAGTAGCACATAGCTTCCCGGTTTGAATTGTTCGGGGTTGATATTTTTGTCATAGTAATTTTTATTTGCAAGTTTTGACGATTCTGATAATTTTTGCGCCCGTTGATGCATAAGTTGTAATTTATATTTTACCTCGTTCGAGTAATTTTCCACATTGTATATTGGGTCTATGGTATTGTTCAAGAGGCATTCAATTGGTGTTGCCCCCCCTCCAAAGACGAGTTCGAAAGGTGTATATTTGAACTGAAATGTTGTATTGGGTGTTGTGTTGTAACAATATGTGAAGTACTTTAAGTGTTCATCCCAATCATTTAGGCTTTCGTTGATATAGGATCTTAAGTATTCATTTAATACACGGTGACTACGTTCTATTGTACCGAGAGTCTCATGATGGTATGGAGTGGAGACTTTGTGCGTGATATTTAATAGTTTGCACAGTGCTTCCATTAGGTGGTTTTTATACTCAGTTCCGCAGTCTGTAAGTATTGTTTTCATTGGACCATATATCAGCACGCAGTGATCAACAATGGCTCGTGCCACGGTTTTAGCTTCTTTGTTTGGGATTGGTACTATTATTAGGAATTTTGATAGATTGCACATGAGCGTTATCGCATATTGATTTCCATTACTTGTTTTTCTAAATGGACCTATAGTATCAACTATGACAATGTCGAATGTTCCCTGCGGAGTGTTAGTTATTTGCATGGGTTCCTTCGTATTTCGTTTGACCTTGTTAATTTGGCAATGCTTGCATTTTTTAACGTAATTTGCAACATCCTTGCTTAAATGCTTCCAATAATAAATGCTTCTTAATTTCGCGTACAGTCGTTTTTGTCCCACATGACCCCCACTAATAGGATCGTCATGATATCTTTTTAGTAATTCTTGCCTTTCTTCGATCGTGGTAACGATTTGTGGTCGGCTTACTATTATTATTTTTAACTTATCCAGTGCCCTATTGCAAATATCTTTAAATTTGCTTATTGTGAATGCTTTAAATATATCATCATCATTATTAATTTGTAATACATGTCTGTTTAAACTATTGGCCCTTATTTCAAGACCTTTAACGAATAATTCTAATATTATATCGTTTTGAATAGTTGCAATATCATTCCCTGACGCTTGAGTCATGGGTAGATTGATATCTGATACATGTATTTTTATTATTGCTTTTCTTTTATGGTATACCTTTAGTGATTTCATATCACCATTAAAAATTATTTTCGGCACTCTAAAATCCTCTTTATCCTCGTAAATTTTAATTTGATTATTCATAGTTATTTCGTTTGTCTTGTTTAAAGTTTTCGTTTCCTGCTTTTGTGTTGATGAAGACCTAAGTTCCATCTTTTTAACCTCCATAGTTTGTGTATTGTTGTTTTTTATGTGTGCATCACCGTTAACTGTAGTGTTTTGTAACGTTGGTCCAGGTAGTTTCCATTGTTACCCCTATAAAAATTATTGGTTTTGGGATACGTTGCCGCGTTATTATTGTAAAAATTTCGAGGGCGGTTGTTGAAATTATTGCTATATTTGTAGGTGGAAGCTGTATTCCACCCGTTACCATCACCATTCGAATTAGTACGGTACTCGTTGCGTCGGTACGTAGGACGTGGTTGATAACGGCCCCGGTAACCGCGATTGCGTCCAAAATTGGAGCGTCCGCCGGCGTATGCAAGTATTTGCTTTTCCTGCCTTTCTGCCGTCGATTCTATTATAAATTTTGCGATTACTTCGCCATGGTTAGTGAATGGAGTTGATGCCAGAATAGCCCGTACAAGGTCAGTTTTTGCATTGTTCCGGCATATTGAAATAGTTTTATTTATTGTCATTTCCTCTGCCTTGTTTGCAGGTATACCTTCGGTTATTAATGCCCTGCGATACTGTTCAACCATCTCGCCAGCCCTTTGAGTGAAGTCTCTGAATGACATTGAATCCACTTTTAGTGATTGTATCTTACCATCGACTATTTTCGAATTTTCGGGTTTAATTTTTAATCTAAGTTGATCGAGCAACTCGACGATGTTATTAGGTGTTACCACCACTGCTTCTCGAGCCGTTCCCTCTAATTTAGTCATAGCGAATTTAATTAGGAATGTCTTTAGCTCAGGTGTTGTTGCTAAGGAATCCAATAATTCCAAGGAATCATTAAAAGATTGCAAAGCTAAGGGGTCGCCCGAAAAGGTTTTATTTATTGTGGATGATGCGATACGTAAGAAGTCTGCGTTGGATAATTGCGCCATTTTGTTATCCAGTGGTAATGCCTTGGGTCTAAAATTTTGGTGGGGCTGTTTTGATTTGATGATTGGTTGTAATAAGTCTTGCGGTATTAAATATGATGCATCAAATAATGCGAATGATTTTGTTAATTTATTGCGACAATATATTAAATCCTCTGTTAAGAACGAATTATTTTCCTTGGTTTCGTCCCATATTTCTAATACTCCATAAATGTAATCATTGTATGTTTCGGTAATATCTATTATTATTGATTCTATCGTTTCGGGATTCCTGGTAATATTTGTTTTAAGCGCTCGCTTTGTCGCCCTTATAAAATTATTTTTTAGTAGTGTAAATTGTTCTGAATTGTATGACATTAAGTCGTTATGTTAACGAACGATTATAGAAAATTAAAAAACTCAAGGAAGCAATGATATAGTGTAATCTTTTTGTTTATCTGCCTATGGTTGTGGCGACAAGTCACGCCGTCTTATACGCGAATTCATACGAGTTAAGTTAAGTACCTGTTCTTGGATGGAATGTCGGTAACTGTTACGTAAGTGCTTAAATAATTTCATACCCAATATTATAACCACAATAATGGCAACAACTGACAAAATTCCAAAAATTCCCAATTTAATGTCTTGCATATGGGTCTGATGGTTCTCTATAAAGTATTCATTTAGTTGAACTTTGTTACCAACGATAGACGTTTCAGGTTTGGTAATGGGTTTAACGTTTTCTACGCGGGTTCTGCACATTTTAAAATAACCGCTTGTGTACAATGTGTCTAAAATCGGCTTAATTAGTCGTATATTATATTTTCATATGCATTCCGTTGTGTAGTATAAAATACACAATGTAC
The DNA here is from genome assembly GCA_958336335.1 of Dilophus febrilis. Lineage (NCBI taxonomy): Eukaryota > Metazoa > Arthropoda > Insecta > Diptera > Bibionidae > Dilophus > Dilophus febrilis. Next base: position 83,048 of record CATVHY010000024.1, on the reverse strand, counting down.
TCGTGATATATATTAAGAAAGGAAATATTAAATAGTTATTATAATATACAATATTGCATTACCGCTACAATTTTCTCATCAAAATCGCCAACTAAGCAAAGTAAGCACACTTGTTTAAACATTCGTATAATAAAATTTATATATAATGATATATGTAACATATATATATGAATAATTTCACACCAAAAAATTAATGTACGTAGGTTTTGAATATATCGAATAACCATATATATAATTTATACATTGTCAACGTTATTATATGGCATAAAATGTAATATTATATATAATGAATGTATATTTTAAAAATTAAAAATACTAGTAAACTTGGTATGGTAAAATATATTATGTCAGCTATATAGTGCTTATGTTTTTTTTTTCTTTTTTTTTTAAAAAAATTTTATCTCGTATACGAAATTTGCTGATCTACCAATTTCCAATATATATGCACATTCAATACAAAATATAATCATATAAAATAATATTGTAAGTAGCCTAAATATCAATATTATACATTGTATATATATTTACGAGAATTCGTGTTGATTAAATGATTGAATTATACTTATATACTATATTACAATATGTTATATTATATGTAAATTATACTTATATATATTATATATATATATATATTTATGCTTATATATATTTTATATATTTTTATATTTATATATATTCATACTTATATATTAATTATATATATATATTAAAAGCGTGTACTTCCCCAAAGGTGAAAACATTTCAGGAACCCAATTGTCTGCTTTGGTGTCCTTAGTATCGGCATGGGTCACTTGGCATGTTATATGGTTTCGCGTTCCGAAAAATGAATGCACTTAGTTATTTCATTGGTATTTTTGATATGGTTAATGTTTTATTATAGCTGTGACGGTCGACGTACTTTGGATTAGTTTATTCGGGGACTGTGGCCACATGTTCAATCGAGATTAAGGCCTCCCGATATAATTCCCGGAATATCACGATTTTTAAAAATAGTAATATGAAACATCCATCGTGTTTGACATGCGAAGGTTATATCCATACTCCATATATGACATGATTTTTTTTTCACAATTTGTATTAAAAAAAAATAATTCTTTATTCTTGGATTTTACTGTGGTATATACTAATAAAAACCACAGCAAAAATTACAACACTTTAAATTAAATTAAACTGTTAAATTTTATGCTGGTAAACCACTAAATCATCCGACACGTGTGTACTATTAGTTAGTATTTTATCTAACAAAACTAACACGAACTTCCATGATATTTAAAACAAGAATATTTATTATTACTGTTACTGAATATTTACCACATTATTTTTCAAATGGTTATAACGATTAAATATTTTTTTTTTTTTTCCACTGTTTAAATTAAAAAAAAGTCTTTTGACAAAGCCATTAATAGCACTAACACATTAATAGTAAACACGTTAATTGGAAAATTAATAAATTAATTTACTTTATTTTTTTTTTCCACATTTTCCAATCACTTGCCACGGTCGCCATGTAAGGTATATACATACCTCTATAGATCTAAATTAATATTATATAAAATCAAACAACCTTTCTACTTGCTGGTCAGTATACTTCTCTGTATTATATTTATTCAATATATTTATTATAAGAAACGTGTGATATATAATATGCACAATCAGCATATTATATACCACAGTATTTTCTTATGTCGTTTTTTTATTTAAATTTCAATTTCATATTGTATAGAAGAACCAGCGACTATATTTTTTTAACCCTCATTAGTACTTTCAATTATATATCTAACTAGTACGAGATGCCAAAAGACACACCATATGAATAATGGTATATACATTTTCATTGAATTGAAAATTTAACTCTTTAACGAATAAATTAAAGCCACGAAATGTAAATTGTATACTATGAATAAGACAAAAAATTATGAAATTTTTCCGTGGAAAATGGTGCCAATTTTTATCATTTAATAATAATAATTAATAAATTTAATAATTCTAATCATAACTATTATTTAATCATTTAAAAAAAATATAATAAATTTTTCGCTATACAACCAACAATCTGGTTTTAGCGTCCAACAACAGCCTTCTGTTGTTAGTTTCTTAATTTGTGCCTTTTACGGTGTCGGTAATTAGCCGTAAGACCAACCGCAAGCGGAATATACAACTCTGTGTTAAAATTCAGATTCGAAAAATAACCCAAAACACAAAACATATTTTATGCATTCAGTAGGATTCGAACCCACGACCCCAAAAATTTAGAATTTTAGGTTGGCATTTTTAACATTTACACCACAGAGTTATATATATTTAATCATTTATTATTATTATTTTCAACATTATCGATTATTATAATTATTATAGTTATAATTATTATTATTCTTTTTAATTAAATCATTAATTTCATGAATAGATAATTAAAACAATTATATTTTTTGTTTATAATTAAAATAATAACAACTGTTTAATTTCAAGATATAGTATAGAGTATATACTATATACATATATAGTATAGAGTATAGACTATTGCAATAACAAATATGGGTTAATATTTCTATATAAGTACAAAAATTGGTTTAAAAAAATCAAAATTGGTGTGCGAATATATATTTATAAATATAGAAGAATAGACAGAAAACCAAATAAAATACCGTCATTCAAACAATCATGAAATCATTTATTATAAATATAAAGGTAGAAATTTCATTTGTCTTGTATATCATATAGTAGATGGTTGTGTGAGTTTTATTAATTTATTTAAATTATTTTTGGAAATCACAGCGACGAATTTTTTGTGTTGGATTTGTCTATGCTGATATTGTTGACACAAGCTGAGTTTACATGCTAAACTAAAATGATAGATTGACTTTGTCAGACAATATACGTTTTGCATTAACATGGTAAATTGTGTGTTGTTGCTTTTTTGCATTATTTACAACTATCATTTATTATTTTGTTTTATTATTATTATTTGTGGAATAATTATAGCGATTGTGTAACAAATAATATAAAATAGGTTTATGTTTTCATCGAAAAAATTGTTTGCACAAACCGATTTCGTTGACCTTTTGTGTATTATCTTTTTTTATGAGCCATAGCGAACCAAATAAGGCGACACAAATCGTGAAGTCCGCTATTAACATCGTAAAAATTTTACCGACCGTTTTTGTCAAACTCACGGCTTTGTAATAGCCTATAGCCTATACCGTTTAGGTGAATACACATTTTTGTAATAAGTTGTATTATATGACTGATATGAAGGTGCATTTAAGCCGTGAGTACGACAAAAACGTAAGCTCAGCTTATATGGAATATGTTTGTCGCGCATAAAAACCAAAAAAAAATAACTAATAAACGAAAAATATATTAAAAACAAATTAACAACTTGTTTGCACAAACTGTGGAAATACGGCATAAACGGCATGCCCATCTTATGCAGAAAAATTACTCAACGGCACGTAAACGCGGTGAATATCAATATTTATGGTGTGTTCCATGGTATAAAGACTATAGGTATGCTCGATATTTGTTGATGTTCGCCATTTTTCCCTTTTCTGACGTCACTCTGGGTTTTTGTTTCATTGTGCTTATGTTTACTATGGTTTATTACTCATTGAAAAACGTCAGAGTGACGTCATACAAAGTTGTATATCAGCTGTCAAGCATACCTATAGTCTTTATACCATGGGTGTGTTCATTTAATACGATTAGAAAAATTTTCTAATTTCTCCAATTTTTCTGAATCGTATAACAATGTACAAACGCTATTTAGCAATTTGGATTTTTTGATGCTTATGTTTCCAGAATTAATTATAATATTGTATATTAAACGAACACTAAACCGCACCGGTTACACGCACACGCGAACATAAAATTATAATAATGCTATATTATTAATAAAAGTTAAATAGGTTGCCTTTTGTCCATCTTATTTTTAACTGTCAGTTTTTTCTATAATTTTTTTTCAATATTGAATTTAATATTATTCCCGTTTTTATTAAGTTGATGAAATTATTGTGTTAAAAAACAAACGACTAATACAAAAAAAAATCTACAAAATGAGTTTGATCATATTAAATGAAAACAGCATTAGTATAAGTATGGTTTACACCTTGGTTTTGTCTTTTGTTTAAGTAATGCTTTTCATGAAATGCCGACGGCAGACGACGGCAAATGTCAAATTGAAAATACATGCATTTCAATGGCGGTGCTTTTTATGAATATTGGACGGCGGACTGACGGCGGACATTGATATTTTTTCTTCTATTGCCGTCGGCTGACCGTCGTCCAAACTTCATTTTTCATTTTATTTACATTTTATTTAATTTTTATGATTTAATTTCATAATAATAAAATATCCAGTTAATTTACAAACTAATAAAAAATGGAATTATTTAACAGCAATTGGTATTTATTATTAAATTTCGGTTTTTTTATCCAGGCAAAATAAATTTCAGAAAAAGCACATTTTTTTTTATATCACAAATATCATATTTGTGATAAATAAAATATTTTCATAGAAATCGAGGCTTTAGTAACTTGACCGAACATTCAATCTTATAATATACATGTAATCGTTCACAGCTCTCTTTAACAAAAAAATTCATTATTTGGTATTGGTATTGGTACAAAACCAAAACCAAAGACAAAACAAAAATCAACAAAAGCAAACCTCATCCTTTTTTTTTTATTTTCTTAATTTGTGTTGTTGTGTGAATGTGTGATATCGAATTATGGAAAATTATTGTTGATTGAAAATGGAAAAGGTAATTAAAGGTAATTATTTTTGGAAATCACAGCGACGAATTTTTTGTGTTGGATTTGTCTATGCTGATATTGTTGACACAGTCTGAGTTTACATGCTAAACTAAAATGATAATGATAGAAATGGTAATTAATACATAAAATTGTATTTTTCCTATTTACATTTTGTGTTAAGTTTATTCCATGAAGTCGCTTAAATTGTCTTATAACACATAACAAAACAAATTTTTAAACCAAGGTGTGAACCAAAGAGTATTTTTACAAAACAAAAGCAAAAGACGAAACCGCGCTGTAAACCATACATTATAGGAATAGAAAGCATTCCTATTTAATATAAATAATTGAATTGTGTTCGAAAATTATTCAATATAAAATTCTGCTACGCATTTCGTATTTTATTGAATATGTTCTGCTGTTGCTTATATGTATGGTTTTTTTATTTTTTGTGTTTTTTCAAGGTTTTTTCCAAACATTCATTTTCTGAAATACATTTTTATTTTTTTGTTAAATACTATATACGCCACACAGAATTTCGTTAATAATGTACCATATATTTTCTTATTTTATGCTTTAAACTGTTTGTAAATTGTGATTTATTTGCATATATTTAGTTGTGAATTTCTGTTACTGTTATATACATATAATGATGAGAAATTTAAGTTATATGTGGAATGAGGAGACAAAAAACTAGACAACAAATTCTATTAACAACACAGAACGCAATCACATTTACGCACACCTATCACATATACTATTGCAGTATTGGGGCACTGAATTCCATGAATTAATTTATATTGGTATATTAATTATATAATATGAACATGTATCATTAAAGAAAAATGAAATTGTTTTATTATAAGTAAATGTCGTTCAAATGACAAGGTTTGTAACTATATTCACATCATACTCGTAAGAATTGTACATAGATGAGTTTTTTTTGTTTAAAATGAAAAAAAGTAAAAGATAAAATGATCAAATTTTGTTTTCATAAAATGATGTTTTCTACATACGATGCAACACTTTTATTCCCAAATCGACTTATTTCTGGCCATACTTCTTCTACCACATCTGACACAAGTTCAAAGAATTATAATAGGTGTTTTGAAATTATACAAAAGGAATTTTAAAATCATTATCCTCTACTCCTTGTAAAAATATAAATCTTCAATGTTCCAGGTGTCGGTGCCTAGTTTTTTTAGAGCTTTTAGTTAGAGTTTATTTTGTGTATAGTCCGGATTAAGTTGTATTATCATTTTATTAATCATATGAAATTATAAATTGTTTTTTTGGATAACTTGAATTATTTCTGTAACTTATACATAAAACTAAAAATGCATAATATGAAAACACCGAAATACAGCTATAAAATGTCTTCTGAAAATTAAAGTTATGTATATTTCCCGTGATTAACATCGTGTTTCAAAAAGTGTTGCATTTTGTATAACTGTCATTTTTGCATATTCTTTGTACAACGTTTTCAGTAACAATTAAAAACTGTCATTAATTAATACAAATTGCAGGTACATTTATTATACAATTTTCAAATGGATAATAATTGTACAATTTGATGATCTAAATTATGTTAACACTTTATAGTAATACTATTTATTTGCAACGAAATCTCGTACATTTTCGTTTTGTACATATATACTAATATTTTTGCACATCATGTACTCTGCAATATTATGATGTACAAAAATTCTACCACGTACAATTATTTATTATGGGTTTTGTTTGTGGGGTATTCCTAACGTTTTTATCGTATTGTTTGGTTCAAAATTAATGGATAGTTCAACTTCCCTATCACATTTTGGAACCTGTTCCATAATATCTATGCTGTTACTGACCCATTTTCGTAATTTAAATCCACCGGATGCGAGTAACTGGATTAATTCTCGTTGTACTTTGATGCACTTTCCCACATCATGCGCTCCTGTCATAACATCATCCACATAAAAATCCTTTACTAAAATGTTGGATGCCACCGGAAAGATCCTTGCACTGTCTGACGCCAATTGTTGTAAAGTTCTTATTGCAAGATACGGTGCTGAATTTAAACCATATGTTACAGTGAGTAACCTGTAATCGCATAAAGGTTCATTTGGTGATGATCTCCATACAATTCTTTGCAAATCAGCATGGCTATTATGTATTCTTATCTGGCGGTACATTTTTTCAATGTCTGCAGCAAATGCCACCTTGTATTTTCTCCAACGTAGTATGATTGATGTCATATCTTGTTGTAATGTGGGACCTATCATTAAATTGTCATTTAATTCAGTCTAGATTTTCCAATTTCTACTTTACCATCTTTTAAAGGCAATGTAACAACATAGCGTCCATCCTTTAACCTTATATGTTCCTTGTTATAGTACTCTTGACATTGTTCATCAGCTTTTGATAATTTTTTCTTTTCCGCTATTTCATTTATTTCCCAAAATCGTCTTAACTGCGTATTCATCTCTGCATTAGTGATTGTATATGATTTTTCTGTTTTCTCCTCGTTATTTGCGTTGCCAGTTATTATCCATCCCAACTTGGTTTTTTGGGCAATGGGAGTACCAACCGCTCCTTTAATAATACCTGATTCTATTATTTGCGAATATTCAAATGCACCAAGTATTATATCAATTTCCTGTTTTACGTTGTATTCTGGATCAGCAAGTTCCAAATTGGTTAAATGCGACCATTCATCTGTTGGAATTGTTTCCGATGGCATAGCATGCGTTAATTCCTCTATTATGTATGCCATTGTTACTAAATGATAGTCAGTGCTATATATCGGAAACAGCTGTAGCTTCACACTACTGTTTATGGCCTTTGCCTGTTTACCTATACCACTTATCGTTGTGTCGACAATGTTTTTTGTTAACTTTAATTTTGTTATAATTGTACATTGTGATCCCTGATCCAGCAATGCACGCAGTGTTACAAATGCTCCATCTCGATTTAAAACTCTCAGTTTTGCAGTTGCTAATAGTACCGTTTGTCTTTCATTACTATTCGAACAATGTGTCTTAATAACAGGATTTTTCGTGCTTTGTTTACCTGCCTGTATATTCACATTATTTTCTGTTGTGGTATATAATTGTTTTTTAATTTTTACTTGTTCATTCTTATCTCCATTGCTGTATTCATTTCTATAAAATTTCTTTGAATCCTTGTTTTCTGGGTATTTATAATTATTATTATGTAATATCGTGCTATGTTTTCTGTTACATACATTACATCTGCTCCAGCTTCTACAATAATCTGATACATGTCCAGGTTTTAAACAGTTTTTGCACAACCGATTTCTCATTACTATATCTGTCTTCTCTTCGGTTGATGCCCTTGATAATCTTATGCAATTATTGGTTGTATGCTGACCCTTACATAGAGCGCATCGTATTGTTACATCTAATTGCTTGTAATTATTAAATTTGTTACCTTGATTATTTTGATTATTTGTATTAGTAGATTCCATAGCTAAAAATCTACCTTCCATAAAATTTAATACTTCCATTAATGTTGGAGGTTCTTTAATTAATGTTATGCTATTTTCATAATGCTGCCTGGTCTGTTTATCCAGCTTCTTTAATGTAATATGAGCCATTAATATGCTCCAATCATCCGTATCTATTCCCAAATTCTTTATACCCTCGAGGCATTCTCGTATTATATCATACAACTGCTTTAACTCCTTGGACGATTCTTGTTGTATGCTTTTGTACTCTAAAATCTGACATAAATATTTATCCACTATTATCCTTTTATTGTTATATCTTTGTAATAGTAAGTTATATGCCGTTTCATAATTCTCATTTGTAATAATTAAATGCTTTATTAAATTTGCTGCTTCTCCCGTCGTATATGATTTCAAATACTGCATCTTTTGTATGTTTGATAAACTATTATTATTATGGATTAACGTTTGATACAAATTATTAAATGATATCCAGTTGTTATAATTTCCATCAAAGTGTGAAATTTTTATTTCCGGTAACCGTATATTGTTTGCGTTTGTTATTTGATTTACATCATTACCTTTTTGATTACATCTTCCTATAAGTCTGCCCATTATAACATTATAATATTCTTTTAACTCGTTCAAATCATTATATTGAATGTTGCTTTTAGCTTGTATTTGTAATTGCAAAAAATTCTCCGACATTGCTTTATATTGTTGTCTTACATTTTCTTGTAGCACTGTCATAAATCCAACTTCTTGTTGATGTTTCAACTGGTCATCAACCCGTAACAAATTATTCTTTAATTCTTCAGTCAATATTTTATGCATTTTTAACAGTCTCGCATACTCTGCATCATATTCCTCTGATGTTTCCATTGTTTGCAATTCGTTGTGTTTTTGTTCTAATATTTGTTTTGTTTTTATATATAATTGCTTTATAGATGCGTAAAATTTTTCGCTGTGATATGGATGATTTATCTCTTCTCCATATACACGTATAATTTCTATATGGCGCTTCTCAAAATCTGCCCATAAAGATTGTAATGCTTTATTCCTTTTTATTATATAATCAATATTCTTTCTACTATCGGAATCTTTCCCGAAATTTATATATATTTTCTGTATATTTTCTGCTTCACGTTGTACTTTTGTTAAATCTTCCATTGAATATTACCTTACTAACATGTGTTGTATGTTTTGATTGCTCCTTTTTTCTTTTGACTTTATTTATTACACTCTTCAATATTCTTTTCTTCTTTGCTTAATGCCTTAAGAATCCTTTGTAATTTCTTGAATCGCTTAATACTCTTCCGCTTACCTCCTTTAACTTTTTGTTTTATGATTGTTGTTTCTTTTGGGAGCTGTGTCTGCTTTGCTAAATGCTTCCTTTTTACCTCTTCTATTTCTCTTACTGCTTTCGGATGCTGTCTTATGAGCTCCTCCTCTGATTGTACTTGTTGCACCACTCGTGCTCTTCGTTCTTGTGTTCCTTTTTTTAAAATAATAAACGGACCCTCATGTATAATGTCAGTCATTACATAGCTTGGAAGCGATTAACGCCCATGTTGAGCTATATAAATTTACTCACACTATATGATTGTACCTTTATTATTGTAAGGTGTCGTAAATACCTTACCTTATATTTTATTTATAATTTTTCCTTACCATATAGATGTACTTTTAAGGTGTCGTAAATACCCCAGTATATATATATATAGAAGATGTACTATATTAAGGTGTCGTAAATACCTTACTATATATATATTATATGATAACTGATTATTTCCCGCGCTGCTACAATTTTTAACTCGAAGGACCAATGTTTGGGCACACCCTTATATCAAATAAAACCAAAATAAAAACACTTTAACTGAACTTTTACTTTTAATTAGAACTTTATTGTTTAACAGACGTACATTGAATGAATAATAATGAATCTTTTAATTTTCCTTTTTTATCGTAATAATAAAAAAGGTATATAATAATAATAAAAAATATATAATATAAAAAACATTAAAAAAAATATATATTAAAATAATAAAAAAAAATATTAATAATTGCTGAATATTTATTATTAAATATTCAGCTAGAATTTTAGTATATAATTGTATCAATTCTTACGTACTAAAATTAACGTGGTTAAATGTAAATTTATCCACGGTGAAATACCTACGAAGAAAAATATTGAAGATATTTGGTATTCAGAGCACAATTTAAAATAATCTATTACTATAATAGCGCTTTTGTTTACTTTTTTTTATAAGGAAAAAAAAACAATCATTTATATTTGGCTACACAGAATAAAAATAAAACGAACACAAAAATTGTTTTTTTTCTTTTTCTTTCCACATATAAATATCGACTGTCTTTTTTTAATGTGTTCGGTATTTTCGCTAAATTTAGTTTCGTTTTATTGAGCAACTGGAAAATTGTAATAGTCTGTACTGTATAAAATAAATCAAATGAAAATATCGTGCATTGATATAGATATAGAATAATAATATCTCCATAGAAACCTAAGCGTGGATAATTTACTTCGCATCGAAAAGGTGATGTTAATTTATTCATTATCGTAGATAATTTATGGGCTCTGAATACGAAAAGCGTGGTTAAACGAAATATCTCCGTAGATATTTAACCACGCTGAGGCCTGAATAAACCCAAATATATAATAAAATAAACCATGAATTACAAATTTCCCATAGTTGACAAATATGTATGATGTATATTATGAATTATAAGTTGCCGGATATCGGCTTTTGTTACACTTTATATTTAATAATAAAAATGAAAAAAAATAGATATTGTAAAATTGCTGAATGCAATTTTACATGTGAAAATCATAAATTATGATAAAATTAAAATTATGTTATATTAAATAACAACATAATTTACATATATAAAAAAAACCATACATAAAATATATATTCGGCTTTATATATTTTATGGGAATCTGTATTCATACAAATATCATCATTCCATACCTCATAAACAAACGATCACTCTACTGATATACTTTGCTTGTGTATATCAGTAGAGTATTATTAGAGTATTAGAGAATGTATTATATATATTATATTCTCTTTTCAATACACTATCTATATATATTTTTTGCGTAGGGACTATTTATATTTAAGCCCATCAAAGTACACACGCTCTATCTCTTTATTTATTATTTTTATTATTGAACAACATTCTACTCATATGCAACCATAAGGGCAAACGACTCGTCAGCCCGTAGATAATTTTCAACCGAAATTTCTCATTACGAAAATCATCGTTGCCGTCTCTTATATAATATAATATTGGTATATATATTAGAAGAAAAATATAATGATCATCATTTCAATCATGTAATGATGAATTCCAATGACTCGACGTGTAGTATTTGTATTTATTATATATAAATACATATGATATGTGGTATATGTATTTATTATTGAAGAATATACTCGTATATAATAAAAACTATAGGGGCTAATGAATTTTCAGTCCCTACCGTAATATATTGAATATTATAGACGAGTTTTTTGTTTAAAATTTTTTTTATTATTAATGACACCATCATCTATATATGATATATCCCATATAATTGGGGTTTTCTTTAAATTTAGATTTGTAATATTTTAGATTTATAATTTAATGACTTTTATATTTGATTTTCATTGCTTTTTACAAGTACTTATATTTTTATTGTGTTAAAATTTATAACATGTGACTTGAAATCTTGAAAATCTTTTCCTTTTATCCTTTCCAGCCCCAACAAGGACGAGAGCTACGAAACGCTAATGATTTAGATAATGTTTAGTGTTGAGTGCTAGTTTCTGCTTCAGCAACGCTTCGCTGGAGGGGGAGTACTGTGGGATCTGTATGCCTTTATATATACTCATACATACACACATACACACATTTTGAATTTTAGTATTATATTATATTATTATAATATATTATAATAAATATTATATTTTTCCAATCATCGCCAATAGTTTTTTTTTGTAATAATCATCGGTTGCATAGCAATGGTTTTAATTTTAATGATTTTTATTAAGAAAGTTTGATTTGAATTATATATTCTATATATAATTAACAACTCTAGTTTGAACATTAAATCTTATCATCTTTTAAAATTTTGTTACTAAGGTGATTGAATTATTTTTATATATTAAAAGTTTTCTTTATTGGAAAAGGAAATTAATAAATTTAGTATTATATTTTCATTTGTAATTTAAACATCTAGTAGTAATTTAATAATTGTGAATAAAATTTTTTATAGATTTCATTTATATATATTTAAAAGTTATATATATATATATATGTTTTGTTGTAATAAATGTAAATTTTTATAAATATATATATATATGAAACTTATTTTTTTTGTTAACAACATACCAACAAGTTGTTACAAACATATCTTTGAACGAAAATTAAAAAGCAAATAGTTATATACATATTTATTGCAATATTTTCTAATAAATATACATACATAATAGGTTTGTTTGTGTACTTTTCTGGTAAAAAATTTATTGGTAAAAACTTGAAAAAACTTTATTACCCCCACTCTAAACAAAACAAAACAAAACAAAATTATGAAAAAATTAAAAAAAACATATATATCTCATAATTAAGTTTTTGAACACTACGCGCTGATTCTCCAAATAAAATAAAACTTTAAGACCACGTGAAGAAAAAGAGAGATAACTAATTAAAAATTAAAAATTGAAAATTAATTTTAGCACACATATTTTTTCATTATACATTATAACAACATTATAACATTATACATTATACGAACATTATAAAAAAAGAAAAAACACATGATGAGCATGACAATGGTGCTTTCACAAAACGGGGATTGCCGCTTTTTATGCTCACTTTCGATAATAAAGAAAATACTCAAAATATTTATAATATACAGTATATTTTAAATATGAAAGTTCGAATAGAACCATTAAGAAAAAATACAAAATTAATAGTGCAATGTAAAAAATGTCAAGGCTATAATCATACACAAAAATATTGTGGGCGTGAGCCCAGATGTGTAAAATGCGCTGGTAGGCACTTGACAAATGTGTGTACATTAAATAAAAATAGTTCGGCGAAATGTGTAAACTGCAAGGGTCAACACCCAGCTAATTATCGGGGATGTGAGGTGGCTAAAGAACTGCAAAATCTGAGGAATCGTACAAAGAATCCTCATCAGTCTGCTAAAAAAATAACAACGGAAGATAAACATTCAATAAAACAACAATCGCGATTGCAAGAAGACAAAAATCCAGTAGAAACCAAAACATATGCTGATACGGTCAAAGGAACAGAACCAAAGGAAATATATGGCGATAAACAAATCTTAATAAATTTGGTACAAATCGTTGATGGGCTAAGTAAAAGGTTAGATGAACAATCAAAGACGAATAAATTAATATTCGATCTGCTGAAAAACCTAGAACGGGGAATGACAAAGCGAATAGAATAATAAAATGTGTCATACGCTTAGAATAGTAACATGGAATGCTAATGGATTAATTCCCCACATACATGAAATAGAAATATTCCTTAATACTCAAAAAATTGATATATGTTTAATTTCAGAAACTCACTTCACAAAGTCATCATTTGCAAAAATACGAGGTTATAGTTATTATTATACCAATCATCCAGCTGATAAGGCAAGGGGCGGTACTGGTATATTTATTAACCAAAAAATAAAACATTATGAAGAAAACAACATTGAAAAAGAATATATGCAAGTAACAACAGTTAAAGTACAACTGCAACATAAACTTTTAAGCATCTCGTCAATATATTGCCCTCCACGATACAATTTGAAACAGGATGATTATGAGAAACTTATCAAATCACTGGGACAATGGTTTATCATGGGTGGTGATTTCAACGCTAAGCACATGTACTGGGGTTCCAGATTAACTACGACAAAGGGAAGAGAACTATTTGCAGCCGGGAAAAAATTAAAATGCGATTTTCACTCTGGGGGATCTCCAACATACTGGCCCACGGATCCAAATAAGATCCCGGATCTTTTAGATTTTTTCATAACTAGGGGAATATCGGATGGTTACATATGCATTGAAGAAGATTATGGAATTTCATCGGATCACACGCCTGTTATCATGACTTTAAGCGAAACAGTAATTAAAAAAGAAATAATGATGGGGCTAACAAATAAGCATACCAACTGGAGCCAATTTCGAGAATTGGTAGAACACGGTATTAAACTGCAGGTACCATTAAAAACTCCTTACCACATTGAAGAAGAATTAGAGTGTTTAATAAACACTATACAGAAAGCGGCATGGCAGAGTACTCCAGTTAACGATGGATATGGGAATAAAACATTGAATTACCCACTCGAGATAAGAGAACTTGTTAAGGAAAAACGCAAAGCGCGTAAAACCTGGCAAAGACATAGAACGACGAAAAACAAAACAATTCTTAACAATTTAGGTAACAAGCTTAAATCATTGATCAAAACGGTTAAGAACGAATCTGTTAACGCATTCTTGTCCTCTCTTACGGATCAAAAAAACACCGAATATTCTCTGTGGAAAGCAACAAGGGCTATCAAAAGACCTAAGAATGCATCAGTACCCATTAGAAATGGTGATGGTACATGGGCTAGAAGCAATAAAGAAAAGGCTGATTTGTTTGCCAAACATCTTGAAAACATATTTCAGCCGCATCCAAGACAGAATGTTCACGAGAATATAATTGCAATGAATAGATCGGATGAGATGGAAATACAAAGCATAACACTCCCGGAATTAAGGTTTGAAATTAAAAAAAAATTAAATATAAAAAAATCACCTGGGTATGATTTAATTAATGGAAGGGTTATGAAAGAATTGCCTGACAAGGGTCTGAGAAAACTGCTGTACATAATGAATGCGGCAATTAAAACAAAATATATACCTAGACAATGGAAGGTGGCAGAGGTAATAATGATACCTAAGCCAAACAAAGAACCGAATGATAGAGGGTCTTATAGACCAATATCCCTTCTTCCAGTAATTTCAAAGATATTTGAAAAGCTGCTGTTAAAACGAATTAAAATAATAATAGAGGACAGGAACTTAATTCCGGGTCATCAGTTTGGATTCAGAGAAAGGCATTCCACAATGGAGCAGGTACATAGAATCACAAATATAATAGAATATGCATTGGAAACCAAAAAAATATGCTCAACATTATTCCTGGATGTTGCGCAGGCGTTCGACCGAGTTTGGCATGGGGGTTTATTATATAAACTAAAAAGAGATCTTCCTAGACAGTATTATGAAATTTTAAGATCATATTTATCTGACCGGCACTTTCGCGTGAAACATGAAGATGAATATTCTGAGTTGAAAGGAATTGCAGCGGGAGTTCCACAAGGCAGTGTGTTAGGACCGGTTCTATACCTCTTGTATACGGGAGACCTACCGAATCCTGAAGAAAGTGCATTAGCAACGTTTGCCGATGATACGGCTATTATAACGGTTGGAGACACCATTGAGGATGCAACGAGAAAGCTACAGAAATCTGCAAATAACATTAATATCTGGATGAAAAAATGGCGAATCAGGCTCAATGAGGCTAAATCAACCCAAGTGAACTTCACCTATAGGCGGGTTAAACATATACCGATAAGTATAAATTCACAAGTAATACCATACTCAAATAAGGCAAAATATCTGGGCATGACGCTCGATACCAAATTGAAATGGAAGGAGCATGTTAAAATTAAAAAGGAAGAATTAAACTTGAAATTCCGAAAAATGTATTGGCTTATTGGAAAATACTCTGAGCTATCTGTGCATAATAAATTGATGTTATATCGGCAAATGCTAAAACCTGTGTGGACGTATGGAATCCAGCTTTGGGGTTGTACTAAGAAAACCAACGTTAATATTATACAAACGTTTCAAAACAAGGTACTTCGTACAATTGTTAATGCGCCATGGTACATTAGAAATAAGGACCTACACGGGGATTTAAAAATGCAATACGTCGGCGAAGTCATAACTTCATATGCAAAAAGGCATGATATTCGCCTTCGTCAGCATGAGAATGGTGAGGTAAAACGTATGCTTGAGCAACCACTACCTGAAAGACGCCTGAAAAGAACCAAATTTATGGATTTACTAAAGGAAAAATAAACTATTAAATGTTACAATTCAATTTTTATTATTTATGAACATTATTATTTATTAAGCGTATGTATTATTGTAAAATTACTTACACAGTATTGATTGGTTATAGATATTTATTTATTTATTCATTTTATTTATTTATTTATTTATATATTTAGTTATTTATTTATTTATTTATTTATGCTTATCTATTTATTTATCTATACTTATCTATATGTTGTAAATATTATTTAATCTAATGGGACTAATCAATGGGTTACATTCCCACCAAAATACTGTATATGAATTAAAAATTATATGAATAGAAAATGTAAATTACTAGATGAGTTTAAAACACTCAGTTGTAATAAAAAAAAAAAAAAAAAAAAAAAAAAAAAAAAAAAAAAAAAAAAAAAATTTTGTATTTTTCAGCTGATGCGATTTTCTGATAAGAATAATTTATTGTGATAATAAAAATAAGTGTTGAAAAGATATAAAATTAAAATTAATTAATAGATATAGGTAATTATAAAAAAAAACTGGGAATGCGTCGAATATCTAAAGAAAGGTAAGTTTTTTTTCATTTTTTTTTTTGCATTGTATTCTCTATTTTTTTAGTATGAAATTTGTTTTTGTTATTCCAAATTCCTTATAATTGAAGAAAACATCTCAATCGAATCAGACGATGGTGGCGATCATTTTTTTTTTTGAAATTATGTATTATTTTAGGTTTAATTATATTTTTTCTATTTTGATTTTTATACTTTTAAAAACTTTTATTATAAAAAAAATAACATTTAGAAAAAAATCGAACATTTTTTTAAATAGAAATTTATCTCCATAAATGTACTAAATAGTCATTTTGTTTGGTCGGAAACTAAGGAGAATCATCGTGGCTGAATCGCATCTGCCATTTACAGCCTAAACAAGCGGACCTACTTGTATTATTTTTCCATATGTGATTCCTGTCTGATTCGCGCGTAACATTCTGCGACGATTATGGCCTAATTCGGGGCTGATTTTTTCACTGGGAAGTTGTCATTTTGTTGCTACTTGCTTTATCTACATAGGTAGTCCAGTCCCAGAATATCATCGTTTTTATATGCTATTTATGTGTATACAAATTTTTGTTTGGTTCAAATAAGTCGCTATTTATGTCTTTTTTTTTTTTTTTTTTGTTCGTTACTACGGCAGAATCGGTTTAGCGCCCGTAAAACCTCGGAATTCTATTGCTGTGAGCCCGTAACGAAATCACTTAATCAGGTGATGAACCTTAGATGCATTGAATACACTTAAGTGATTTTGGGTGGTAAATCTATTATAATATGTGGATTAATTTATGAAATTTTGAAAATAAAGAAAACATATGAGATAAAAAAAACTTTTACTAAAACGAAATAAAAAAAAATCACTCATATGTTTTCAAACAATTGTCCAAGTTGTACTTTAGGTGGATTAGTTTTTAGATAAGATGAAAGGTTTAATTTAAATAACTGATAATCAAAAGTAGGGGGAAATACTAGTTCAGGGTGTCATGTTGTGACATTCTGTAGTATTAAAATATTATAATATACTAGTTTTAAGTAATAAATATATTAATACGTAATTAAAATATTATAGTAGTTTTTAAGTAAACCAATAATATTATTTATGTTCAATAAATATTATATGGATTATAATTGGCATGTGTCCATAATATATTGCAATACTGGAAATCATAATAATATACACAAATATCCAAGATATTTTATGCATAAGTTCATTAATAAGTTTTTAAGTGCAATATTTAAGTGCATTTTTTTTATATATATATTATTATTTTAAAATATTATTATTATTTTTATTATGTATAATTAGTTTATCATATTACATTTCATTTATAATATTTTTTTTTATATATGTACATTTGTGAACGGATATCGTTATACATAACGATATCCGTAAATGTGTAGCAGCACACCACTGCACACAAAACGCTATTAAAAGCTCATCTCAAGAAAATGAGATGACAGCCAATAATTATAATTAATCAATAATTATAATTACTGGTTATCATCATTTTTCTACACAACACATGCATTAGACAGAAGAGTCGTTGATTAACCGTCAAACCTTCAACACTAAACGTACACAACATTAAGTTACTCGTTATATTAAAACGGAATCAGTTTATTTCAATAAAGTAATTTTTAAATATCGTAGTGGAACAAAGTGTTCTCATATTATTTAAGTAAATTAGCGGAATCATAATTACGACACCACCGCTAAAATGGTAACCCCGACTGAACCATCCCAGTAAAAAATAATAATAATAATTGTGACACAATAAATTAGTATTTTTTTTATTGTGAGATAAAAAACCCCATTCACAATCATCACTATCAACACTCCAGAAGTCAACACAGCAATCCCACGTTGGATAGGTGAAAATTGATAAGACAAAAATATCATTCACCAAAGGAATTTCAAAAATAATCATCAAAAATTTTTTCATCCGTAAGTTCGCCACTGAGCGATACAGTTCATCCATACAAGGAAAAATATATAAAGATTATTTTACAAAATAAAACAACAAAAGGAAACCGTAATATAAATTTTTATTTTATTTTCAAACAATACAATTAATATTATATTAATATTACTATTCATATTATATTCATATTAATATGCGGTATATGGTATATGGTGATACAATACATATCATACGGCATTTCTAATATAATATATATATATCAATTACCAATTAAAATTTTTTTTTGTTTCAAGTTACAAAAAAAAAAAAAAAAAAAAAAAAAAAAAAAAAGCCAGCATTCCAGAAGTTTTTTTTCGTGTACGCTATTGAAATATTTCCACGCAATACATCATTCATCCAGTGCATCAATCCACATTATAACGCCGCATTACCAAACTATATTAGTGATTTAAGTGTAGATATTATAACTCCAATTAATATAATTATAAGCATAATAACTAACAATTAACAAATTGTAATTATGTTATAAGTGTATATGGTCAGTAGTTATAAGTAAACCACCGACACCCACACACACCATCGTAAGCAATTAACATTACATAAATTCACAACCCATTCACGACACCACACAGTGCGATTCACATCACCCTTATAAATCACCCCTAAACCGTATAAATTTTTTTTAAATAGAAAACATCATAAAAATTATATCGATATCATAATGGAATCGAACGCGAACGACATCGATCAGGGACCGGGTCCATCGAAAAAAATTGGCAAAACCATTTTGCAAAACGAAACGGTACCTCATATCGAATCCGCAACTGGGTCATTCCCCACATTACCACATTTTGCACGGGACTTCCCAGAAATTTGGTTTACGCAAACCGAGTTACAATTTCAATATTATCGCGTTACCAGCGACATTGCAAAGTATATTCACGTATCAAAGGCCATACCCGACACCATGTATTCCGACGTATCGGACGTCCTAACAAATCCACCCGCCGAAAATCGTTATGGCACATTGAAAGCCGCACTAATGGGTAGATGTTCTCTATCAAACGAAAAACGTTTTAGATATTTGATATCTAAAGTGGATATAGGCGATCGGCGCCCATCCGAGGCGTTTCGCACTATTAAAGCAACCGTTGGTCCTAACCTGGTCAGCGAAAACCTTCTTTATCAAACTTGGCGAATGAAGCTACCAGAATCCATTCAAATCCCTTTGATTGCTTTGGAAGGCAACAATACCATTGCCCAGTTGGTCGAAATGGCTGACAAAATACACGATGCATCACAACCGCACATGCACTCTGTGAGCAAGATTACAAAGCCGGTATCCTCCACAACTGACGTTGATTCAACAACCATCTCCCAATTACACGCTCGCATCGCTCAATTGGAATCACAAATTTGTGGCATCAACCTTTCACGTTCTAAATCACCTGCACATCTCCACAGACGCGATCGTGGGCATTCAAATCTCTCACGCCCAAGGAATAAGAGCCCGGGTAGACCGGGGTTCAACGCGCAGTCCCCCATTTCGGGAATGTGTTGGTACCACTGGCGTTTCGGTAAATTGGCGAAAAAATGTGGATTTGCAGGTTGCAGATTCACACGGCCAACGCCGACAACACCTGTTCAGGCTTCCCCAAACTAATTCCACCCACTGCTCAAGCGGCACACAGTGGGCCATCATTCAATAGCCGCCGCCTTTTCGTTCATGATAGCAAAAATTCACTAAAATTTTTAATTGACACCGGTGCCGATTATTCGGTTATCCCTTTCAATACCTTTTACGGCCGGCAACAAAGAAATATTCATTTAGATTTCGCCGCCGCAAATGGCACCATTATTCATACGTTCGGCACAAAGTTATTGTCGCTCGATTTGGGTTTGCGACGAGAATTTATTTTCCCTTTCATCTTGGCTGAGGTCGACAGGCCAATTATTGGAGCTGATTTCCTCGCCAAGTTTTCATTGATCGTGGATTTGAAAAACAAAAAATTGATAGATGCCACCACGAAGTTGCAACGGGGCATGTCTTCTATCAACGTCACTACGCCATCACCAAAGCAATGCGGGCTATCAAAAAACCCTTTCACATCAATATTAACAGAATTCCCGTCCGTCACGGCTCCTTCAAACTATGACCATCCGGTTAAACACAACGTGGTTCATAACATAATACTAAATGGTGTGCCTCCATATTCTAAACCTCGCCGTTTGGACCCTGGTCGCCACACCACGGCAAAATTGGAATTCCAACATATGATGAACCTGGGCATATGTCGCCCATCATCTTCACCAATTTCATCACCCTTGCACATGGTAAGGAAAAAGGACAACGATGACTGGCGCCCATATGGGGATTATCGTCTACTCAATACTATCACCATCCCTGACAGGTATCCCACTCCACACATACACAATTTTACCATGCATCTTTCCGGATGTAACATTTTCTCAAAAATCGATTTGGTGCGCGCTTACCATTTGATTCCGGTTGCCACCGCCGACATACCAAAAACTGCAATCACCACACCTTTCGGATTATACGAATTTACACGAATGCCATTCGGTCTTCGAAACGCTGCATCCACATTTCAACGCTTCATGGACCAAGTCATAGGACATTTGCCATTTGTTTTCGGCTACATCGATGACATCCTGGTCGCATCGAAGGGCGCTGAAGAGCATAAACAACACCTTCGGACGCTATTCGAAAGACTAACACAATTCGACATCAAAATAAAACTATCCAAATGTACATTCGGTGTCTCTTCCTTAAATTACCTCGGTCATAACATCACGCCCGAGGGAATCACACCGTCACCAGAGCGCGTAAAGGTTCACTGCAACGCTTTATCGGCATCGTAAACTATTACCATCGTTTTATTCATAACCTCGCAGAACTTTTGTCTCCCATTCATTCACACCTAACGTACTTACTCAAACTGCCAAAAACCTCTAAACACTTCTCATGGCCACAAGCATGCCATGACTCTTTCCTAAAAATTAAATCTGCGCTTTCGGCAGCCACTTTGGCACATCCTCTTTCCGATGGAAAATTTTGCATAACCACCGATGCGTCTGGCCTCATGGTCGCTGCAGTTCTCCAACAATTAAAACATGGCAGATGGGAACCATTAGCTTTCTATTCGCGAAAACTTTCCGCAGCTGAAGAAAAATATTCAGCATACGACCGCGAACTCTTGGCAATCCACAACGCCATAAAGCACGTTCGGTATTTTGTCGAGGGCAGGGAGTTTACGATATTTACCGATCAGAAACCCCTCACCACGGCAATATTTTCAAAAAGTGAACGTAGTCCACGCCAGGCGAGACAGTTGGATTTCATTTCCCAATTCACTTCCGACATACGTCATATAAGCGGACGCGATAACATAGTAGCCGATGCTCTTACACGCATTCACGACAAAATACATATGCTGGAGCCGGCAACCTTCGATATTCAAAGGCTGGCAAAGGAACAGGCCGGGGACGAAGAAATCCAAGACGCACTCAACGCCACACAACGGCGTGATAGATCAAAATACGTCCTTACTACCATTAATTTTCCTGATTACAACATAGTTTGTGAAACCACCACGGGCATCAACCGACCATTTGTACCACAATCCATGCGTCGAATAATTTTTGATACGATGCATGGACTTCCACATCCTGGCATTCGGGCATCACGAAAACTAATGTCCACAAGATACTTTTGGCCAAACATGAATCGAGACGTGACCAACTGGTCTCGGACATGCTTGCCATGTCAAGGGGCTAAGGTTCATCGACACACACAATCAAAGCATGCTAAATTCCCAGTACAATCCACACGTTTCGAACATATCCATATGGATATAGTCGGTCCTCTACCTCCTTCAAACCACTTCCAATATATACTTACCACCGTTGACCGATTTGTCGTGGTCCGAAATGTAAATTTATTTTCAGATTTATCAACATAATAAATTTATTAACTCAAGGTAAATGTAGTATGGATAAAAAATATAAAACTTACCTTTTAATAATAAAAATACAAAATAAAAATTTTTCTTTAAGTTATTTTATTTAAAAATTTATTTATTGTTAATTTTAGTGATATTATGAATTATATAAAAAATAAATTATATTACTTATGTTATATCTATATATATTAATCTAGATACTCGGTATAACAGTTAAGCGGTTTCGCTTTACTTTCCTTTTAACCAGAATATTAAAATTATTTCTAAATTACTAACAGCTCAATGCTATGTTTTAATAATTTAGACTTTAATATTCTGGTGATCCAGATTAATAATGTTTTTTTATTTTGGTGGTGCTGGGGTTTATATAACCTT
Source organism: Dilophus febrilis (assembly GCA_958336335.1). Classification (NCBI taxonomy): domain Eukaryota; kingdom Metazoa; phylum Arthropoda; class Insecta; order Diptera; family Bibionidae; genus Dilophus; species Dilophus febrilis. The sequence continues at coordinate 59,885 of CATVHY010000024.1, read as the reverse complement.
TCTCCCTCCATACGGGTTCCTTGTAGTTTTACAATTTTGTAATGGGTGTTTTCCAATTTCCATATATTTGGGTTGATTATCTCTTTTATTTGTATGTTGAATTTTTTAATTGATATTCTTATTCTTTTTTAACTGCCTAATATATATATATATAACAAATATATAACAAATAATTTTCATTATATGCATATGATGTACAGTTGTAATTGGTTATTGGATGATTCTTTTACTGTAGTTTGTATAGTCGTTGTATAGGTTAGTTAATTATATAGATATATATATATATATATATATGTAATAATTAATTATCTATGTATTCATCATTTCCAAATTATATATTTCTTATATTTATTAAATTGTCATTGACATCATTAATCGAATTCTTTATTAATTTCCCATTGATTTTTTATGAATATAAGCATTTCCGTCCAAATATTATCAGCGATAATTGTGTATATGTTCGATATGTATGTGGTGTCAAATTACATTTTGGGTTCACACATTAATTGTTGATTTATAGATTTGTTATTTAAAATTCTTAATATTAAAATGCAGCATAATTTATTGTATGTATATGATATATATATATATATATATATATATATATACATATATATATTTATTTTTCGTAATGAATGAATTTTCCTTATCATTTGAATATTATCATATTTCATATAATATATTTTTATAATTTTGTTTACTATAAATGTATTTTTTATTTGATAATTATGCAATATACGTAATTTTTTATAATGTATATATCGGTCTATTAAATGTTGTTCATATTTTAAGTATCTTCATATTTCATATAATATACGTAATGATCTTGAAAATTTTACTAGCATATTGTTGTTGGACAATTATATAATATTATTATTATTTAAATTAATACGGTAGTAGTAAATGTATGTTTGATCATATGTTATGATATATAAGTACATTGGTGATAACGTATGTGTGACGTAGATGGTATGTTTTGGAATTTATGATTTCATGTATGGGGTTATTGTATTTCTTATGGTGTTATTGTATTTATATACGATTTATTTTGAATATTATATAAATAGGGGAAATGTGATTGTTGTTAAACATTTGTACGGTTATATGATGTATATTTGTTCACTTTTTTATTGAAACAATGCATGTCATTTTGGTGTCATGACATCCCTCCATCTCTTAAAAAAAAATTTTTTATTACGAGTAAAAAATTTGTATGTACGATTCGTCGTATTGTAAGTCGTTCCTTGTTGATCTGTTATTAGCTGTTATCTTTACCTTTGTTTTTACTAAAGTTGGATGATCTTGGACTATTAGAATATATGGAAATGGAAATTGTGATTTCGATCAAATATATTGTTCATAAACGTTGTTAAATTGTTGCTTGTTGTTAAGTAATTTTTTTACTTATTACTTAATTTTTTATGCTTATTATTGAATGTGGTAATATATATAGATATATTTTTTTTTTATTTTTATTTTTGTATATATATATTTTTATTTCTTTTTCTTTTTCTTTTAATTGTAATTATATAAATCAAAATTTTGTAATGATATAAACTTATAAAATATACTATAAACCTATGTAAAGTTATCAAAAACAAATTATATTACTCGGTTAATATTGTATTTATTAATTCCTATTAGTAATTATTATCAAATGTTTAAAACAAAAAAAAATGTTAATTGATTAATTTTCATTAATATAAGAAAAAAAAAAAAATGTGAATTAATTAATTTTCCTTAATATAATATAAAAAAAAATATTTACTGATTAATTTTTGTTTAATACAAAAATGTAAAAATATATTTCTTTATTTATGATATTCGATATTATTAATTTTGCAATGATTTGTAAAGGATAATTTGTTTCATTTTTTTTTTGTGTTAATTCGTGTAATATATTACCTTTGTAAAATTAAAATTGTTATGTTTATTTATATTTTATTGTTGTATAAATATTTTAATTTATTTTTATAATTTTAATATTAATTCTAATGATTATTTTTTGATTGCTATAAGGAATTTTTTTGTTTTTTTTTAACTTATTCTACCCATTTATAAACTTAATCTTTACATAGTTACATCATTAGATTTATTTAATTTTTACTATATAGATAAAATTATGTATTTTATAATTTATGACCGAATTTTTTTTTTTAAGGTAACACTTGTCGAATAGTGTTGCACTTTTTTTTTTTTTTTTTTTTTTATTATTATTTCTATATTGTAATTATACCAATTAAAATGTTATAATAATATAAACTTATAAAAAGAATAATCTAAAAGTAAATTATATTATGCAAAATAAAACAAATGTATATATTTATTAATTTCTTCTCATTTGTAAAATATGTAAATATTAAAATATTTAAAAATTTTAAATTATTTAGTTTAAAAAATTTTGTTTGTTTTTTAAAATAATTCACTTATTCCTTTTTAATAACGTGTTTATTGAATATAAAAAATTCATATATATAATAAACAATATTTGTTTATTTTCAAAATTAATTTCGTTATGAATGTTGTTTATTATTTCATTTTAACATATTTTTATTTTCTATTTCATATATGAATCATAAAAATAAAACGAACTACAAATTTTTCTCTTTTTTTTTTTTTTAATAATATTTTTATTTTTTTGTGCATATTTCTCTCCCATTTTTTACCCTTATTTATTTTTCCTTGAGTTAATTTATTTTCACGGATTCGTCGATGGTGCAAAATTTAACGGTATTTTGTAGGGAAACTTAATTAAAACTAGTGTAAAATAATTTTCTGTACTTTTTGTTTTAGTTTAATTATTCATGATATAGTTTCAGTTTATTATTATGTATGCGCTTTTTCCGTTTACCGATAGAAACTGTTGTATTTACCGCGTTATTTACCTCAATGACTCTATATGGTCCTAACCAAATATTTGATAATTTATTTTGTTTTGCTTCGTTTTTAATCATTACTAAGTCTCCAATATTAAAAATTATGTCTTTTGTATTATTGTCATAATATTGTTTAGATTTCGTTTTCGCAACTGAACTATTTTTTCTAGCGATTTCGTATGTTTTCTGAAGTTTGTATTTGAGTGCCAAGTAATAATTTTCGTGATCATAAATTGGTTCAGGTATTTTTTGTAAATTTGTAGGCATTTCTGCTGTAAAGCCAAATAAACAGTCAGATGGTGTGAGTTTCGTAGAACTATGTAACGTATTATTGTGTACATGGGATGCTTGTCTTAACCAATTATCCCAGTTTTGTGGACTTTCGTCAACAAAACATCTTAGGTAATCGGCTAATGGTCCATGTGTTCGTTCTAACATACCATTAGATTGTGGGTGATATGCCGTGGTTTGGATTTTTTTGATTTTCAATAATTTACAAATGTCTTTAAATAGTTTACTAACGAAATTTGTTCCCTGATCTGTTACTAATATTTTTGGTATTCTGTACCGTGAAATGATTTCATTGTAAAATGTTTGTGCTACCGTTTCTGCTGTAGCATCAGGAATTGCATAGCAATCCATAAAACGGGTTAAATTGTCTTGGAATGTTAGTATGTACTTATTTCCGGAATATGTTACAGGCAATGGCTCAACTATATCGAGATAAACTTTATCGAATGGTAATTTTGGTGAATCGGTTATAATCATCGGCATTTTTATATTTTTAGAATTTTTATGTTGCTGACATTTTTTGCATTTTCTTATGTAATTTTTTATATCCTTTCCCATGCCTTTCCACTTGAATTGTTTCCTAATTCTGTTCATGGTTTTATATACGCCTTGATGACCACCTAATGGTGTGTCATGAAAATCTCTTAATATTGTTTGGATATCTTCCTTATTTGATATATTCTCTATATTTAAATCATCTATTTTTATTTTATTTAAATAATTTTTTTCATTATCATCATTGTTTTCTTCATTTTCAGATTTGTCATTATTTTTATTTGTGTCTTTTAGTTTTATTTCATCTTGTAATATTTTTTCTTTTTTGCGTTTTGATCTAGTTTGTATGTTTTGTATTGCGGGAATATCATCGAATTTTATTCTACTTAGTGCATCAGCATTTGTGTTTAATTTACCGGGTTTGTATTCGGTTTTATAATTATATTCAGATAATTTGTGGTGAAATCTTAATAACCGTGATGTGGGATCTTTTATGTTGAATACTCCCAATAATGGTCTGTGATCCGTATATATGGTAAAATTACGTCCTAACAAGTAGCTTCGGAAATTTTTTGTGGCCCAGACCATTGCCAAAAGTTCTCGCTCTATGGTTGAATAACGTTGTTCTGCATCATTAAGTGATCTACTGGCATATGCGATAGGTCTGTCTTTACCGGGTTTTCCTTGCGATAGTACTGCTCCCAGTGCATTTCCACTTGCGTCAGTAGTTAATATAAAAGGTTCTTTAAAATCGGGATAAATAAGAATTGGTGGCGAAATAAGTGCCCGTTTTAATTCGTTGAATGATTCCTCACATTCATTAGACCAAGTATAGGTTGAAGATTTTTTGATTAAGTTATTTAATGGTTGAGCTATTTTTGAGAAATGTGGGATGAATTTGCGATAATAATTTGCAAATCCCAACCATGCTTGTAGTTGCTTAATATTTTTGGGTGTGTGATAATCTCTTACGCATGAAGTTTTCGATGGATCTGGTCTTGCTCCTTCTTCGTTGCATTTATGTCCCAAATATATAATTTCCCTTTTTAAAAATTGACATTTTTTTATTTTCAGTTTCAAATTAAATCCACGAAGTCTTTCAAATATTGTTGATAGTTTTTCATTGTGTTCCACCAAATTTTTTCCGTAAATTACTATATCATCTATATATACAAAACATTCTATGCCATGAAGTCCCATTAATACATAATTCATTATTCGTTGGAATGTAGCCGGGGCACCCGTCAAACCAAAAGGCATTCTTTTAAACTCATAATGTCCATATGGTGTGCTGAATGCAGTTTTAGGCGCGTCCTTGGGATCCATCAATACTTGATGATATCCGCTGGCTAAATCCAAAGTACTAAAGTAACGGGAATGTCCAAGTTGATCTAGAATGTCTTCGATTCTAGGTAAAGGAAACGCATCTTTAATTGTTATTTGATTTAGTTTCCTAAAATCAAAAACAAGTCTCCAGTGTTTTGTGCCATCCTGATCACTTTTCTTGGGCACGACCAATAAAGGTGTATTCCAGGGGCTTTTACTGGGACATATGATATCGTCCTTCAACATATTCTGGATTTCCTCGTTAATAAATTCTTTATGTACTTCAGGTAATCGGTAATTTTTTTGGTTAATGGGTGGATGATCTTGCAATGTTTGGATATTATGACCAACTACATCTGTATGGGTTAATTTATCGCCTTCCAGATAAAATATATCATTATATCTAATGCATAGGTCAAATAACGATTGTTTTTCTTCTTCATTTATGTTTTCATCAGTATTTAATTGATTTAATAATTGTTTAACTCTTTCTTCATATTCCTTATTTTCCTTAATTTTGTTTGTATTGATTAGTTTAATATTTGTTCTTTTTTCTATATCATAATGTTTTAATGATTTAAAATTTATTTTAATGTCTTTTAATATTTTTTCCGTTGCATGTATATTAATTATTGCTATGGGTGCTTCATAATTTGTAACTTTAGTAATAGTATTTCCTATAAATATCCCTTCTTCAATTTCTTTAGATTCGACTACAATAAATCCTGTACGTATATTTATTTTAATATTTAATATCATTTTACATCTCGGTGGTATCTTATAAATCTCTTCATGTTTTATATTGATTGATTCGTTTTTATTATTTTTTATATTTTTAGTATTTTGCTTATTTTCTTCATTTACTTCATGCTTTTTTGTATCATCTTGTTTTCCTTTTTGTTGCATATTTTTTTTATTTGAATTAATTACTTGTGTAACTGTATATATAGCTTCGTTATTCATATAGTTTTTATTTGTTTTAATATTGGTGGTTGTGTCTACACCTTTTAAATTATGTTTACATTTATCATCTTTATTATCATCTTCATTAATATTTTGTTTATATATATCTCTTTCCTTTACCATACGATTGATTTGGGATTTATTTGGAAATGTTTTGGATGATTCGTGCGAAGAATCTGTTTCAGTGCTTACCTGTAATTTGTTAAAGAATTGATTTCCGTAATTACTTGGAAGCGCTTCGAGCGTCCTAGTAAATAAATCAATCAACAAATTATTCATTGGATTTCTTGATTCTTTTATTTCCATATTTGTTTCCCATTCAATATTCTTCAATAATAATTCTTTTTCTTTAATATTATTATAATTATTTTTTTTAATTTCTAATTTCTTATTTTTATTTTTTGTATTTTCTTTTGTAAATATATTATCTTCTTTAATATTTTCTTTAATATCTTCATTAATTATTGTGCATTCTTCAGCCGAATTGTTCAAATATTCAATATTTTTTGGAAAATTATCATATAACGATGCATAGTTATTGGACATTTCATGCGAGAAATGGTTTAGAGTTTTCATTGGTAACTTCAAAAATAATTTACCATCATGGCTAAACATGGACAATGTATTAGCAATGGCATTGATTACAGAGGTTCCGTTTAGAAAGTCTCTTCCAATTAAACCACATGCAGGTATGCTTTCAGTGTTGTCTATAACACCAAAAGTAATTGATAACTTATTTTTCCGGTTTGGCACACTAATGTTGCCTACTATTGAACCTTGAGTATTATCGGATCCTCCGAATGCTCCTCCTATCTGTACTTTATTTAACGAATCTATGCAATTAACATTTTTTAAAGTATTACTTTTTATTAAACTAATCTCTGCACCCGTATCAATTAAAAATATGTTTTCACCGTGTTTACATATATCTATGGGTAACCGTACAAAAATTTTTTCTGTATTATTATTAATTATATATTGATTTATTTTGTTTTTTGTTTGTGATATATTTTCTTTTGTGCTTTGTTTTTCTTCTAATAATTTAATTCTATTTTCTAATAAGTTTAGGTTACCCATTGTTTTATCGAGACCCGAACTACGGTTTTCTAGTTCGGTCGTTATTGATTTTTTTGTTGTGAATTATGTATATTTTCGTTTTCCCCAAATTGTGTAATCATTGGTTTAGAGGGATTATTGTTTTGGAAACTCATGTTTCGTCTATTATTACATCTTGAGAATGTATGCCCAAGACGGTTGCAATAACTACATTTCATTATAGTATTATTATTATTTGATTGATTTTTATAATTAATATTACCTTCATTATTATTATTATAATTATTATTATTATTATATCTATTATTATTATTATTATTATTATTGTAACGTTGATTATTGTAATTGTTGTCGTTATTATTATTGTTATTATTATACCTGTTATTACTGTTATTATATTGTCTAGGATAATCGCGTATTTGGTTATCATAATTCTTATTAAAATTAAAATTTCTGTTATTATTTATTGGTGTTCTAGTATTATTATAGGTACCAGAATTTACTTGATTATTTCTCCTGTTATTAAAATTATTAGATATTGGAGTATGTAGAATAAAATTTTTATTTGTGGGACAAGTTTGGTAATTATGGCCGTATACTCTACAATTAGTACAAAAAGGTGTATTTTGTCTTAAACGACAATCAGCATACGTATGATATAATTTATTGCAAAAACCACATTTTGTAATATTTTGTTCATTCATTCTATTTTCATTTTCTGTATTGGTATTTATAATAAAATTATTTTGCTTTGTAATGGGTTTTTGGTATGGGTGATTTACTTTTAATATTTCCTCTACATTTAAAATCATTTCTATTGCTTTCTCAAAGTTCATTTCTCCAAGGGTTAATGCGTACTGTTTTAAAGAATTATCTAATAATCCAGATTTTAGGATTCGTAATTTGTTGTTTTCCGTTTCTAAAGCCAAAACTTGTGCTATGTCTTTGGAATAATTTTCACGAATAATTTCGTTAACTACTTCTGCCATTTTATCTATTTTTCTTCCGAAAGATGTAATTGATTCATTTGGTAATTGATATGTGTTACGTAGTTCATTAGTGGCTATATCCAATGATTTTTTAGATATATATCGATCTTTTAATAATTCAATAAAATCTTTTAGTGTGTTTATGGTTTTATTTCGGATTAATTCGAATGCATCACCTGTTAATCGTGTGCATAAGGCAGTTAAAAAAATTCCTTCGTTGTCTTTTTCTATGCATCTACCAACATATGTACATGCGGCGATGAATTCATGGAGTTGATTAACCAAACTAGGATTTGGTTCACCCGAAAAACGAGGTATCAAAGAAGATACCAATTTACCAATTTTTTGATGGTCCATTTTGTGAGAATTTATATTGTGTTCTGTGTCGGAAATGTTTATTATTAAAGTTTCTTGAGGAGGTTCTTCAATTTCCTCTAAACTGTTATTTATTTGATCTTTTATATTTTGTAAATCGTTATGGGTGGTTGTTATGAATTTTAAATTTTCCGATGTAGAATTTTGACTGATTTCTAGTTGGGTTAATTCTTCTTGTAATGTGTGTATTGCAATTTGTCCCTCAGTTAAACTTTTATTTAATATTGTATATTCTTCTGAATTTATATCGGGTGAGAGTGTTCCAATTTTTAATAACTGTTCTTCCAAATCGTTATTTTGACTTTGTAATATTTGAATTTTTGTTTTTAATGTGTTTTCTGTGTGTGATAATATTGATAATTTTTTATTTAAATGTTCTATATGCTTTTCTGTTTCTTTCGCTATATTTTCATTATCCTTACGTATGATTGTATTTGTTTTTTCGCTTTCTTTTAAATGTTTAATTTCATATTTCAAAGATTGAATGATTTTATCCCTTTCTGCTTCTGATTGTACTAACAATTTATCGATTATAAATTCTGTGGTTTCTAATTCCTTAATAGAATCGTATTTTAAACTTAAATATCGGTTTATTTCTCTCAAATCCCTATCAGAAAGTTTATTTTTGCAAGTAATAATTAGATTTTCATTGAAATGTTTAATACTTTGTTTGATTTGTTGTTCAAATCGAGGTTGTGGATGTCTCTCCATACCATATTGTCAATGACATTTTAATAAGAATGATAAAAGGTTATGAGTTCAATAATAACAATAATAACAGAATTTTAAAGAATTAAATATTAATATTTATTTTCAATTTGTATATATTTAATTATTAAGACTAATGTTATTTTATTTAAATGAAAATGAAAATGTATTATAAAAAATGAAATCAAATTTTCTAAATCATTTTTGGAGACTGTTCTAATATCAGCTGTACCAATTATGTCGTTGGTGCAGTTCAAAAGCAAGTTATTAAAAAAAAATGTTTGTGAATCAAATTAGATTAAACCCATATGGTAGTTTTCCCGAAATACGGAAAATATAATAAATACTATATCAATTAAACGAAAACCGATTTAATAATGTAATTAAATAATTTAAATTAAATTCCTGAAAATGCAAAGGGGTGCAAATTCCAAGTATTGGCTGTGTCAATTATGTCGTTACATTATGTTGGTGCACAAAAAAAAAATAAAAAATATATGGTACTAATAAAATAAAAATGTATACATTTTCGTCAGAATTCCCTAAAAATTACCGGGAGTTGCACGAAATACCGGCTGCGCCAATTATGTTGGTGCAGCGGTAATTAATAAAAACATATTAATTTTTGTATTATTTCATTTTGGGGCTTGTTCGAGTTACCGGCTGCGCCAATTATGTCGTGGTCCGAAATGTAAATTTATTTTCAGATTTATCAACATAATAAATTTATTAACTCAAGGTAAATGTAGTATGGATAAAAAATATAAAACTTACCTTTTAATAATAAAAATACAAAATAAAAATTTTTCTTTAAGTTATTTTATTTAAAAATTTATTTATTGTTAATTTTAGTGATATTATGAATTATATAAAAAATAAATTATATTACTTATGTTATATCTATATATATTAATCTAGATACTCGGTATAACAGTTAAGCGGTTTCGCTTTACTTTCCTTTTAACCAGAATATTAAATTTATTTCTAAATTACTAACAGCTCAATGCTATGTTTTAATAATTTAGACTTTAATATTCTGGTGATCCAGATTAATAATGTTTTTTATTTTGGTGGTGCTGGGGTTTATATAACCTTTCTCCCTCCATACGGGTTCCTTGTAGTTTTACAATTTTGTAATGGGTGTTTTCCAATTTCCATATATTTGGGTTGATTATCTCTTTTATTTGTATGTTGAATTTTTTAATTGATATTCTTATTCTTTTTTAACTGCCTAATATATATATATATAACAAATATATAACAAATAATTTTCATTATATGCATATGATATACAGTTGTAATTGGTTACTGGATGATTCTTTTACTGTAGTTTGTATAGTCGTTGTATAGGTTAGTTAATTATATATATATATATATATATATATATGTAATAATTAATTATCTATGTATTCATCATTTCCAAATTATATATTTCTTATATTTATTAAATTGTCATTGACATCATTAATCGAATTCTTTATTAATTTCCCATTGATTTTTTATGAATATAAGCATTTCCGTCCAAATATTATCAGCGATAATTGTGTATATGTTCGATATGTATGTGGTGTCAAATTACATTTTGGGTTCACACATTAATTGTTGATTTATAGATTTGTTATTTAAAATTCTTAATATTAAAATGCAGCATAATTTATTGTATGTATATGATATATATATATATATATATATATATATACATATATATATTTATTTTTCGTAATGAATGAATTTTCCTTATCATTTGAATATTATCATATTTCATATAATATATTTTTATAATTTTGTTTACTATAAATGTATTTTTTATTTGATAATTATGCAATATACGTAATTTTTTATAATGTATATATCGGTCTATTAAATGTTGTTCATATTTTAAGTATCTTCATATTTCATATAATATACGTAATGATCTTGAAAATTTTACTAGCATATTGTTGTTGGACAATTATATAATATTATTATTATTTAAATTAATACGGTAGTAGTAAATGTATGTTTGATCATATGTTATGATATATAAGTACATTGGTGATAACGTATGTGTGACGTAGATGGTATGTTTTGGAATTTATGATTTCATGTATGGGGTTATTGTATTTCTTATGGTGTTATTGTATTTATATACGATTTATTTTGAATATTATATAAATAGGGGAAATGTGATTGTTGTTAAACATTTGTACGGTTATATGATGTATATTTTTTCACTTTTTTATTGAAACAAGGCATGTCATTTTGGTGTCATGACGGATTCACGCGATGGCCAGAGGCGTTTCCAATGACTGACATGACAGCGGAAACCATGGTTAAAACTTTTACTCAACAATACATACCTCGTTTCGGTGTTCCATTAAGAATAACAACGGACCAAGGGGTCCAGTTCGAATCTCGATTATTCACAGAACTTTCTAAAACATTAGGAATACAGCGAATTCGCACGACCGCATACCACCCCCAATCCGACGGCATGGTCGAGCGATTTCACAGATCAATGAAGGCATCACTAATGGCACGCGCCAACACCATTCACTGGAGTACCGAGCTCCCAATTGTATTGTTAGGGTTGCGCACGGCGTACAGGGAGGATTTGAAATATTCCACCGCGGAATTGGTGTACGGGCAATGCATCCGAATTCCAGGCGAAATCGTGTGCAACAACGACAAACCACCCATTCCAAACGATCCCGCGGTTTTTCTACAAAAGCTACGTGAAACAATGCGCGATATCAACCCCACAAACCCACGTGAATCCAAACAAAACATTTTCATTCCTAAAAACCTAGACACCTGTGACCATGTATACGTCCGAGTCGACAAGGTACGCCCACCTCTATCTCCACCCTACGAGGGACCTTTCAGGGTTATGCGAAGAACGCGTAAGACCATAACCATCGAAAAAAACGGATAACCCACGGCTATCTCAATTGACCGTGTTAAACCGGTGTACACAGTAAAGTCGGACTCCGATACCAAGACCACACCCCACATCGCACGACAAGTACGTTTTCTAATGGACATCACCTCATTCGTTCCCTAGTCGTTCAAACTTTAATCGGGGGGAGGGTGATGTAGCAGCACACCACTGCACACAAAACGCTATTAAAAGCTCATCTCAAGAAAATGAGATGACAACCAATAATTATAATTAATCAATAATTATAATTACTGGTTATCATCATTTTTCTACACAACACATGCATTAGACAGAAGAGTCGTTGATTAACCGTCAAACCTTCAACACTAAACGTACACAACATTAAGTTACTCGTTATATTAAAACGGAATCAGTTTATTTCAATAAAGTAATTTTTAAATATCGTAGTGGAACAAAGTGTTCTCATATTATTTAAGTAAATTAGCGGAATCATAATTACGACACCACCGCTAAAAATGCATTCCATACGATTTACATTTAACATTTTTTTTTATTAATATTCGCATTCCGCAAATTCGGCGAATATACATATATTATATTGTATTGTTTTTTATATATAGGTTCTCACCTATAATTTTTTATATATATGATTTACCTATTTTTATATATTTTTCCTATAATTTTTTATATATAAGATTTTACCTACAATTTTTTATATATAAGATTTTACTTATAATTTTTTATATATTCTAAAGCGGGAATTACACCCCATAATTAAACGCGTTCTCGGTTACCTTTTTCGGTCACCGGGAAACTCATGAATCTTTAGTTTTAAGCATAACAGACCTTACAAGTTCCAAGGGTTTTCATCTAGAGGACCCGGATTTGTAACGGTTTGCATTTATTTATTTGTATTTTTCTTTAAAATCATTGAATATTGGCGATTATCATATCTTCACCAATATTCAATATTGATGACGATGCATAGTCGATTTTTGTTTAAATAGCAGGGTAATTTTAAGGAAATGGTCAGTAATAAATATTTATAGTTACAAATAACACGGGAAGAAAAAATTATATAGTATAAGATTAATTAAGTAGAATTAAGTAATAGGAAAAATAAATAAAGTTTATTTTTTATAAAATAAAAAAGTTAAAGTTGTTTTTAATTGAATTTTATTTCAAAAATTTAAATAATGGAATCATCACCACCACATTTTGGCGCAGCCGGTAGGATTCAAACGGGATCGAAGATAGGTAATTAAAATAATAATAATAATTTTTAGTTTTCCTTTTCAGATGTATAATAAATAAATATTTTTTTTTTTTGAACATTAATTTTAATAAATTTTTCAGATGTGTATATATAGTTATAATAATTAATTTTTTTTTTATTTTAGAACATTAATTTTAATAATTTATTTTTTTCAGATATTTCAGATATACATGTAATGTTATAATAAATAATTTTTTTTTAATTTTTATTTAAATTTTAATTTTAAATTTAAATTTAATTTTAAATTTTTTTAGATTAACTCTAATTTTAATAATTTTAATGTTAATAATAAAGTTTTTTTTTAGTAAAACATTTTTTTATCGTAATTTATTTGGCAAATCGGCAAAAATAGCCTACCCAATTAAATCACGCAACCAACCATCGTATTCCATGTAGGCCCCAATAGGCCTTGGGAATACACTTCGTAAATGTGGAAATTTTTTTTTTTTTTTCTTCTGTTCTTTTATCCCCTTTATTTTTTTTTGTGTGGAATATTTATATGGATAATTGCATATGTTGATATACAAGTAGTCCATGTCGATATTTGGTGTATGACTTTCCATTATTTTTCTTGTTTTTCTTTTTGGCCGTTGATTGTTTCAATGCTGGAGAAACCATGTTCCAAAATTAAAAGCGGTTTACCCTTTTTGAAAATCTAACATACATATCTAACTTACTCACGTTCTGCTAACATACATATCTAACTTACGAACGTTCTGCTGTTTTTCGCCGGGTCAGGGCTTTAGGTGGATACTTAAACTGCGGCGTCGGAATATGATTAAAATGTCTGTTGTGACCCCATGGACGAACAACGTCAATCTCGACATGATCAACGATTGTTAAATGCCGCCATCAGGCATTTAAACGAAAATTTATTGGTCACCTGTAAGGAAGTATTACGTGTTGAGGAGTGTCGTAGCATAAGGTCTCAAATCACCCAGGCGAATACCCAGGTGGATCAGTTGGAACTAACAGAGAACATATTAGACCAGTTATTAACGAGAAGCAGGACTGAGAGGCTCCGATTTGGTGAAACCATTAAGGAGTTGCAACACAAGGTCACACATTTAGAGCAAACCATCGGCCATAACAAAACCGTATTGAGGGATCACGAATTGGAGGCCACCAAAAGCGAACAATATATCGAAAAATTAAAAACCCGAATTGCCGACAGTCGGAAAAAAGAAATTGAGTTGAATAAGATCCTTTCGGGATACACCCATCAACTGCAGGAGTTACAACAACATATCGAGTTACGAGAAAACAATGGTGACCTCCGTGACAAAAAACATTTAAACGAGATCACCACATTACGCAACGAGATTTGCAAACGTGAGGAAGAAGTACACGCCTTACGGGATCAGATAGATCAAGAAAAGTGCAGCCAACTCGAAACCAGTAAGGAAATATCCTTTTTCGAGGTAGTATTGGAAGACATCAATCACATCGCCGATTTAACCATCAACCGAGAATTTACCCTTGCCATGTCATACGACGAAATTAGTAAAATTGTGGCCCGTTTGGTACCACGTTTCGGAGGAGAACCCGGACCATGTTTGGTAAGTCAGACCCATGAGTTCCTGTGCGCATGCGAATTGGCATTAAAATGCACCGAAGAAGACCAGGAAAATATTTTTGTCGCATTATTGGCTACCAGGTTGACGGGAGATGCGTTCGAGCTTATACGCGGTCGCAATATAAGCACATTCAAACAATTTGAGGAGATTTTCAGGGGCCGTTACCTCGGTAAGAAAACCCTGGAGGCCGCATTGGCAGAATTGCGTAACACCTGTCAATTACCCACCGAGGATGTGGAAAATTATTCCAGGAGAGTCAACAAATTGGCGCAACAAGTAATCGAGGTCGTCAAAACCAACTACGATGACAACGAGTCCATTGCGCTCATGAAGGAAATCGAGAAAACCCAAATGTCGGTTTTGAAATCCGGTCTATTGGATCCGTCTTTACGTCAATTTGCGTTAACAATCAGGGAGGAAAATTTTGACGATGCGGTAAATATGTTATTAAATGTTGAAGGTATCATCCGACCGGTCAATCCATTTCAGTTGGCCTATTTAAAAAACAACACTACCTCATCGCCCACGGCGGGACCGTCGGGTCAACCGGGCCGCGTGTCGAATACACGGGTGGAGATTAAATGCGGTTTTTGTAATAAACCCAATCACACCTACGGGATTGCCGCCTTCGCAAGAACACCCCTTACTGTACGTGTTGTGGTGTTTACGGACATTCAAATCAAACGTGTTCAAAAAATAGGGCTATTGCCTATCACGGTGTTAGGTCTTCCTCGGGGACAAATTGGAACAATAATGGTGCCCCACGTAACTTTAATCAAGGTTCGTTTAACTCCAATAACAATCCGGGAAATTTCGGGGTTTCGGTGAACAACGGACGATACGACAATGGGAACCACAATAACAACACGATGAATTCGAGCCACAGTAATTGGGGTTACAACAACAGTGGAGCACGTTTCAATAATTTCAGCAATGGTCCTCAGCACAGAAATTTCAACAATTATAACAATTATAACTCAAATCGTCGCACCAATTTTAATGACAACACTGACAATGCCAATTATAATCAATCCAATGGGAATAACCATAATCCAAATCCTCGGACGGATTATCATAATAGTAACAATCAACGCCACACATCCGCACCGCGTGCCTCACCGGGAAATAGTACTCCGGTGGTGGGGAATACTGGCCCACGTCGGGGAAACTAACGATGACCCAGTTGGAACACCACAACTGCGGTCACATGGCGGATGCGAGGAGTAGTATTAAGAATAATTTTAATTTGGGTACATCGGAAAACAATTTACGGAATACGTCTTGTGAAACAATCAAAACGCCGGATAACATAAAAAATACAACTAAAACCGAGACAAAGCCGGTAGATAATTTCAAAAGTAAAAACAATTGCAAAAGTAAAAACAAAGAAAAAATAAACAAAGGGCATATCGCCAACATTAACAAAATAAAGAAAAAGGAGGAAGACGAAAAGTCGATAGCTGTATGTTTCATGCGTTTGATTCTGGTGTGGATGCAGATCATCGAGATTACATGCAAAGAAATAAAAACCTTCGCGAAAATGGGAGCCGCGAATCTAACCAACATTTTCAACAGTTACAATTGCCAGGGGGTGTTCGTTGAACTACCGGTAGATATTTGTAACGAAAAAAAGATTAGGTTGCTCGTGGATACGGGAGCGGATGTCACTATAATCAAGAGGGGGTCATTAAAATCACGGGTTAAAATCGAAACTGCTGACAAAATAGTACTGGGAGGAATTTTCGGTGGTAGTGGTGTTACCCTCGGAACCGTCCAGGGAAATCTATTGAAACCTCAGTTGTTTCCAATAACCTTTAACGTGATCGATGATACCAATACTTTGCCAGTCGATGGATTATTGGGACGGGATTTGTTGGAGAATTCTATCATAGATTTTGGTAACAAAAAATTAACGTTGTCGCTTGGAATGGCACAGCATTTGGAAGTACCACTCTATTTTTCGTCGGAGTTTCCCAATGAATTTACTCGCATATCGGCAGATGTGATGGGGGGTATGAAGTCCGATGCTGCCGGAACATCGGGGAAACCGGTGTGATGTAAGCAGTGCGGCGTGCCCATACAATGCCGATTTGGGGATTACATCCGTAAATTGGGATTAAA
This sequence comes from Dilophus febrilis, assembly GCA_958336335.1. NCBI lineage: Eukaryota > Metazoa > Arthropoda > Insecta > Diptera > Bibionidae > Dilophus > Dilophus febrilis. The sequence goes on along the minus strand of CATVHY010000024.1, from coordinate 42,951 downwards.
AATAATTAATATGCTAAACATGATTCAATTGTCCGCAGAAAAATATTTAGACAGAAAAGTGAGTAATAATTGTCAACCAAATAATAAGCAAATTATTTGCGCAAAAACGAAACCATCCACAAAGGATGTTAATAATAAGATTAATATAAGGACAATCAAAAGTAAACGAATTAACTTGGAGGTTAATTTGACAATACCCGCACGAACGCAGGTAATTAAAAATGTAAAGTTTCCGATGCGTAACGGAAACATAGTAATTGAATCGGTGGAAATATCACCGGGAACGTTTTTGGGGAATACAATAACCGAAATAAACGACCATGTAGGACAGGTGGCCGTTATAAATGCCAGAATGTGCGACGTCACATTAACAAATTTGTATATTAATTACAGAAGTTTGAACGAATATAATATTTTAAACAAGTTTAGGAAGAATTGCGGTCACGGGATTAATAAAATATTTAATACCGTAAGTGGGGAAGGACCCAACATTACAGACAAACACGAAATAACGGATAGAATGACAAAATTGGTTTCGGGTTTAAACATGGATGATAATTTAAACCAGGAAGAAAGAGAATCCATTACCGAACTGTGCAAGGAATACGCCGATATTTTTTTTATGGAGGGAGACACATTAACACACACGGAGGTTTTACAACATACGATTCCGACATTGGCAAACCAGCCGGCAATAAATCAAAAAAATTATCGCTTGCCTGAGGTCCATAAGTATTTCATCAACGATGAGGTTGAAAATATGTTAAACGATGGTATAATTAAACCCAGTAAAAGTCCATGGAACACTCCCTTGTTGGTAGTACCCAAAAATGCGGGACCGGATGGAGAAAAACGCTGGCGTTTAGTATTTGATTTTCGGAAATTAAACCAAATCACCATCAAGGATGCATTTCCTCTTCCACGAATTGAAGACATAGTGGATCAATTGGGGCATTCCAGATATTTCAGTACGCTTGATTTGGCAAGTGGGTATCATCAAGTTTTGATGGATCCACTTGATGCACAGAAAACCGCGTTTAGCACGCAACATGGACATTTCGAATTCAACAGGATGCCATTCGGATTAACTGGTGCTCCTGCCACTTTTCAGCGCATCATGAATTACGCGTTAATGGGTTTGCACGGATTCGATTGTTTTGTATATATAGATGACATCGTCGTATACGGAAGAAGTTTAACGGATCATAATAATAAACTGCGTAATGTATTTAGCAGATTACGTGAACATAATTTGAAGGTGAAGACCGAAAAATGTCAATTTTTAAGGAGGGCGGTCATATATTTGGGGCATAAATGCACGGAAGATGGTGTGATGCCTGATCCAACCAAATCATCATGTGTAACCAATTATCCAGTACCAAAAAATGTGAAGCAATTGCAATCCTTTCTGGGATTCGTAAATTATTACAGGAAATTCATAAGGGGATTTTCACAAACGGCGGTCAGTTTAAACAAATTAATGAAAAAAGGTGCGCCATTCACCTGGACGGATGAGTGTCAAAATGCATTTGAAAAGTTAAAGGAGGCGTTAATTTCACCTTCGGTACTCATTTATCCGGATTTCAACAAGCCATTTATTTTAACAACGGATGCCAGTAATGAGGCATTGGGTGCGGTGTTATCACAGGGAACTCCAGGAAGCGATCGCCCAATAGCATATGCAAGTCGGTCTTTAAACGCGGCCGAAAGAAATTATTCAACAATAGAACGGGAATTATTAGCTATGGTATGGGGTACCAAAAACTTCCAAAGTTATCTTTTGGGCAGAAAATTCACCATTTTTACCGATCATAGGCCATTAAAGGGTATTTTTAATGTTAAGGATCCAACATCTAGATTAATTAGATTCCACCATAAATTATCGGAATATGATTATGAGATTGAGTACAAGCCAGGTAAGTTAAATAGTAACGCAGATGCGTTGAGTAGAATTCCGGCGCAGGCTAATATTGAACCAGGGGCGATTCCTTTACTGGGTGTAGTACAAACGCGGTCACGTACAGTGAAAAATGTACCAATTAATGATCCCGGTAACATAACGGATCATGGTATAGTGGGATCCGCGAAGAAAGTAAATGACAGCCCAATAGAAGTAGATGCGGGGCCGAATTTTGAAGTATTAACTGACCCGGACGAAATCGAAACGGTTTTGCGTGATTTCCATGACTCACCTTTGGGTGGTCACCGCGGTATTCTGGGTACATTCAATCGTATTAGGCGGCAATTTAGATAAATGTCAACAAAACAAGGGATCGTCCACCACTAAAATGCCAATGATTTTAACCGATATTCCACATCTACCATTCGATAAGGTTTATTTGGACATAGTGGGACCATTACCGGTTTCCAACGCAGGGAACAAATACATTTTAACGTTTCAGGACGATTTAACCAGATTTATGGATTGTTATCCTTTGCCTGAAGCAACAGCGGAAATGGTGGCCGAAACATTTTTTAACGAAATAATTTCCAGATACCGGATTCCAAAAGTATTATTAACCGATCAGGGTACAAATTTTGTGAGCGATTTATTCAAACGCGTTTGCAAACTCCTTAAAATTAAGAAAATCCAAACCACTGCGTATCACCCACAAACAAACGGGATTTTAGAAAGAAGTCATGGGCCATTGGCAGAATATCTTCGATGTTTTGTTAATGATAATCCACGAACTTGGGACGAGTGGTTGCGTCAAGCAGCTCACGTTCATAACAACACACCTCATGCATCTTCTAAACTAACGCCATCCGATTGTTTATTCGGATTTTCGGCAGACATTCCAACCAATTTACAACGTAAGCTTGAACCTTTGTACAATCATGAAAGTTATTATCACCAATTAAGATATAAATTACAAAAGACATATGATATCGCGCGAAAAAATTTATTACATTCCAAAGAGGTTTCCAAAGTCTATTACGATAAAAATATTAGGGAGTGTATTTTTAAAATCGGTGATAAAGTATATTTAAAAAATCCAAATCGACAGCATAAATTATCAAAAATTTGGTTAGGACCGTATTTGGTTACGGATTTGAACGGGGCCGTTAACACTACCATATCGTTGGGTAGAACTCAGAAGCGCGTGCATAACAATAGGCTAAAATTATGCATGGAATAAATTATTTTTTCTTTTTACATACATTCAATTTATTAATAGAATAATATATTTAATAATAATAATAATATATATGGGTTACTATGTATAATTGATTTATATACCAACGAATATATACATATAATGTTATTTTATACCATACATAACGTCCTGATTATACGTGGGATATTTTTTTTTCCCAATGTACATTTCCATGTTTGGACTATATTATGTTTATCCATTCATCCCAGAAAATACAAATTTCCAAAACAAAAACATGAACAATAAGGAAATATAATATATAATAAGCAATATATAATAAGCAATAAGGAAATAAGAAATAATTAATACAATTTAGAATTAACGGGATAGTTTTTAGTAAAATTTATATGTTAAGGTTAATTATAGTTACATTACTTTAATTTAGGGTTTAGTCTGATAATTATATATATCTTTTTTTTATACGGTGTGTGAGTTGTGTCGGGATAAATATGATAACGAATGATTTCCAATAAGAATGATTTTTTGAAATGTAATGGACCATAAAAACGAAGTAAAACAACGTGTGATGCTGCCGTGCTACTTTCAGCCAAAATAGCATCAACAATCAATAATAGGGTCATTGTTCGTAGACTACTTATTGATCAAGTGAAGGAAACAAATAATAAACGGAAAAACAAAACCTTAAAGACAATAGTTAGAAAGCGAAAGAACATCAATACCATTAACAAGGAAATTGACGCCAATTCATCCAAGCTTAAATATCATAATAGATGAAATCCAAGATACCAAAATTTTTATATATCATCTCATCAAAATTGATTTTATAAACCAATCATCAATTAAATAATTTATTATCATCAATTTTATAAATCAATAAATAAATTCATCTCCAAAACACGTTACAGTGCTCAAAGTAATTTTCATCGCATAAATTATTTAAACAATCAATTCATTTATGGGCATCAATTCAAATAAAGCAATAATTTCATCTGAAACGATATATATATCATGGCCAAAAGCATCAATACTTAAAATCAACATTGTTCAAACCATCATTATTTCATCTTATATCATCTCAACAGTACGATCATCCGTTCACCTTCATCAAGGGTGATATCGTTCATATCCAGCATCAATAAACCACAGCTGACAGGATGGATTTCCGTCTTTTAGAATTCATCAGTGAGGCAAACATCGAGTGCGGCGTAGATTTTATTACATCATTCAAATTATCATTCAACATTACCAACTTTAATCTAATCAAATACCAGCGGAAAAAGGGAAAACATTCAACGACAGCAATATAGGAATGGTAAATATAACCCATTGCTACACACATACGTTTCATTTATTCTGAAAGTTTCCATCTTCAATGAAAACTTTCATTTTTTCAGGGGGGAGGGATGTCATGTTGTGACATTCTGTAGTATTAAAATATTATAATATACTAGTTTTAAGTAATAAATATATTAATACATAATTAAAATATTATAGCAGTTTTTAAGTACACCAATAATATTATTTATGTTCAATAAATATTATATGGATTATAATTGGCATGTGTGCATAATATATTGCAATACTGGAAATCATAATAACATACACAAATATCCAAGATATTTTATGCATAAGTTCATTAATAAGTTTTTAAGTGCAATATTTAAGTGCATTTTTTTTTATATATATATTATTATTTTAAAATATTATTATTATTTTTATTATGTATAATTAGTTTATCATATTACATTTCATTTATAATATTTTTTTTTATATATGTACATTTGTGAACGGATATCGTTATACATAACGATATCCGTATATGCATTCCATTCGATTTACATTTAACATTTTTTTTTATTAATATTCGCATTCCGCAAATTCGGCGAATATATATATTTGTATCAATTCTTACGTACTAAAATTAACGTGGTTAAATATAAATTTATCCACGGTGAAATACCTACGAAGAAAAATATTGAAGATATTTGGTATTCAGAGCACAATTTAAAATAATCTATTACTATAATAGCGCTTTTGTTTACTTTTTTTTTATAAGGAAAAAAAAACAATCATTTATATTTGGCTACACAGAATAAAAATAAAACGGACACAAAAATTTTTTTTTTCTTTTTCTTTCCACATATAAATATCGACTGTCTTTTTTTAATGTGTTCGGTATTTTCGCTAAATTTAGTTTCGTTTTATTGAGCAACTGGAAAATTGTAATAGTCTGTACTGTATAAAATAAATCAAATGAAAATATCGTGCATTGATATAGATATAGAATAATAATATCTCCATAGAAACCTAAGCGTGGATAATTTACTTCGCATCGAAAAGGTCTCTGAAGCTCTGAATACGAAAAGCGTGGTTAAACGAAATATCTCCGTAGATATTTAACCACGCTGAGGCCTGAATAAACCCAATTATGTTGTATTGTTTTTTATATATAGGTTCTCACCTATAATTTTTTATATATATGATTTTACCTATAAATTTTTATATATTTTTCCTATAATTTTTTATATATAAGATTTTATCTACAATTTTTTATATATAAGATTTTACTTATAATTTTTTATATATTCTAAAGCGGGAATTACACCCCATAATTAAACGCGTTCTCGGTTACCTTTTTCGGTCACCGGGAAACTCATGAATCTTTAGTTTTAAGCATAACAGACCTTACAAGTTCCAAGGGTTTTCATCTAGAGGACCCGGATTTGTAACGGTTTGCATTTATTTATTTTTATTTTTCTTTCAAATCATTGAATATTGGCGATTATCATATCTTCACCAATATTCAATATTGATGACGATGCATAGTCGATTTTTGTTTAAATAGCAGGGTAATTTTAAGGAAATGGTCAGTAATAAATATTTATAGTTACAAATAACACGGGAAGAAAAAATTATATAGTATAAGATTAATTAAGTAGAATTAAGTAATAGGAAAAATAAATAAAGTTGATTTTTTATAAAATTAAAAAGTTAAAGTTGTTTTTAATTGAATTTTATTTCAAAAATTTAAATAATGGAATCATCACCACCACAAGGGAGACTATTCCATAATCTTGCTGTTCTTGGGAAAAATGAATTTCCAAATCTGTTTGTTCGCAAAAAACTAATAGATACGGAATATGAATGAGCCCTTTGTGAATTTCTCGAATTATAAGAGAAGCTAATTGGCTCAGGAATTAGCTTTAAAATTTCATTAGAGCATTCATGGTAATAATACCTATAAAATGTGCACAATGAAGATACTGATCGTCTATGATCCAATGATTCAATGGAATTTGTTATTGTTTCATTTCTGATCAGCGAAATAGTGTGTTTTTGGATCCTGTCACTAAACTGCAAGGTAGTAATTGGTGCACCAGCCCATATGTAGGAATTGTACTCTAGAAGTGGTCTTATAAAAGACCTATAAACTAATGCTAAATTTTCAGAATTGAGAAATTCTTTCGATCTTCTTAAAAATCCAATGCGACTAGCTGCCTTTTTAGCTGCCATTATTATATTATTACTCCATGAAAAGTTGTTTGACAAAGATATTCCCAAATTTAATAGGTCCTTAGATTGTGGAATAATTGTATTATGCATAAGTATTGGGTTAACATTTATGGATCGTTTGTTTGAGAACAAACATGCCTTTGTTTTAGATGGATTGAATTCTACTAAGTTTATCCTGCCCCAATTAGATATTAAATCTAAATCTTTGTTAATTGAGGAAATCATCTTCTGGCGAGACTGAATCATTTGATTCGCATTATGATTACGATGTAGTTCATAAGAAGAATGTAATGTACTATCGTCTGCATAACAGTGCATTGGATTTTCTGTTATCGATAAAAGATCATTCATAAAAATTAAAAAGAGAGTGGGCGATAGAGCACAACCCTGACGTACCCCAGAATAAACCGGATAAAGTTTGAAACTAATTCCATCTAGCACAACCTTAATATGCCTATTAGCTAAAAAGTTCCCAACCCATTTACAGAATGTACTAATCCAAATGAATGGCATTTGGATATTAATGCCTTATGCCATACTCTATCAAAAGCCTTAGTAATGTCTAGTGAAACCACTTGTGTTTCACCAAAATTTGCAATACTATTACCTATTTTATTGGTTAAATAATTTAGTAAATCTGCTGTAGATCGTTTGTGCCTGAAGCCATATTGGCAATCACTAATAAGTTCTTTATCATCGAGATATTGCACAATCATACGATTTACTATCTTCTCCATTACCTTAGAAAGTATTGATGTTATAGCTATTGGGCGATAATTGGAAGGATTGCTTTTAGTACCCGCTTTTGAAATAGGTGTAATATTTGCAATTTTCCAAGATGACGGAAATATTCCATTCGAAAATGATTTGTGAAAGAGTTTTCTAAGTGGGTATACTAAAGTAGATGCACATTCTTTTAAAACAATTGGGGGAATGCCATCAGCTCCAGTACTTTTATGAACATCTATATCTCTAAGAGCTTTATAAACAACCCTGTCTCTGAAATATATATTTTTCATTTGAAAATTCGTATTAGGTATATTTGGAATAGGCATATTACTATCATTGAGGACTGTATTATCTGAATATATGGATGCTAAAAGATTAGCCTTTTCTAATGGTTCTGTTAATATAGTTCCACTATCATTAATCAATGGTGCAACTGAAGATTTTTGAACAAAATTACCCTGAATAGATTTAACTAAAGTCCAAAAATATTTTGTTCCCCTTTTACTGGAAGTAATCTTATCTTTAATATTTTGATTGAATAAAAACTTTTCATGAGCTATTATTGAATTGCAAAAATTTCTTGCAACAATATAATTATTTCTATTGATATCAGTTGGAACCGATTTAGATAGAGAAAAAGCCCTATTTTTTTATCAATCGCTATCTTTGTTTTCCTAGAAAACCAGATTCGTTTGTAAGCTCTTACACTTAAAACTTTACAAGGAATGTATTTTTTCATACCTAACAGGATTACATTACTAATCATTGATTCTGAAAAATCAACACTACCATTTAGGCATAAAGCCCAATTGAAACTTTTATAATATGTGTTGAGATTTACCCAATCGGCATTTTTATAATCCCAAACTATCCTATTAAGTTGAGAATTATTACTAATAATTTGAGAATATTGAAGAGAGGCTGATATAAGTGCGTGATCTGAGTTTCCTATGGGTGATGATATCGACATTTTATATTTCTGAGGATTTGTTGTTAGGAATAGGTCCAAAAGACTGTGTTGGTGATTGGATTGCCTAGGTATGTAGGTGGGTTGATCAACTAATTGACACAACCCATTTACAATAGCAAACATCTCTGTATATTTCCCTGATAGATCATTTGTATGTGAATATGGTAGCCATTGACAATTGTGTATATTAAAATCTCCAGCAATAACTATTTCAGCTTTTGGATATTCTAAATATATCTTATCAATGGTTAGGGACAAATGATCCAGTTCTATTGCTGTATCGTTACTCGATAATTCTGGACTTCTATATAAAAAACATAAATATGTTACTGAATTTTGTATCTGAAATTTAATCCAGATAAAACAAAATTTAGCACATGATCTTATCTCCAAAGATGTCATACGTGTGAATGGTATTGCATTATTGACATATAATGCAACACCTCTATGACGAAAGAAAGCGGGCAGAAAGGTGTAATCTTGTAAATTAAATTCTTCTAAATCAATACTGCTGAATATCTGTGTTTCACTGACAAGGAAAGACTCCCGGGTGTGAGAAGCCGATTTGGCTGAATTTTGGATATGTTGTAGTACTCGAAAAATAAAGACACCCATATTTTTTTTTAGCTGCTAAATTTCACTTTTAGGGGGTGAAATCCAAGATGGCGGCAAAAATGAAAATTCGCCATAACTTCTACAATTATGTACCAAATTCACTGAAATTTGAACAAACATCAATTTTGGACTAATCCGCATATTTCATAGAAGAAACTTTTTTTTTAAATGTCAAAACGGTGATTTCATTCAAGATGGCCACTACCCCTGCATGCATCCATTTAATATCGAATTTAATGTATAACTTCTACAATTTTAGTCCGATTACGATGAGCTTCGGATATTTTGTAGTGCTCATGAAAATGAAAAATGCAATTTCTCATTTTTTTGAAAAAATGACTATTTGAGGTTAAATTTAAGATGGCGTCGAAAATGAAATTTGATCATAACTTTCTCAACTTTCATCGGATTTACTTCAAATTTGGTTTGTAACTTTATTGAACTTTGACTCACATATCCAAAAAATAATTTTTTGGAAAAAGACAAGATGGCGGCTTCAGTCAATATATCGGAAAAATCGAAAATTCATCATAACTTCCTAAATTTTAATCGGATTTTCTCGTATCGAATTTAAAAAAAATATAATTCACTTGAACACATTTTATTTATTTTTTGTCAAAGAAAAACATTAATAATTATTTAATTTATGGGTGATAATGATAATCTTCAAAAAAATGTTCTAAACATATGGTTTTATTGCACCATGAACATGTCACTTCTGCTACATTTGAGCATCCTTCTATTTTACACATTGCTATAGTAGATTTAGTGAATGCAACTTCTACTGGATTTTTGAATTCTGCTGGTCTGTGGTTTATATATCTACTTTTAAACCAAGAATATTGAAAAAGTTTTTTATATCTTGGTGCATTCTTGTTTCATCTCTCTGTGGATGTAGTCGTCTTTTGTTTTTAGTTTCAATTTAATTATTTATTTAATTCAATTTTAATTAAAAAGTTTTAATTTACTTATATTTTTTTAATCCCCTCAACTCCTTGCTCATGTCCTATAATTCCTTTAGCCATCTCTTGCTTGACAATAACGTAAATAATTCAGAATTTAAATTAAAATTTTATAGTTACACATTTTAATATTGTAAATTTTGTTATATTTCCGTGCTTGCTTTTTGACTATATTTATTATTCACTATATATTGTTACTATATTGATATTTTATTTATATTCTATACTTTTAATATTTATGATTTGGCCAAGGTTTGCACTATCAACTATGGTTGTTAATTTAAGGATGATTGTTATTTTACGTACGATGTTCGTACTTTTTCTTTTATTTTTTAAAATCATTTGTCTACATATCATCTTCCGTTTTGACGATATGGCAACATATTGATAGTGTTAACGATGGCTTACATTCATATTTAATTGTTGATCATTATGGTCTTTATATTTTATGATTCTCATTTAATATTTTATTTAAAATATTTATGTAAATACATTAGTACTTAATGTTACTTTATGAGAAATAAATAAATAAATAAATATTTATATTATTTTAAATTGTTCGCTTTATATATTTATTTATTTAAGTTTGTTGTTCTTCTTTTCTTGTTTATTGAGTGTTAAAAGGTGTTTTTTTTTTAAGTTAAAGTTGTAATTATAAAGGTTAAAGTAAAAAATAACTTTAGTAATTATAATTAACTAATACATTATAATACAATCTATTTAATACAATATCGATTGTTACTGATAAAAATTAGACAATAGCAAATTTGAATAATCAACAAATGGTTGTAGCGGATCAATACATAAAATAAAATCTATAATAACAATATAATAGCAATATTTATATACACATAAAACCAAATAATATATTAAGTTACCTACCATTATTAGTGATAAATTACAACAAATACAGTGGTGTGCATAATAATAATAATAATAATAATAAACAAGAAATAGACATTTTTATTTGGTGGGTTCGTATGGCATTTATTTAAAATCAATGAAAACGCAGCGAACCCCTCCGGGTTCAATTCTAAACTCGGATTCGACAATGAAAATTTCCAATGATGTCACACCTATTAATAAACCATTAACACATCCTTCTGATGTATCACAACAACATAAAACACCAAGAAAGTATGCAGAAGGACAATCAGTCGATCAAGACCATAGCGAAGAACTACCAAAAAGAAATAAACAACAGTCTGGAATTCAACAAGATGCGGATGCATCATCCCTGGACGATCGTAATAACCAAAAAAATGATACGGCAAGTAGCCGGGATGAATTCACCGAAATCAGATATAAAAAAAGGCAAAGAATGAGTCCAGTAAATGAATCAACAAGTAAACAGCAAAGAATTACGGGATGGCTTCAGTCAACGATCTCCACATATAACAGATATGAAAATTTAGCTACATCAAAACACGCTGTAAACGAAAAAATTTCGGCCGTTAAAATACCAAAACCGCCACCAATCTTCGTTGCTGGGGTACAAAACATGGCTCCATTAATGTTATTTCTAGAAGAAAACTTAAAGAATGACTATGAATTAAAGGTATTGAACAGTGAAGAAATAAAGATTCAGGTTAAAACACCTGGGGGTTACAGAACAGTTGTAGATATCCTTGAGAAAAGGGGACAGGAATTTCATACGTATAAGCTGAAGTCAGAAAGGGACTTCAGAGTGGTATTACGTGGATTACATTCATCAATCGATATTCAAATCATTAAGACTGAAATTGAGGCACGGGGTCATATGGTAACCAACGTACATAATATTAAACAACGAATAACCAAAAAACCGCTGCCGCTATTTTATGTAGATATTATTCAAAACAGTAATAATAAAGAAACATACAAAATCCAGAAGTTGTTCCATACCATTGTTAAATTTGAGCCACCAAATCAAAAACGGGAACACCTCAATGTACATCATGTCAGCGATATGGTCATACCAGCAAGTTTTGCTATAGAAGCCCTAGGTGCGTTAAATGTGCTGGAGAACATCACACTAAAGATTGTCAACGCAAAAATAGAGATAACGAAGTAAAATGCGTACTATGCTCCGGTAACCATCCGGCGAATTATAGGGGGTGTGTCCAATATAAGGTACTACAAGAGAAGGTTTTCCCTGGACTGCGACGTAAATTAATTAAACAAAATACGAAGCCAGTAAATACAGCACTCACGACGCCGCTATTAAATCACACCGTTTCGACGGGGGTAACATATGCTAATGTGGCCGCAAATGGCAACACGCGAAATAAAACAAACAAACAACAATCATGGGAATCAGAAAATACACCAAATACAAATCAACAAAACCTTTCACCTTCAAATGATATGTTGGAATTGAAGGATATGATGAAGGCACTCATGCAACAAATCGGCACTATGCTAAACCTACTCACCACAGTCATCGGTAAATTAGCATAATGCCACAATTACTCAAAATTGCACACTGGAATGCCAATGACCTTTCCCAACATGGACAAGAAGTCAAGGCGTTCATCAATTTAAATAAAATAGATATACTTCTTGTTTCTGAAACCCACTTCACAATTAAAAACTATTTAAAAATAAATAAATATGCTGTTTACGACACTAAACATCCAGACGGTAAGGGCCATGGGGGCTCGGCAATTATCATTAAAAGTTCAATAAAACATCACGAACTGCAGAAATACGACAGGGAGTACCTACAGGCTACAAGTGTATCAGTTGAGGATTGGAATGGTCCATTGGTGATATCTGCATTGTACTGTCCGCCTAAACACAGTATCAAAAAATCGCAATTCATTGATTACTACAAAACTCTTGGTAACAAATTTATAGCGGGCGGGGATTATAATGCTAAACACACACATTGGGGATCCCGAACTATCACCTACAAGGGGAAACAACTATTAATGGCAATGCAAGAATGTGGTCTAAACAGCATATCAACCGGACAACCGACATATTGGCCGACCGACACAGCGAAAACACCGGATTTGATAGACTTCTGTATCACAAAGGGGGTAGCGGAAAAACATCTAACTGCTGAATCATGCTTCGATCTATCATCCGATCACTCACCGGTAATAATAACTATGACTGCAAGGATTTTAAACAAACCACACACACCTCGATTGTATTCTAAATTTACAAACTGGAAAACATATAAAACACTAATGGATAAGAATTTATCACTAAATATACAATTGAAAAATGCCGAAAATATATCCAATGCAATAAATAACTTCAATCTAACATTAATAAATGCTGTTAAAGAATCAACTCCGGAAAAGCATAAGGTTAAGTTGGATGTTTGTCCCACTTTCGTAAAAGAAAGGATTGAAGAAAAACGAAGGCTTCGAAAGACTTGGCAAAGCACAAGGTCTCCAGTAGATAAAAAGAAATTCAATAGGGCAGTCAAGGAATTACGAACGCTTCTACAACAAATAAAAAACGAATCCATACAACAATATCTACAAAATCTATCAGCTACCGAACTAACCGACTATTCATTATGGAAGGTTACAAAAAGGTTAAAACGTCCTCAACAACACGTCCTACCAATAAAAATGAACAATGGTGAATGGGCAAAAAGTAATAAGGAGAAAGCACTGGCGTTTTCCCAACATCTACAAAACACATTTGTACCATATCCATCAATGATTGCCGAGAATGAAAACAACCAAATAGTTACATTTCTTCAGACGCCGTTTCAAATGAATCATCCAATAAAGAATTTCACCATAAAAGAAGTTCAACAAATTATATACAAGGAAATTAACATCAAGAAAGCACCAGGTCATGATAAGATAGGTGGTAAAATGCTAATGGAATTAACGGAAAAGGGTTTAAAATTCGTTACTCACTTATTCAATGCAATTCTAAGAACGAACTGCTTTCCTGAACAATGGAAAATCGCCCAAATTATCATGATTCCAAAACCGGGAAAGGACCTGAACTTGGTGGAATCATATAGACCAATTAGTTTGCTGCCGGCGCTGTCAAAGGTTTTTGAAAGGCTTTTTATAAACAGATTAAGACCAGTATTGATGGAAAACAAATTATTTCCGAACCATCAATTCGGGTTTCGCCAACAACATTCACCAATAGAACAAGTTCATAGAGTTATTGAAAGGATTGTAAGGATATGGAGTTAAAACGATATTGTTCAGCGGTATTTCTCGACATCACGCAGGCGTTCGATAAGGTTTGGCATGATGGCTTACTATATAAACTCAAGGTAGCATTATCACACCATTATTACCAAATATTAAAATCTTATTTGACAAACAGAAGGTTTATGGTAAGGCATCATGATGAATGCACATCATTGGCAGAAATATATTCGGGAGTGCCTCAGGGTAGTGTTTTAGGACCAGTGCTGTATCTATTATATACGGCGGATTTGCCAACCGATAGCAACACAATGACGGCAACATTTGCTGACGACACGGCCATTCTAGCTTCAAGTGCAGATCCCCATATCGCATCGGTGAAATTACAAAATTCTCTAAACAAGATCGAACATTGGTTAAAAAAATGGAGGATCATGGCAAATGCAAGTAAGTCAGTTCATGTAACTTTCATCAATAGAAAAGATACCTGCCCGACGGTGAAGTTGAACGGCACAGTTATACTACAGGTTGAGTCGGCTAGATATTTAGGTCTTCATTTGGACAGAAGATTAACATGGCAGAAACACGTGGTCATCAAACACAAGCAACTCAGACTGAAGTTCCATAGTATGTACTGGTTATTGGGTAGGAGTTCAAAATTGTCATTGGAAAATAAATTAATGATATATAAGTGTATTTTGAAACCAGTTTGGACGTATGGAATCGAGCTCTGGGGAACTACTTGCGTTTCAAATATCGAGATTTTGGAAAGATTTCAGGCGAAGGTATTAAGGGAAATCGTCAATGCGCCTTGGTATGTGCGAAACTCGGTCATACAACAAGACCTAAAAGTATGTTCGGTTAAGGACACTATTAGTACATTTAGTAGAAATTACTATAACAGGTTAAGAGAGCACCCAAACATATTGGTAAATGATTTGCTGGTTAATAACAATCAATCCAGAAGATTAAAAAGATTTAAACCGTCCGACCTGGCTACAAGATTTGATGTTTAGTGGCTGTATTCAAAATAATTTTCTATGTTGTCCTATATTAACTGAGTGGGTTAAAATAATAAGGAGCTGAACTCAATGGATTTCACCTTCACATGTCACAATGCGCGCGTAACAAATAATTTACTGAATATCAATTAGTGTATATTTATTTCATATTTATGTATATTTGTATCATTATGTAAAACGATAGTTGTAAATAAATCAAGAAGTTATAAAAAAAAAAAAAAAAAAAATATCTTGGTGCGGACAATTGATTATGTACCAGCGACTGCAACTTTATTATATTATTACGTATGTGTAAATCAATTCCTTGGTCATTTAAAAAAACTATCTCGGAGAAGTGGCGCACATAATTCTTCCAGATTCTAAAACCGTATACATCGAGTGATTGTATATCACCTGTAGTTCCTTTCGGAATGATCATAGTTTCAATTTCTTTTCCAGTTGGGGTGCTGTCTTCAACTACTTTTTTACAATGGCCGCTCCAAGAATCAATAAGCAATAGGCTTTTTTCACCCGTATGTGGGAAAAACACGTCTTTCAAAAAAATTTTGAAGTGCCCTGGAATTAAAAAAAAAATGGAATTAAAGCGTTTTATAACAATATACTTTGATCAATTTATTTTAATGAATTAATTTTTACCTGATGTGAGCTTGCCAGATGTAGAAGCTGTGACCTGAACATTAGCAGCGTGGAATAAATTTCTTTGGACAATAGGACCGAAACCGCCTGATTGTTCCTTTAAAACTAAAATTAGTACAGATAATAATTTACCATCTGCCGAAATTATTGGTTGTACAGTACAACTATGAGTTGTAGTCGACAGTGATTTTACAACACACTGTACTCTTTTTATTCCTAATGTGGCTAATGTTCTACCTGCATGCATTTCCAACTGAAAACCACTTTGATCCGTATTGTATATATTTTGTAAACCAAAGCTCGGTATTAAGTTCTTTACAGCATTTACAAATATGTTAGCATTTTCCTTCAACTCATCTGCTTGTTCAAATGTACGTTTGCTAACAAATTTGTTAATTTTCCTAGAAACTAAACGGTGAGCTTTTTTAAAATTGTGAACCCATTTTTTGGAGGCTCTAAAATCTAATATGTCATCGTAACCCAATTCTCGTTTGGCTTGTAGCCCCCATCTTCTAATATCTATGCCGTGGAATATCAATCCAGATTGAGCGGCATTTTTACACCGTTTTAAAACATATTCTCCGATATCTGTAATTTTTTCTACATATGTTCCATTTTGGTCCAGTTGTTCCTGCCATCGGTATAATTTTGTGATACCAGGGACCCTTCTATAACGGTTCTGCACAGCTTGCAGTGAACGAAATGTGGCTCTACCGCATCCTTTCCAAAACCGTACAGCGTTTCTTTTATATTCCAATGTTACCTCTTCATCATCGTCTCTCGTACATTTCCGTTTACCAGAATCAGAGGGAATCCAGGTATCATCACTAACTGGAATATATTCCCAATCTTTATATTGCTCCTGGAAATCTAAACCTACCTCTTGTATATATCCAATGGGTAAAAAATTATCCATTGCATCAATTAATGTGTCTTCCATGCCTTTTGCTAACTCACGCTCATTATTAGTTGTTGGTGTTGTGGGGATGTCCATTACTTGAAATACGGTTAATAAAAGTTGAATCACGTTCATTGGATTCAACTGCATACTTACTTTCTTACAAAACTTATTTAACTTTTTTCTACACACACTTTACTTTGACAAACAATTTACTTTGGATTTCAATATCTTTTCCTAAATATCAAAATGAACTGTTATTTTTTTTAAAACATTTGCTGTATTTATACTAATCGTATTGCATTGGTTTCTAAAAGTAATAATAAATCACACCTTATTATTATTGATTTGTTGTTTTTGTTTAAATTTTAGTAAATTAAATACTAGTTATCGCGTAAAAGATCAATATTTAACATTTAAAAATCACACCTTATTATTATTGATTTGTTGTTTTTGTTTAAATTTTAGTAAATTAAATACTAGTTTTCGCGTAAAAGATCAATATTTAACATTTAAAAATCACACCATATTATTATTGATTTGAATTTTTGTTTAAATTTTAGCAAATTAAATAATAATTTGCGAGTACCATAACAACGCTACCCCATAATATAATATCCATATTTAAGAAATCCTAGTAAGTTATAGTAAAACATTATTGTTTTTAGTTAGCATATTAAATTGTGTAAAAAAAATATATGGGTGATTTCAATAATCCCGACAGTCTCTACATAACAGAATATTAATTCAACAAACGGATGAAGGTGAAGGTTGATACTTTGTTGAAGAACAAACACAGATGAAATTGCAGTATTCGTAGAATGAAATGTAATAGACTTTCCATTCGTGGCTGCCAGGTACATAACCAATGAATTGTTTTGGGATATGTGAGTCAAAGTTCAATAAAATTACAAACCAAATTTGAAGAAAATCCGGTGAAAATTTGGGAAGTTATGATGAATTTTCGATTTTTCCGCCATATTGAATGAAACCGCCATCTTGTATTTTTCCAAAAAATTATTTTTGGGATATGTGAGTCAAAGTTCAATAAAATTACAAACCAAATTTGAAGAAAATCCGGTGAAAATTTAGGAAGTTATGATGAATTTTCGATTTTTCCGCCATATTGAATGAAGCCGCCATCTTGTCTTTTTCCAAAAAATTATTTTTGGGATATGTGAGTCAAAGTTCAAATAAGTTACAAACCAAATTTGAAGTAAATCCGATGAAAGTTGAGAAAGTTATGATCAAATTTCATTTTCGACGCCATCTTAAATTTAACCTCAAATAGTCATTTTTTCAAAAAAATGAGAAATTGCATTTTTCATTTTCATGAGCACTACAAAATATCCGAAGCTCATCGTAATCGGACTAAAATTGTAGAAGTTATACATTAAATTCGATATTAAATGGATGCATGCAGGGGTAGTGACCATCTTGAATGAAATCACCGTTTTGACATTTAAAAAAAAAGTTTGTTCTATGAAATATGCGGATTAGTCCACAATTGATGTTTGTTCAAATTTCAGTGAATTTGGTGCATAATTGTAGAAGTTATGGCGAATTTTCATTTTTGCCGCCATCTTGGATTTCACCCCCTAAAAGTGAAATTTAGCAGCTAAAAAAAAATATGGGTGTCTATATTTTTCGAGTACTACAACATATCCAAAATTCAGCCAAATCGGCGTCTCACACCCGGGAGTCTTTCCTTGTTAGTAGAATTTAGTCCATCTAAAACAAAGGTATGTTTGTTCTCAAACAAACGATCCATAAATGTTGACCCAATACTTATGCATAATACAATTATTCCACAATCTAATGACCTATTAAATTTGGGAATGTCTTTGTCAAACAACTTTTCATGGAGTAATAATATAATAATTGCAGCTAAAAAAGCGGCTAGTCGCATTGGATTTTTAAGAAGATCGAAAGAATTTCTCAATTCAGAAAATTTAGCATTAGTTTATAGGTCTTTTATAAGACCACTTCTAGAGTAAAATTCCTACATATGGGCTGGTGCACCAATTACTACCCTGCAGTTTATTGACAGGATCCAAAAACACGCTATTTCGCTGATCAGAAATGAAACAATAACAAATTCCATTGAATCATTGGATCATAGACGATCAGTAGCTTCATTGTGTATAGGTATTATTACCACGAATGCTCTAATGAAATTTTAAAGCATAGTGCTCATTAAAAACTAATGTTTATCTTTAAATGTTACTCTTTTAACATTGTTGTCTAACAAAAAGCTATTACAAGAATTATAAGTCATGATTAAAACATCAATTGGATTGAATCGGTCATAATTAATGTAATTAAATTTAATCTTTTTAAGCCTATATATAATTGTAAGTCATTTTTGTTTGCTAGTTGGATATTTTGCTTAGTAATCCTTAACCACTTTTCATGTGAATTGCTTATTGCAATAATTATTGTACATCAGTATTTTATGTCTTTGAAACAAATAAATAACAAAATTAAATATTAATAGTATTTCATTTCATAATTATTTAAATTTTTATATGATAAATGTGCATTTTTTAAATATCATATATATGAGATTTAGGTGTTTCTTAATGTATTTTCATATAATACACCAATATATACTAATTTTGTGTGAAAAATCGGAAATTCGTATGGGGGATGCCTTAAGGGGATGATTTAGGTCCATAGTATGTTCTAAGAAAAGTTTAGGCATTCAATAATAGTGGGGGCTCTACATACATGTTAACCCTTTAATGTCAATTTTTAACCCTTATAATGTTAAAAATATATTGTAAATTATGTGAATGAATTTTGTATGGGAGGAGTATTAAGGGGATGATTTAGGGGGTAAGTGTCTATGAGAAAAAGTTTCCCTGTGGCATTTTAGTTAAGTCCACCATACATCTTAACGCGCTAATGTCATCCGTTAACGCTTTATGCGCGAAAATCTGCTTAAAAGCACTGAATTTTTTAACTTTAACCCCTCGGTGGTTGCACTTCCCCTCAACTTACCTACCCCAAATTTTACCAATATTCATGATTTCACCAAATAAAAAAAATTGGGGGTGCGACCAGCCAAATTCCAGAATTTATAAAAAAAAACCACCCTAATATATATACAAAATATAATAACAATTGTTATTTTAAATTTAAATCAAATTTAAATAAAGTAAATTTTCTAATAATAGGAAATTTCGAGAAATTTTAGAAATGATAAAAAAAAAAGGAATTTTCACATGTAAAAACAAATATATATATCGTATATGTCTTCTTTCCAAAGAAATTTTGCGAATGTTGAATGAAATGATCTAAGATAATAAGAAATGATGCCATCCAATCCACGATTTTAAATTGAAGCAGGAAAGAGTTTGTTGTTCATAGTATGCGGATAAAAATACATGAAATAGGGACAAAACGGGTGATTTTCATGTGCTTATTTTCTTGTTTTTTCTGTTTTTTCTTTTAATTAATGAAAAATTAATTAATTTTTTTTTTAATTTATATATTAGGTTGTCTAAAAAGTATTGATAATTTTTTTTACAAAATTCAAACGATTTATTTATATATTTCAAATGAACTTTGTTAAACCAAATATGCGCCGTTTTGATCGATGACCCTTTGCCATTTTTCTGGTAAAGACATTATCCCATCACTGTAGAATTTCTGTGTTTTCTGGGCAAAAACCTGATCCAAGTGCATTTTGCAGTCCACTGCGGAATTTAATTTTAAACCATTAAGGGAGTTCTGCAGAGACCGGAATAAATGATAATCTGAAGGTGCAAGGTCCGGACTATATGGTGGATGGATTAAAACTTCCCACCCAAACTCTCTCAGTTTCTGCCGAGTCATCAAAAAATGTGTGTGGTCTGGCGTTGTCATGATGGAACACAACACCCTTTCGATTGATTAATTCTGGACGTTTTTTTTAATCTCGTGCTTCAATCTTGTTAATTGTTGACAATAGAGATCGGAATCAATGGTTTGACCGGGTGCTAGTAATTCATAATGAACGATTCCTTTCCAATCCCACCAAACAGACAGCATTACCTTTCTTGGTGTTAATCCAGGTTTTGCTACTGTTTTAGGAGCTTCACCCTTCTTGGACCACGATCTTTTTCGTACATTATTATCGTATGTGATCCATTTTTCATCACCTGTAATCATTCGCTTTAAAAATGACTCGATTTCGTTCCTTTTAAACAGCGTTTCGCAAATGGAAATTCGGTTCAATAAATTGTTTTGTGTTAATTCATGTGGTACCCAAACATCGAGCTTTTTCTTGTATCCAGCTTTTGTCAAATGGTTTAAAACTGTTTGGTGATGGATGTTTAGTTCTTTAGCGATATCATGACTGCTTACGTGTCGATTTTCTTCAATTTTTGATATGATTTCATCGACTTTTTCAGTGATTGGTCGACCAGAACGAGGTGCATCTTTGACATCAAAATTACCGGAACGAAATCGAGCAAACCATCTATAGGCTGTTAATTTTGATAAAGTTCCTTCACCGTAAACTGCACAAATTTTTTCATGTGCCTGCATTGCATTTTCACCTTTTCATAATAAAATTGTAAAATGTATCGAATTTTTTCACTAATTTCAATAATTCATCATATTCTAACATATTTTAATTACTACCACCCCAAATTTGATATTAAAAATCATAGTTTATCCTACACAAATTAAAAAAATTATAAAAACATTCAATTTGGTGGCATGTTGTTATCAGATTTGGACGGATCAGCTTCGCAATCCGGTCCCATTTGTTAGCTTGTCAATGTTATAATGTTTTCCACGGTATCATGAGTGGTTTTTATTATTTAAAAGATAGTTGATTAATTAAAATATTTAAAATTAAGTATTGAAATATTCACTATGTCTTGTTTTTTCAAAGTGAAGTGGATTTTTATGTGATTTATGTAATCGGCATTCGGGAAGGGGTTTTCACAAACCGCTGAATGGGTAGAAATTTGTCCGATGTGACTATGAAATTTAAACTTATCCACTTTATCATAAGATTCTTTTGAAAGGAAAACGTGGGAACTGTCCAATTAATTTAAAGAACCAACCAGCTTCCAATATATATTAAAACATCTTGCCATCTTGCCGGCAATCCAAAGAAAAATAAAAAAAATTACATTGAAAAAAACTATAGCAGCGTAACTTTATGTAAACAATGCACTGACGATGACAAATATCACCATTATAAAAATTGCACTTTACTTGAAATATAATATTGTTTTAGAGTTTTTTGTTACTATTCGTAGTAAAAAAGAAATTAAATTATAGAAAACATTAATTAATTACAGAAAACACTTTTTTAGAAAATAAACAAACACTTTATTTTCATTCGGTTTTTTGTTTATTACTTTTATTCACTATTTCACTATGATTTTCACTATTTTTCATTAATTTTAATTATAAAATGAAATAATATTAATTCTTTTAATAATTTTAAATAGCACATAAATGTTAATTAATAAACCATATTAAAAACAATAAAAATAATTAAAAATTTTCCAAATAAAACAACAATAAATCAACGCATTCATGCAAAATACATGGGAAAGACTAAAAATAATACCATTTTGAAGAAAAAAATATCCCTATATCAGCTTTTTATGTATTAGTAAGTTCATGGCTTTGTCTATTGTTGGTTTTGAGGTAATACATCGTGGGAAAGGGAAAGACTAAAAATAATACCATTTTGAAGAAAAAAATATCCCTATATCAGCTTTTTATGTATTAGTAAGTGCATGGCTTTGTCTATTGTTGGTTTTGAGGTAATACATCATTCTATTCTCAATGCCTGACATTTGTTGGCATACAGCCAAACACATAACATTTACGGTTATTTTGGGTTATTACTTTCACATGTGATATATCATACATATATTAGATTTATTTATAGTGTTTTTATTCCAACCAAAGTGCGCACTAAAAATACAACTTTTTTAGCTTTTTACGTTTATTATGGCTTCTACTGAAAAAAAAGGTGCGCACCGTTTTAATGAAATTAATCTCCGGTCCGTTCCCGATATCTACTTTTTTTCTCAGTGGACACACAAACATGTGTATTCGCACTAACAAATTTAAATATTATTGTTTTTATATACACTACCACGAACTTATATTCAACGATAGTGCGATTTGGTTGTTTATTACAAAATGCAAAATGGTGCGGCACTAAATATTTCTACAGAAAAAGCAGAAAGCCATAATTAAAAGACCATTAGAAATACATGATGTTATCAAAATAATAACAACAAACATTGAATATTAAATATTGATTTTAACAGGTAAATTTTTAGGTTCATACATTTTTAATTGTATATTATGTTTAACTTTTCCTGATTTAATAACCATTTTTGGGATAGCGTTTTCCTTGAATTAAAAAAATAATTCTTCATTTATAGTTGCCACAAACACACATAGTCACATAATATGATCAAAAACGGATACCATATACATTTAATTATGTTTAATGATGCTTTTTTTTATTTGTTTCATAAATAGTAAAAATCAATTTGACGAAAACGTTTTTGTACACAGAAAAAATGTATTGGTAAAAATAATAAAAAAAACAACTAAAGATATTAAATGTTTTTGGCTAAAATGCACTTTACGGGTGAAGACACGTAATTTAATTTTAGGGTGGGGAAATCCGGGGGAATATCCCCCGACAACCTTTTGTTCTAGCGCTTTTGGAGGAGGCGCACCTTTGCCCAAGGGGGGGTGGGGAAAAGTTGGTATGGGAAATATTTTTATTTCTCTTTTAGGGGGGAAATTTATTAAAGGAAGGGGTTAAGGACCACCCCCATGGAACTTTTGTTTGGGACTTAGGCACCCCCTATACGTGGGGCAGAGGGGAGTTTTGAAAATTTCAAAATTTCCAAACAATCAAAGTGTTTCCCCCCTCCGATTTTAAATTTTAATACCTAAAATGGAGGGGCGGTCCAAACCAAGCAACTTTACTTCCGGGCGTCCGAACCCTTTCGTCCAGGAGGAGGGGACACATTTGTATGAAATTTTTTTTTTCAGTTTTAAAAGGGAAATTTATACTGAAAGGGGTAAGCCCCCCCCCCCCCCCCCCCCCCTAAAACTTTTGTTCAGCACTAAGCCTCCCCTATAATACGAGTGGCAAGGGGTGTTTGAAATTTTACAAATTTCCATTTATTTATTTATTTCACAAAACATTAAATTCTAATGTACACAAACATAGTAATTATTCCAATAAATTTGGAATAGTCCATTATGATATTAATACAATATTACCACTAATAAAATTAATTAAGAACAAGAGTTCCAAATATAAAAATAGTAAGGAAGAAAAAAATAAAAAAAACAATCAAATAAGGTTAAAATTACTGATTGTTATAACAAAAATTCAATTTAAAATGTGAACTTTTCACATTATTGTCAATTAACAAATAACTATAAGAATTATAAGAAATTAATAAAGAGTTAAAAGTATTAAAATGGCCATAATTGGTATGATGGTAATCCATAACAGAAAAATCGACCGAACGTAGGCCGCGAAAATTCAGCCTAAAATTCAATTTTTCCAATATTGAATCACAATCACATTTACCGTTAATTAATCCACAAATGAGGGACAATCCAATGTATTCCCTATGCTTTTCTAGAGTAGGCATATTTAATAACCGTAGCCTATGGGTAAAACTTGGCAATACAATTGAATCAGACCAAGGAAGAAATCTAAGAGCAAATCTTAGAAATCTTTTTTGGACTGATTCAATTCTTTGTTTTGCATTTGAATAGTACGGTGACTAAACCGGACATGCATATTCAAGAACCGTTTGTACAAGCGAATAAAATAAAGCCCAAAGACAATACAGATCCGAAAATTCCTTGCCAACGCGCATAATAAAACCAAGTATGGAATTTGCCCTATTAACCACATAATCTACGTGGGGCTCAAAAGTAAAGTTTTAGTATTCAAATAAATTCCTTAGTCTAGAGCTTTGTCAAGACTATTTAAAATATTACCATTTAAATGATAAGAGTTTAATAATTGTGTACGTTAACGAGTGAAATGCATAACCTTACACTTGTCAATATTTAAAAACAGATGATTACGGCAACACCAATCATAGAACGCAATAAGATCCATTTGGAGTGCATGGACATCGTCAAGATTAAAAACAGATTTGAAAATTTTCACATCGTACGCATATATTTTACATTTAGAAAATTTAAAAATATTCGGTAAGTCATTAATGACAAGTATAAATAAGATGGGATTTAGGTGACTACTCTGTGGTACCCCAGAACAAGCGTTAATTGGTCTAGATAAAATATTATTGAAAAGCAAGTCAAAGGAACGATTATTCGAATCGAACGAATCCAATTAATGAAAACATCATCAAACCCAATTTTCTTCAATTTACACTGAAGTTAATACTGTGAAAGCCGGTCGAAGGCATTACTGAAATCATGAAAGATACAATCGACCTGAGCCCCACATTTAATATTATCCAAACAATAATAAGCGAATTCCAATAAATTGGTGGTCGTGGATCTGCCACGGATAAAGCCATGTTGTTCGGGACATATGACCGACTTAAAATTAAATGACATTACCCTAGAAATGATGGATTAAAAAATTTTAGGAATAACCGGAAGTTTCGTAATAGGCCGATAGTTCTTTACATTAACCCTACCACCATTCTTATAAAGAGGAACTATGATTGATTTTTTCACTAATTTTGAAAAACAACCTTCAAGTAACGATTTACTAAATAGCATTGCAATTGGCATAGACAAACATTCAGCAACAGCAGCATTCATTGTTGTCTTCTTCTTCTTCTTCTTCTTCTTCGCTCCAAAAAATTGAAAAACGCATTCCTCATATTCATGATTATTACAAATTATCCGAAGTTCATTGAAATCGCACAAAAAATGTAGAAATTTTGCATTCATTTCGATATTGAATATATTTTTTATTTTATTTTTATTTTATTTAATAAAGTAGCATTAATTGCTAATGCATATACATAAATATTTAATACAAAAATATAATAAATACATATATTAAATATATTATATTAAATTTATATCTAAATAACATTCAATAAATACGTATAATGACCATAATGATCAACAATTAAATATGAATGTAAGCCACCGTTAACATTATCAAATAGGTTGTCGTATTGTCAAAACAGACACAAGATGAAATTAAAAATAAACTTAAAAAGAAAGAAATTTAAAATTAAGAGTACGGACATCGCCGTAAAATATCAATCATCCATAAAATAACAACCGCAGTTGATAGTGCAAACGTTGGCAAAATCATATATGTCAATAGTATAATATAAAAATAAAATATCAATATAATACAATATATCGTTATAAATAAATATAGTTAAAACAAAAAAAGCATTTATGGTATATAACGAAACGTAACATAATCATTATATTACCCTATGACACTATAAAATTTTACTTTAAATTCCGAATTATTTACATTATTATCAAGTAACAGATGGCTAAAGGAATTATAGGACATGAGCAAGGAATTGAGGGGATTAAAACGACCATAATTGGTATTATGACATTCAATGTTGAAAAATTCAACAACCCGCAAACTTCGAAAATTTAATTTGAAAGACAACTTCCCAAGTAAAAAAGTACATTCTACATTATTATTTATTAGTCCGCATATAAACGATAACCCAATAAATTGTCTATGTTTATCGAGTGTAGGCATATTCAATAAAGCCAGTCTGTGAATATAACTTGGCAAAACCAATGTATCAGACCAAGGAAGAGATCGTAGTGCAAATCTAATAAATCTTCTTTGAATAGATTCAAGTCTATTTTTAGCATTACAATAATAAGGCGACCAAATTGGACAGGCATATTCCAAGGTTGATCGAACAAATGAATAAAATAAGGTTCGGAGACACCAGGGGTTAGAGAATTCAGCACCCATACGAATAATAAATCCAAGTGCTGAATTTGCCTTATTAACCACATAATCGATGTGGGGTTTAAACGTCAATTTACAATCCAAGTAAATACCCAGATCAAGAGCTTTGTCAGTAATGTTTAAAATGGTACCATTCAAGCAATAGGAATAACATAAGGGTTTAATTTTATGCGTAAATCGCATAATCTTACACTTGTCAATGCTTAAGGACATACGATTGCGACAACACCAATCATAGAAAGAACAAAGATCAGCCTGTAATGACAAAGCATCATCAGGCGTAACAACAGATTTGTAAATTTTAACATCATCAGCATACATTTTACAAGCAGAATGTTTAAATACATTAGGTAAATCATTAATGAAAAGTACAAATAAAATTGGACCCAAATGACTACCCTGCGGAACACCAGAAGTAATAGTAAAACATTTTGATTGAACACGATTAAATAATACATTACACGAACGATTATGCAAGTACGACCGAATTCAAGATACGAATTTGTGACTAAAGCCCATTGAAAGCAATTTAGCCAATAGAATACCGTGTGACATTTTGTCGAAAGCCTTGCAGAAATCGGTAAAAATGCAGTCGACCTGAGAGCCGACATTAAATTGTTCAAAGCAATAAATCGTGAATTCAAGTAAATTTGTGGTGGTAGATCTACCGCGAATAAATCCATGTTGTTCTGGACAAATAATGGATTTAACATTGAATGCCAAGATCTTCGTAATAATGCTTTCAAAGATCTTGGGAATACTTGACAACCGGGCAATTGGGCGATAATTTATTGCCATATTTTTACCCCCCTTCTTGTAAAGTGGAATAATGAATGACGACTTCCAATGATCAGGGAAACACCCAGCATCTAGTGATTTATTGTACAAGATTTCAAGTGGCATTGAAATAAAATCAATACAACGTTTAAGGACCACAGTTGGAATACCATCCGGTCCATAGGAATACTTATTTTTACAAGAATGGATAGATTCATAAACGTACGAATCAGAAATTGAAAAATTTATTGTAGAAAGGTAGTCGAAAGATGTAATATCACGAGTATCATATTCGCAAGAATCAAGCTTAACATTATCAAAGGATGATTCAAAGAATTCAGCGAATAAATTTGTAATAGAGTTATCATCAGTGCATACAACATTATTGTATGTTATTGAGGATGGGCAATAATTTAACAATCGTTTGTTTTTAACAAATGCCCAAAATCGATTAGGGTTAATACCTATGTCGGATTGTACAGAATTATTATAAGAATAGTACTTTTGTGCAACAAGAAAGTTAAATTGGTCGCACGCAGTACGATGTCTTATCCAATCCGATTCATTTTTAGATGCACAATACATTTTCCAAAACTTATTTCTTAAGTTTCTTGATTTTTTAAGCTCACTGTCGTACCATGGATAACGGGATAAAGTAATGTGGGATTGTTTTAAAGGAATACAGCTTAAAAAATTGTCAAATAAAGTCTTATAAAAATGAATTACAGCATTATGGAGAGAACAGTCGTTAAGATAATTCCAGTCGATAATTTCCAAGTTATTATTTAATTTGTTGAAGTCGGCTTGTTTGAAATCAAATTCAAAAATACTACTTTTATCGGCATTAAAAGATTTATTCATATTAGAATGTAATGTAAATAATAGCGTTGGGTGATGCACATCTTCATTAACAATGCAATTGCCTGTGCCGATTAGGCGGCAATCCAACATTTCAGATACAAATACTAACAAGGAAAGACTCCCGGGTGTGAGAAGCCGATTTGGCTGAATTTTGGATATGTTGTAGTACTCGAAAAATAAAGACACCCATATTTTTTTTTAGCTGCTAAATTTCACTTTTAGGGGGTGAAATCCAAGATGGCGGCAAAAATGAAAATTCGCCATAACTTCTACAATTATGCACCAAATTCACTGAAATTTGAACAAACATCAATTTTGGACTAATCCGCATATTTCATAGAAGAAACTTTTTTTTTAAATGTCAAAACGGTGATTTCATTCAAGATGGCCACTACCCCTGCATGCATCCATTTAATATCGAATTTAATGTATAACTTCTACAATTTTAGTCCGATTACGATGAGCTTCGGATATTTTGTAGTGCTCATGAAAATGAAAAATGCAATTTCTCATTTTTTTGAAAAAATGACTATTTGAGGTTAAATTTAAGATGGCGTCGAAAATGAAATTTGATCATAACTTTCTCAACTTTCATCGGATTTACTTCAAATTTGGTTTGTAACTTTATTGAACTTTGACTCACATATACCAAAACAATTCATTGGTTATGTACCTGGCAGCCACGAATGGAAAGTCTATTACATTTCATTCTACGAATACTGCAATTTCATCTGTGTTTGTTCTTCACCAAAGTATCAACCACCAGTCTCAACAAAGTATCAACAACCAGTATCATCAACCTTCACCTTCATCCGTTTGTTGAATTAATATTCTGTTATGTAGAGACTGTCGGGATTATTGAAATCACCCATATATTTTTTTTACACAATTTAATATGCTAACTAAAAACAATAATGTTTTACTATAACTTACTAGGATTTCTTAAATATGGATATTATATTATGGGGTAGCGTTGTTATGGTACTCGCAAATTATTATTTAATTTGCTAAAATTTAAACAAAAATTCAAATCAATAATAATATGGTGTGATTTTTAAATGTTAAATATTGATCTTTTACGCGAAAACTAGTATTTAATTTACTAAAATTTAAACAAAAACAACAAATCAATAATAATAAGGTGTGATAATTATAATAATAATAATAGTAGTAAGAATAATAAGTGGAAAAAAAAGGATGCGCAGTTAAGGATCATGGTGTACAACGTAAGGGGTTTAAAGGGCTTTGTAGGGAATAGGGATAATTTGGGCATAATGGGGGGAATGGATGTGTTTATGTTGATAGAAACTTTTGTGGAGGAGACGGATGTAAGGGAGTATGAAGGATTATTTGAGGGGTATGGTTTAATGTGGGAATGGGCGAAGAGAAAGGAAGTCAGAGGTAGGGCGTGTGGAGGGTGTGTTATAGGAGTA
Organism: Dilophus febrilis; assembly: GCA_958336335.1. Taxonomy (NCBI): domain Eukaryota; kingdom Metazoa; phylum Arthropoda; class Insecta; order Diptera; family Bibionidae; genus Dilophus; species Dilophus febrilis. The sequence goes on along the minus strand of CATVHY010000024.1, from coordinate 13,355 downwards.
AGAAGGAATGCTGAATTTGGTATGAACATGATGAAAATGGAAGGAAATATTATCGTTAAAATTTCGGCAAGATGGGGTGAGTTGGTGGTAGTACCGGTTTATTTGAGGGGCAGTGAATGGGAAGTGGATTTAAGACGTGTAGAGGAGGTAATTCAGGCAGTGAGGGGGATTAACTATATAATAATGGGTGATTTTAACAGTAGAATAGGGGAAGAGCAGAGGATTATGTATGGGGAGGACTCGGGTATGGACGTGTTCGGAGGTTTTGAGAGGGTGTCGAAGGATAAGGTGTTGAACGGTAGAGGAGTGAAATTGCTGGAAAGGTGTATAGAATGGGATGTGGTGGTCATGAATGGATGTGCTAGCGGTGATAGAATAGGGGAATATACTTTCGTCAGTGAAAGAGGGTGTTCCGTAATAGATTTGGTGTTGGTGAGTAGAGCGTTAGTGGATATGGTAGAGGAAGTTAGAGTGGGAGAGAATGTATGGTCTGACCATATGCCGGTAGAGCTGAAGATAGGAAGAAATACAGGAGGGATGATAGAGAAAAAGAAAGGGAGGAAGAGATGGGAATGGCGGGAAGAGAAAAAGGAAGAGTTTTCGTTGAAGGTCGAGAAGAAAGTAAGAGAGTGGGAGGGAGAAGGGCGGAACTTGGATAGGTTATGTGATATGTGTGAAGAGGCGGCGGGAGAGTTAGGGTGGAAAGAGGTAAATAAAAGGAGCATAGGGATACAATATTGGTTTGACTGGGAATGTGTAAGGAACAAAAAGTTGGTGATGGAGGCGTTAAAAAAATGGAGAAAAACAATGGAGGACATAAGTAGAAAGGAATATGTAAGCGCAAGAAATAAGTATAAGCGGGTGTGTGAGAAAAAAAAAGGGAACTATGCGTTGCAAGTTGTGAAGAAGGTGAACGAATGTGGGAGTTCAAGCGATTTCTGGAAGGCAGTAATGAAATTTAAAAGGCAGACGGAGGCGAGAGGTAGTTGGATTGATAATGAGGAATGGGTGGAGTATTTTAGTAGGCATTTGAACACGGGACTGGAGGGTGAGAGGGCAATGTATTGGGAGGAAACAAGGGTGGACGAGAGATTGGACAGGGATTTTGATAAGGGGGAAGTGGATTGGATGCTGAATAAATTAAGACCAAATAAGGCGGTGGGTGAAGATGGAATACCAGGGGTGTTCTTTAAAAATCTGGGTAGCAGCGCGAGGAAGTGGATAAGGGAGGCGGTAAACGAGATATGGAATGGAAAGGAGGAGATACCGGATAGATTTGGAAAAATGGTTATTTTTCCATTATTTAAGGGTGGAGATGGCCGGCTGGATGAAAATTATAGGGGTATTGCCTGTCAAAATGCTATAGGAAAAGTGGTGGCGGGGTTATTGAACGAGAGGATGGTGGAATGGATGGATGATGGGCGAATAATGAAAGAATGTCAAGTGGGTTTTAGAAGAGGGTACTCGGCGGTAGATAATGTATGCAGTTTAAGGGGGTTTTTGGATGTGAAGTTGAGGATAAAGGGGGTAAGGATATATGGGTTTTTTGTGGATTTAAAGGCGGCTTTCGACAATGTAGATAGAGATTTGATGTGGGGTAAATTATATAGGTGGGGAGTGTCGTCGAAGATGATGAACATGGTGAGGAGGCTGTATAGGGGTAATACGGCGTGTATATGGGGAAAAAATGGGTGTTCGGCATTTTTTGGCAGTGATAAAGGAGTCAAACAAGGGTGTGTTTTGAGCCCGACGCTGTTTTCCCTGTTTCTAAATGATTTGGATGAATGGATAGGTGGAGGTGTATGGATAGTTGGTGAGAATGTGAGGGTGTTGATGTATGCGGATGACATTGTGTGTTTGTCGGATGGCGTGTGGGGTATGCAGGGTATGATGCGAAGCTTAGAAGATTATTGTAAGGAGTGGAAGTTAGAAGTGAATTTAAGGAAATCGAAGATGATGGTGTTTAGAAATGGGGGTAGGTTGAGGAGGGACGAACATTGGAGTTTTAATGGAGAAGGAGTGGAGGTGGTGAACGAATATAAGTACCTTGGGGTTTGGCTGACGACGGCTGGTGCATGGAGGGTGCATGTGGAAAGGAAGGTTTTGGAGGCTAAGGCGGGTCTGGCACAAATTTGGAGTGGGGTAATGACGAGACAAGATGTACGGGTGGAGGCCAAATTGCGATTGGTAGATGGAGTTTTTAGGGCGATGGTGGGCTATGGATGTCAGGTGTGGGGGGTAAATGAATACGAGACTGTGGAGAGAATGCAGAGGAATATATTGAAGAGGATATTGGGGTTGAATAGGGGAACTCGGGATTGTGTGGTATATATTGAGATGGGTAGGAGACCACTTTGGGTTTTTTATTTTGGGTTACACGTGAGATATGTTATTGGTATGTTGGGAAGGGAGGAGAGGTTAACGAGTAGGATATTGTGGGAAATGGTGAAAAGAAAAGTGGGATGGATAGAGGTATGGAAGAAGAAAGCGGTTGAACTGAATATGGAATGGAATTGGGATTCAAAGGAAGTGGGGTATTGGAAAGCAAGGGCGGAGGTTTTGGTAAAAGGAGTGGAGGAGCAATGTTGGATGGAGATTTTAAAAGAGGGAAAAAAGGGGCGAAGTGATAGGATATATTCGGAGTTGGAATGGGGAATGGATAGGCAGGATTATTTGGAGGGAAATTTGCTGCAAGGGGAAATGAGGGCGATATTAAGGGCGAGGGGAGACAGTATAGGACTGAATGCGAGAGGTTGGGGGCCGGAGGAAAGGTGGATATGCACTTTATGTAGTAGGAAAGAGTGGGAGAGTGTGTGGCATTTTATGGGTGTATGCCCGATGCTGAGGGAGGTGAGGATGAAATGGTTGGGGGTGACGGAGTTGACGAAGGAGGAGGTTAAGGAGGTTTTATCGGGAAGAAAGGTTTTGAGAAATGGAAAGAGGGATGAGTGGAAACTGGTAGGGAGGTTTATAATGGAATTAGAAAGGTATAGAAGAGAATGGGTAAGGGAATTCAATGGGTAGGGCTTAGGAACTGGACTCGACGGCAACGGTCAATAGACCAGGCCGTTTAGAACGGTTTTGTTTTCTTGTGTTTTTTGTTTTTTGTGTGTGTAGTGTATATATATTGAAATATATTGTATTATTTAAGTTTAGATATTAAGAATGTAAATATTTTGAAATTAAAAAAAGAAATAAAACTAATAAAAAAAAAAAAAAAAAAAAAAAAAAATAAGGTGTGATTTTTAAATGTTAAATATTGATCTTTTACGCGATAACTAGTATTTAATTTACTAAAATTTAAACAAAAACAACAAATCAATAATAATAAGGTGTGATTTATTATTACTTTTAGAAACCAATGCAATACGATTAGTATAAATACAGCAAATGTTTTAAAAAAAATAACAGTTCATTTTGATATTTAGGAAAAGATATTGAAATCCAAAGTAAATTGTTTGTCAAAGTAAAGTGTGTGTAGAAAAAAGTTAAATAAGTTTTGTAAGAAAGTAAGTATGCAGTTGAATCCAATGAACGTGATTCAACTTTTATTAACCGTATTTCAAGTAATGGACATCCCCACAACACCAACAACTAATAATGAGCGTGAGTTAGCAAAAGGCATGGAAGACACATTAATTGATGCAATGGATAATTTTTTACCCATTGGATATATACAAGAGGTAGGTTTAGATTTCCAGGAGCAATATAAAGATTGGGAATATATTCCAGTTAGTGATGATACCTGGATTCCCTCTGATTCTGGTAAACGGAAATGTACGAGAGACGATGATGAAGAGGTAACATTGGAATATAAAAGAAACGCTGTACGGTTTTGGAAAGGATGCGGTAGAGCCACATTTCGTTCACTGCAAGCTGTGCAGAACCGTTATAGAAGGGTCCCTGGTATCACAAAATTATACCGATGGCAGGAACAACTGGACCAAAATGGAACATATGTAGAAAAAATTACAGATATCGGAGAATATGTTTTAAAACGGTGTAAAAATGCCGCTCAATCTGGATTGATATTCCACGGCATAGATATTAGAAGATGGGGGCTACAAGCCAAACGAGAATTGGGTTACGATGACATATTAGATTTTAGAGCCTCCAAAAAATGGGTTCACAATTTTAAAAAAGCTCACCGTTTAGTTTCTAGGAAAATTAACAAATTTGTTAGCAAACGTACATTTGAACAAGCAGATGAGTTGAAGGAAAATGCTAACATATTTGTAAATGCTGTAAAGAACTTAATACCGAGCTTTGGTTTACAAAATATATACAATACGGATCAAAGTGGTTTTCAGTTGGAAATGCATGCAGGTAGAACATTAGCCACATTAGGAATAAAAAGAGTACAGTGTGTTGTAAAATCACTGTCGACTACAACGCATAGTTGTACTGTACAACCAATAATTTCGGCAGATGGTAAATTATTATCTGTACTAATTTTAGTTTTAAAGGAACAATCAGGCGGTTTCGGTCCTATTGTCCAAAGAAATTTATTCCACGCTGCTAATGTTCAGGTCACAGCTTCTACATCTGGCAAGCTCACATCAGGTAAAAATTAATTCATTAAAATAAATTGATCAAAGTATATTGTTATAAAACGCTTTAATTCCATTTTTTTTTTAATTCCAGGGCACTTCAAAATTTTTTTGAAAGACGTGTTTTTCCCACATACGGGTGAAAAAAGCCTACTGCTTATTGATTCTTGGAGCGGCCATTGTAAAAAAGTAGTTGAAGACAGCACCCCAACTGGAAAAGAAATTGAAACTATGATCATTCCGAAAGGAACTACAGGTGATATACAATCACTCGATGTATACGGTTTTAGAATCTGGAAGAATTATGTGCGCCACTTCTCCGAGATAGTTTTTTTAAATGACCAAGGAATTGATTTACACATACGTAATAATATAATAAAGTTGCAGTCGCTGGTACATAATCAATTGTCCGCACCAAGATATTTTTTTTTTTTTTTTTTTTTTATAACTTCTTGATTTATTTACAACTATCGTTTTACATAATGATACAAATATACATAAATATGAAATAAATATACACTAATTGATATTCAGTAAATTATTTGTTACGCGCGCATTGTGACATGTGAAGGTGAAATCCATTGAGTTCAGCTCCTTATTATTTTAACCCACTCAGTTAATATAGGACAACATAGAAAATTATTTTGAATACAGCCACTAAACATCAAATCTTGTAGCCAGGTCGGACGGTTTAAATCTTTTTAATCTTCTGGATTGATTGTTATTAACCAGCAAATCATTTACCAATATGTTTGGGTGCTCTCTTAACCTGTTATAGTAATTTCTACTAAATGTACTAATAGTGTCCTTAACCGAACATACTTTTAGGTCTTGTTGTATGACCGAGTTTCGCACATACCAAGGCGCATTGACGATTTCCCTTAATACCTTCGCCTGAAATCTTTCCAAAATCTCGATATTTGAAACGCAAGTAGTTCCCCAGAGCTCGATTCCATACGTCCAAACTGGTTTCAAAATACACTTATATATCATTAATTTATTTTCCAATGACAATTTTGAACTCCTACCCAATAACCAGTACATACTATGGAACTTCAGTCTGAGTTGCTTGTGTTTGATGACCACGTGTTTCTGCCATGTTAATCTTCTGTCCAAATGAAGACCTAAATATCTAGCCGACTCAACCTGTAGTATAACTGTGCCGTTCAACTTCACCGTCGGGCAGGTATCTTTTCTATTGATGAAAGTTACATGAACTGACTTACTTGCATTTGCCATGATCCTCCATTTTTTTAACCAATGTTCGATCTTGTTTAGAGAATTTTGTAATTTCACCGATGCGATATGGGGATCTGCACTTGAAGCTAGAATGGCCGTGTCGTCAGCAAATGTTGCCGTCATTGTGTTGCTATCGGTTGGCAAATCCGCCGTATATAATAGATACAGCACTGGTCCTAAAACACTACCCTGAGGCACTCCCGAATATATTTCTGCCAATGATGTGCATTCATCATGATGCCTTACCATAAACCTTCTGTTTGTCAAATAAGATTTTAATATTTGGTAATAATGGTGTGATAATGCTACCTTGAGTTTATATAGTAAGCCATCATGCCAAACCTTATCGAACGCCTGCGTGATGTCGAGAAATACCGCTGAACAATATCGTTTTAACTCCATATCCTTACAATCCTTTCAATAACTCTATGAACTTGTTCTATTGGTGAATGTTGTTGGCGAAACCCGAATTGATGGTTCGGAAATAATTTGTTTTCCATCAATACTGGTCTTAATCTGTTTATAAAAAGCCTTTCAAAAACCTTTGACAGCGCCGGCAGCAAACTAATTGGTCTATATGATTCCACCAAGTTCAGGTCCTTTCCCGGTTTTGGAATCATGATAATTTGGGCGATTTTCCATTGTTCAGGAAAGCAGTTCGTTCTTAGAATTGCATTGAATAAGTGAGTAACGAATTTTAAACCCTTTTCCGTTAATTCCATTAGCATTTTACCACCTATCTTATCATGACCTGGTGCTTTCTTGATGTTAATTTCCTTGTATATAATTTGTTGAACTTCTTTTATGGTGAAATTCTTTATTGGATGATTCATTTGAAACGGCGTCTGAAGAAATGTAACTATTTGGTTGTTTTCATTCTCGGCAATCATTGATGGATATGGTACAAATGTGTTTTGTAGATGTTGGGAAAACGCCAGTGCTTTCTCCTTATTACTTTTTGCCCATTCACCATTGTTCATTTTTATTGGTAGGACGTGTTGTTGAGGACGTTTTAACCTTTTTGTAACCTTCCATAATGAATAGTCGGTTAGTTCGGTAGCTGATAGATTTTGTAGATATTGTTGTATGGATTCGTTTTTTATTTGTTGTAGAAGCGTTCGTAATTCCTTGACTGCCCTATTGAATTTCTTTTTATCTACTGGAGACCTTGTGCTTTGCCAAGTCTTTCGAAGCCTTCGTTTTTCTTCAATCCTTTCTTTTACGAAAGTGGGACAAACATCAAACTTAACCTTATGCTTTTCCGGAGTTGATTCTTTAACAGCATTTATTAATGTTAGATTGAAGTTATTTATTGCATTGGATATATTTTCGGCATTTTTCAATTGTATATTTAGTGATAAATTCTTATCCATTAGTGTTTTATATGTTTTCCAGTTTGTAAATTTAGAATACAATCGAGGTGTGTGTGGTTTGTTTAAAATCCTTGCAGTCATAGTTATTATTACCGGTGAGTGATCGGATGATAGATCGAAGCATGATTCAGCAGTTAGATGTTTTTCCGCTACCCCCTTTGTGATACAGAAGTCTATCAAATCCGGTGTTTTCGCTGTGTCGGTCGGCCAATATGTCGGTTGTCCGGTTGATATGCTGTTTAGACCACATTCTTGCATTGCCATTAATAGTTGTTTCCCCTTGTAGGTGATAGTTCGGGATCCCCAATGTGTGTGTTTAGCATTATAATCCCCGCCCGCTATAAATTTGTTACCAAGAGTTTTGTAGTAATCAATGAATTGCGATTTTTTGATACTGTGTTTAGGCGGACAGTACAATGCAGATATCACCAATGGACCATTCCAATCCTCAACTGATACACTTGTAGCCTGTAGGTACTCCCTGTCGTATTTCTGCAGTTCGTGATGTTTTATTGAACTTTTAATGATAATTGCCGAGCCCCCATGGCCCTTACCGTCTGGATGTTTAGTGTCGTAAACAGCATATTTATTTATTTTTAAATAGTTTTTAATTGTGAAGTGGGTTTCAGAAACAAGAAGTATATCTATTTTATTTAAATTGATGAACGCCTTGACTTCTTGTCCATGTTGGGAAAGGTCATTGGCATTCCAGTGTGCAATTTTGAGTAATTGTGGCATTATGCTAATTTACCGATGACTGTGGTGAGTAGGTTTAGCATAGTGCCGATTTGTTGCATGAGTGCCTTCATCATATCCTTCAATTCCAACATATCATTTGAAGGTGAAAGGTTTTGTTGATTTGTATTTGGTGTATTTTCTGATTCCCATGATTGTTGTTTGTTTGTTTCATTTCGCGTGTTGCCATTTGCGGCCACATTAGCATATGTTACTTGGCATTTGTTTAATTAATTTACGTCGCAGTCCAGGGAAAACCTTCTCTTGTAGTACCTTATATTGGACACACCCCCTATAATTCGCCGGATGGTTACCGGAGCATAGTACGCATTTTACTTCGTTATCTCTATTTTTGCGTTGACAATCTTTAGTGTGATGTTCTCCAGCACATTTAACGCACCTAGGGCTTCTATAGCAAAACTTGCTGGTATGACCATATCGCTGACATGATGTACATTGAGGTAGTTCCCGTTTTTGATTTGGTGGCTCAAATTTAACAATGGTATGGAACAACTTCTGGATTTTGTATGTTTCTTTATTATTACTGTTTTGAATAATATCTACATAAAATAGCGGCAGCGGTTTTTTGGTTATTCGTTGTTTAATATTATGTACGTTGGTTACCATATGACCCCGTGCCTCAATTTCAGTCTTAATGATTTGAATATCGATTGATGAATGTAATCCACGTAATACCACTCTGAAGTCCCTTTCTGACTTCAGCTTATACGTATGAAATTCCTGTCCCCTTTTCTCAAGGATATCTACAACTGTTCTGTAACCCCCAGGTGTTTTAACCTGAATCTTTATTTCTTCACTGTTCAATACCTTTAATTCATAGTCATTCTTTAAGTTTTCTTCTAGAAATAACATTAATGGAGCCATGTTTTGTACCCCAGCAACGAAGATTGGTGGCGGTTTTGGTATTTTAACGGCCGAAATTTTTTCGTTTACAGCGTGTTTTGATGTAGCTAAATTTTCATATCTGTTATATGTGGAGATCGTTGACTGAAGCCATCCCGTAATTCTTTGCTGTTTACTTGTTGATTCATTTACTGGACTCATTCTTTGCCTTTTTTTATATCTGATTTCGGTGAATTCATCCCGGCTACTTGCCGTATCATTTTTTTGGTTATTACGATCGTCCAGGGATGATGCATCCGCATCTTGTTGAATTCCAGACTGTTGTTTATTTCTTTTTGGTAGTTCTTCGCTATGGTCTTGATCGACTGATTGTCCTTCTGCATACTTTCTTGGTGTTTTATGTTGTTGTGATACATCAGAAGGATGTGTTAATGGTTTATTAATAGGTGTGACATCATTGGAAATTTTCATTGTCGAATCCGAGTTTAGAATTGAACCCGGAGGGGTTCGCTGCGTTTTCATTGATTTTAAATAAATGCCATACGAACCCACCAAATAAAAATGTCTATTTCTTGTTTATTATTATTATTATTATTATTATGCACACCACTGTATTTGTTGTAATTTATCACTAATAATGGTAGGTAACTTAATATATTATTTGGTTTTATGTGTATATAAATATTGCTATTATATTGTTATTATAGATTTTATTTTATGTATTGATCCGCTACAACCATTTGTTGATTATTCAAATTTGCTATTGTCTAATTTTTATCAGTAACAATCGATATTGTATTAAATAGATTGTATTATAATGTATTAGTTAATTATAATTACTAAAGTTATTTTTTACTTTAACCTTTATAATTACAACTTTAACTTAAAAAAAAAACACCTTTAAACACTCAATAAACAAGAAAAGAAGAACAACAAACTTAAATAAATAAATATATAAAGCGAACAATTTAAAATAATATAAATATTTATTTATTTATTTATTTCTCATAAAGTAACATTAAGTACTAATGTATTTACATAAATATTTTAAATAAAATATTAAATGAGAATCATAAAATATAAAGACCATAATGATCAACAATTAAATATGAATGTAAGCCATCGTTAACACTATCAATATGTTGCCATATCGTCAAAACGGAAGATGATATGTAGACAAATGATTTTAAAAAATAAAAGAAAAAGTACGAACATCGTACGTAAAATAACAATCATCCTTAAATTAACAACCATAGTTGATAGTGCAAACCTTGGCCAAATCATAAATATTAAAAGTATAGAATATAAATAAAATATCAATATAGTAACAATATATAGTGAATAATAAATATAGTCAAAAAGCAAGCACGGAAATATAACAAAATTTACAATATTAAAATGTGTAACTATAAAATTTTAATTTAAATTCTGAATTATTTACGTTATTGTCAAGCAAGAGATGGCTAAAGGAATTATAGGACATGAGCAAGGAGTTGAGGGGATTAAAAAAATATAAGTAAATTAAAACTTTTTAATTAAAATTGAATTAAATAAATAATTAAATTGAAACTAAAAACAAAAGACGACTACATCCACAGAGAGATGAAACAAGAATGCACCAAGATATAAAAAACTTTTTCAATATTCTTGGTTTAAAAGTAGATATATAAACCACAGACCAGCAGAATTCGAAAATCCAGTAGAAGTTGCATTCACTAAATCTACTATAGCAATGTGTAAAATAGAAGGATGCTCAAATGTAGCAGTAGTGACATGTTCATGGTGCAATAAAACCATATGTTTAGAACATTTTTTTGAAGATTATCATTATCACCCATAAATTAAATAATTATTAATGTTTTTCTTTGACAAAAAATAAATAAAATGTGTTCAAGTGAATTATATTTTTTTTAAATTCGATACGAGAAAATCCGATTAAAATTTAGGAAGTTATGATGAATTTTCGATTTTTCCGATATATTGACTGAAGCCGCCATCTTGTCTTTTTCCAAAAAATTATTTTTTGGATATGTGAGTCAAAGTTCAATAAAGTTACAAACCAAATTTGAAGTAAATCCGATGAAAGTTGAGAAAGTTATGATCAAATTTCATTTTCGACGCCATCTTAAATTTAACCTCAAATAGTCATTTTTTCAAAAAAATGAGAAATTGCATTTTTCATTTTCATGAGCACTACAAAATATCCGAAGCTCATCGTAATCGGACTAAAATTGTAGAAGTTATACATTAAATTCGATATTAAATGGATGCATGCAGGGGTAGTGGCCATCTTGAATGAAATCACCGTTTTGACATTTAAAAAAAAAGTTTCTTCTATGAAATATGCGGATTAGTCCAAAATTGATGTTTGTTCAAATTTCAGTGAATTTGGTACATAATTGTAGAAGTTATGGCGAATTTTCATTTTTGCCGCCATCTTGGATTTCACCCCCTAAAAGTGAAATTTAGCAGCTAAAAAAAAATATGGATGTCTTTATTTTTCGAGTACTACAACATATCCAAAATTCAGCCAAATCGGCTTCTCACACCCGGGAGTCTTTCCTTGTAATTCTAATATTTTATTATTTACATTCGTTATGTTGTTTAGTTGTCTTAATCCAAGTGCAGACATATCATCCAAAAATAACGAATCATTATCACCAACCACATTTAAAGGGATCATGCAATCTGCATCATCCGACATGATCCAATTAATGCGGGGAAGGTTAAAGTCACCAATTATAACCAATTCATCATTTGAACTACATAAATCATTCAAAACATACTCGATATATTGCACCATGGTATTATAGAGTGAACAATCAGCAGCGGGCGGAATGTAGCAACAAAAAATATATATTTTATTAAAATTTGAACAAATCGCAATTCACAAACATTCCAAATTTGGATTCAAAGGTGACAAATTAGAAAAATCAATAAACGTAGACGTAAACGAGGATTTAACAGCAATTAATACACCACCACCTTTATTGGTAATAGTAGTATCGTGATAGCGGTCACGTCTAAACACGTGGTACGATGAATCGAATAGCTCGGAATCACGTATACCTGTACATAACCATGTTTCGGACATAACATATATATCCACGTCTGAGGCGTTGGTTATGGAATTCAACAACACTTGGTTGGTTTTAGTTCTTAAACCACGAACATTTTGGTAGCATATTTTTAAATCAGTCAGGGCAGTCGAGTTGTTTGTGGTAGTTTGCGATTCCGAAAATTTTTCTTGTTATGGAATTCGTGAGCTATCACACCATCGATTTTCCAACTAATAGGATCAATAAATAAGGGAAAGTGTAAGACTGGAACAAATATTTTAAATGACGAATAACTGCCAACATGCTTAACATTATTTATTTTCACAACACTTATATTATCGGTGTACTTCATATTTAATGTGATATGTTTTTTGACCATGTCAACGGTTGACTCAGGATGGAGACCAGAAATAAATACACATTTATAACGTTGAGCCGCCTTTAAAATTGGTTCATCCGTATGAAATCCATCATTATTTTTTAGCTCATGGAGGTTAGGAGTTGTTGGATGTTCCAAATCCATTTGAATATCGGTTTTTGATCTTTTTGCATGTTGTTGTTGAACCTGGATAACTGAGTGTTGTGTTCGTTTACGTGTTCGTGGTCGATTATTATTATTATTATTAATTCCGGTATTTGATTTGTTATTATTATTATTATTATTATTAACATCATTTTCAATGATAATATGTTCTTCATTATCTTTGATATTTTTATTGATATTAATATTATTATTATTATTATTATTATTATTATTATTATTTAACACGCTATCACATAGATTAGTATTGCATTTTAAATGATTAATACTAATTAGTTTTTTTAAATTGTTCATTTCATCAATAATGAAACTTTTATTTTCATTGATACACGCATTTACCTTTTCTACATTATTTGAACAAATATGCTTAATTTCTGCATTGTTCTCTTGAATCGAATCATTTAGTTTTTTAAATTCAGCAACTAAATCATTAAATTTCATAAACAAATTTATATCACAGCATTTATCACAAAACCATTTTAAATTTCAATTATCACATAATGTTTTATATTCGATTCGAGAGAATTTGATGCATTTTATACAGAAATAGCGTTTACAAATACCATCACATACAACAAATTCTGAAGATAGCGGTAGAAAAACTTTACAATCAAAACATTTTTTTGAAGACATGTTATAATTTATAGTTATAATAACAATAACAAGTATAATTATATATATATAAAATAAAACGATTTTTAAATAAAAATAAAAATAAATAAAATATATATATACAGGGTGTCCCAGTACAGGGTGCCAACCCGAAACAGGCAGGTTCTACACCTCATTTCCAATCAAAAATTGTATGGCGACCCCATGTCTATCTGCCTTGGTTTTCGAGCTAGCCCGAAAAAACGTTTTCCTTGAAGTTCAAGGTAGTACGTAGATGTTATTTACCATATCTCAGCAACCACTTATCGGAATCCAATAATTATAACCTTGTTGGAAAGGTATTTTAACTATCTTTAACTGTTTCTAATAACACAAAAATCGG
>CATVHY010000023.1:0-184090 GCA_958336335.1 Dilophus febrilis | reverse complement strand
TGCTAAGGCCATAAAATTGTCCACATAATAATTTTAATGGAATGACTTGAGTTTAAAACAAATGTCCATTCATTCAGTTGTTATAGATCGATGAATACGCGGATTAGTATGTAATTAAATATATCATACATTTTATATAATATACCTATATATGTACATATAAATGTATATAAAATAATAAACAATCTAAATAACATTCAATTATAATTCCAAAATATATACTTAAATATATATATAAACATATATGAATACCGTTCATTTGGTTTATATAATCGTGCGACCCTTTAGGATGTGGATGAATCCAATTAATCGACTGAACCGAATATAATACGAAGTTCAATACTTATATAATTGCGTATACCGTGTGGTTCTGTATAAAAGTGTCTCGTGAAAAATAAAACAAAAAGTTTCATATAAAATCATATTCCAAAAGTGATTTTCCCACAATATGAAAATGAAATACACCGCGTGAATATAAAAACAAGGAAAATTATAAAGTTTTATAAAGATGGAACATTTTCAAATACGCTCTTTGGTTCTCTTCGCTGATTAATTAATAAAAAACACAGTTGTAAATTTAAAATGATCGGTTATATCATTCATATATATATATATTATGAATCTGTTTTTGCCAATTTTGATATAATTTCTGATGTATCTGACACTCTAATATTGATTAAAATAAATTACTGCTTTATATGTTTGGCAATGTTCCACCGTGTTTGACGTTATGTAGTTAAACGAAAAACCTATTTTTTTGAGATTGTCATTTTTTCCACATTCTGGAAAACGGATTTCCATAACTGGTTATTTTAATTGCAATATCTTTAAAATCATGTAGACTGGACAACCTGTTGAGGGTCCCACCTCAAACTTCTCCAATTTAAACATTATTTTTTTATTTGTGTAACTATAAATTTATTTTGTTAAATTTCTTATTACTTATACTTATTACTTATACTATAGAATGCTTATACTTAACAATAATGTGTTTTCTTTTATTATTTTATTTTTACTCTCCTTTAAATTAAAATTGGTGTACTATTTATACAAATAAAATATGCAAGTCATTGCAAGACAATTCTATTGCGAAAATAAATCTCACGGTAGAATTGTCCACTTGCACAAATTTATGAATTGGCTGTTAATTGATTTCCGTTCGCTAGTATGGGAAATCAATTAGCCAAAATTGCATATTGTATCTATATATTTTTTATACACATATATTTTTTCTTCAATTTTTTAATTGTTGACACCAATTAACAAAATTGCATTTTTTTTATTTATTATTTATTTTAAAAAAAAAATCAAATTAATTACTACGGAAATGCATATATGTAATAGGAGTATTTTGGTTAACATATGCATTTTATATGTTATATATATATTACTTATTATTAATTTATTATTAATAATTTTTTATACATAGATATATTTAAATTTGTTAATTGTTGTCACGGGACACCAATTAACCAAATTGCATTTATTATTTCCCATGCATAAAAAAAACGTAAAATATATAATAATAACAAAAAAAAATAACTTAATAAAAAAAACGGCATTATAATTTGATAACCGTGTATCAAAATTATAATATGTGGGATTTTGCGGTACATAAATTATATGGTATGGGAATTATTAACGTTATATGGTGAGATGAAGAATCTGTCATATAACATGCCTCCCCCCTTTGAAGAAGAAAGGTTGCATTGAAGATGGAAACTTTCGGGAAAGGAAAAGAAAATTTAGAATCAGCTTACAAACTAAATAATTGTGTTTAATCAATTAACTTATGAATAACACATGGTAAGTTCGATGTTGACATGTTGAAATGTGGAAATGTTGATTTGGTGGATTCTTCTTGTAAAGTTCAACGGTTGATTTAATGTAACGGTAAAATTTTAAAGATGTTTGATGACTTTTGTATCAGGTGTATGTGAGTAAATTTTGGACGGCTGATTGTGATTTTATTAAACGTTGTAAAGATGGTGGATGGTGTATGGTAAACAAATCGTATTGAGATTAACTGATGTTACATTTATATTGCTTAAAATTGGTGATGACATATTTTACATCCTTAATTACTAGATGAATTGATAAAATGTTGTGATTTTGTTTCTGGTGATCGAACGATAAAAATTATAACATGTTGCACTGATAACTTTGAACACACAAATATGGTGGGTGTGACAAACATAATCGTCACAATGATTAAAATGGTGAAATCAATCTTGAGGATGATTCGCAAACAGGAAACATCGTAAATGGAATAAACTTAATATGATAATCGTTCACACCGTGAATATTACACAAACGATCTGGATGATGATTCTCAAACAGGAAACATCGTAAATCTTGAATAAACATATCATTTTAAAAACGTTCATTAAGCCGTTGATAATACTCAGCATGCCATATATATTGCAATACCACTACACATTACACTTTAAAGGTTGATGATTGTCCATGTCTATTTGTTGTAGGTTGGTTGTTGTTCTTATATTTGCTGGTTCCATTCTATTTGCCTTAAAACTATTAGGTTTTCAAAAATTTGTTTTTTATAATTAACTTACTTCTACTATAAAGGTTATGGAAAAGGAAATCAAAAAATAAAAATAAATGGTAATTAACAAAATTCAAAAATTAAAATATCAAAATATTCATTACTTTATATTATATGTATATTTAAACAATAAAATATCATTATCCTACTACTAGTACTTTATTCCTATTGTATAGGGTTATAGGGTTTTTTTTTTTTTCTATTTTGATTTTTTTATATATTAATTCGTTATATTCTATGGTTATATTCTATTTAAATCTACCCAAAAAAAAAATAATTAACACGAGATTAAAAATGTTACTTGAAAATTAAAATTAATGATAATTAAAGATAAAAAAAAAAAAAAATACAATGTTAAATTAAATTAGACTTAAAATTAGAAATTAGAATTAAATCAAATTTTTTTTTCCTTTTAAAATTATTATTATTATTAGCCGTTAACATTCTTAATTTGTCTGAACGTTAATATTGTTGCCATTTATTGAAACGTGTATACCGGGTTTGGAGTTGGCGAATGTACTATGTATTATGTATTAGAATTAAATCACAAATTTTTTTTTCTTTTTAAATTATTATTATTATTAGCCGTTAACCTTCTTAATTTGTCTGAACGTTAATATTGTTGCCATTATATATTTATTGAAACGTGTATACCGGGTTTGGAGTTGGCGAATGTACCACCTCCTGGGTCGAAAACCAACCGCCATTTTTTTTCAACGTCGGGTCCAGCTCTTTTACGCACTACTAATAAGGGCGTGTTCCACGGACTTTTGCTCGTAACGATAATTTCATCCTTCAACATTTTTTCTACTTCCTCGTTGATGAAGTATTTATGAACCTCCGGGAGGCGATAATTTTTTTGGTTAATCGCCGGTTGTCCGGGCGTGATCGGTATGGAATGCGTTAAAACCTCCGTATGTGTTAACGTATCCCCCTCTAAATAAAATATATCTTCAAAATCGCGACATAACGATCTTATTGAATTGTATTCCTCTTGATTTAAATCGCCCTCCACGTTTAAATTTTCTAATATACTATTTATTCTGTCGTTGTGATTTTTTGCATGTGCGTAAAACACTCCCCTGCTCTCTCCTTTAAGGGTCGTATTTGCATGGATCCTGTTCGACCCCATTATTGGTCCCGCGTTTTCGTCTAATATATCAAATTCCGTTAAATGTTTATATTTTAATTCAATTTCCGTAAATTCTACATCTCGCATTCGTGCATTTATTATGGCTACCCTTCCAATATAATTTTTAACTTCAACTATTGTATTTCCCACAAATGTTCCGGGTAATAGTTCCCTAGATTCTATTACCAGTGTTGCTGAACTCATAGGAAAGTTAACTTCTCTGACTACCTGTGTGCGAGCAGGTATCAACCAACTTCCCTTCGATCTACAAATGTTAGACCCGTCATGATTTATAATTGCGTCCACTTCAATATCTCCATCATTCTTTATTTCTTCTTTATTTATTGCTTCAATAGTATTTCTTTGCGTTAATTCTTTTGTATTCGTTAC
The DNA here is from genome assembly GCA_958336335.1 of Dilophus febrilis. Lineage (NCBI taxonomy): Eukaryota > Metazoa > Arthropoda > Insecta > Diptera > Bibionidae > Dilophus > Dilophus febrilis. Next base: position 180,005 of record CATVHY010000023.1, on the reverse strand, counting down.
TACCTCTGAGTTTACATCTTTGTCATTATTTATAGTTTCTTCACATATCACTTCTATATATTTTTTGTCATTTGTTACTTCCGTATTGTTTTTTTCATTTACTTCTAGCTTACATTTTTACATTTTTTCCTGAGTTTATTAATTTGACCTCTTTAAGCACCTCATAATCCCTTCCACGAAATAACTGTGTTGGTTTATCTTTCGATAAATTTCCCATTGAATGTAATGGTAATTCCAAATATTGTCCCTCTAGGCACAATGTCAGTTTCTGATTAAAGAAATCGATACTGGAACACCCGTCCAATAGGTCTCCCCCAAGTAATCCGTCGATTGGTAATGATTCTGAATCTCCTATTACATTAAACGTGAATGGAACCTTATGCGGCATTATCAAATTTCCTTGGACGGTGCCAAGAGTAACACCATTACCCCCGAAAATACCACCCAATTCAATTTGCCCAGCACTATTCCAATTTACATTTGTATTTAATGAACTCATTTTTATTAATGTTACTTCCGCGCCAGTATCTACTAGCAATCGTACATAATTATTCCTACAAATATCCAAAGGTAAATTCACGTAACTTCCCCGACTAAATAAATTTGCGAATTTACCGTCTGGAGAACATCTTTCTTTGGAAGTTTCTTTCCGTTTGTTATACAAAAAATGTTTACTAATAGCATCCGAATTATTAATAAAGAGTTTGCGATCCCCTTCATTAATGGGACCGGGGTTGTGGTGTGCCAACCCGGCCGATATTAGTTTTTTTGCTTATCGTACGTACGAAAATCCGCGCGTCTATCTCCACCCCTTGCAGTTTCTCTATGAACATTATTACTCGAACTGGGATTCCAATTCCTATTAGCATATTCCGGGTAACCATTATTATTAAAACCCCGATAATTGTTATTACTTGAATGTCCGATATTATTCCGGTATTGATAATTAGAATTCATATTATTATTATTATTATTATTATTATTATTATTATTATTAGACGTTACGTTACGGTTATTAATATTATTATTGTTATTGTTATAATTCCGTGGGCGTTGGTTACCATTAGAACTTTCATAAGTATTACGACGTAGTCTGCAAGTGTTTTCAAGATGTCCGAAATCCTTGCATATATTGCAATATGGGGTGTTTTTCCTCAATCTGCATTCCCGAAACGAATGGTTTAATTTATTGCAGAAACCACATGTTATAGGCGTTTTTTCGAATCCCGAAGATTGTGTTTGCATACCAACAGGCAAAGTATTTGAAATTCGGTCGGCGGTGGAGTCCGTCCGATTACCCAACATAACCTGGCGAGCACCACCCAATGGGTTTGAATGCTTCAATAGGTTATCGTATGCCATAACCTCTTCCTTTAACGCCTCCCAAGTTTGAGCCCTGCTGATTATTGCACATTGACGCAATGATGGATTTAATAACCCCGTCTTGAACACTCGTCTTAAAATAAAATCGATTTCTTCCAATAACGTGTCAATGTTTTTATTACCATACTGCACTTTCGCTAACCGACCAGCAGTAGTTCCTAGTTTTTTCAACCGCATTGCAAAGGAGATTACATCCTCATTCGGTAGTTGAAATGTGTCCCTTAACGCAGACATAACATCATCCAATGATCCAACGGGTGAATACCGTCCTCGGATGATCTTTAAAAAATCCTCTAAACTGTGAAATTCCGTGTCCGCCACCAAATCAAACGCCTCTCCTGATACTCGAGTTGTCAATAAATTGGTGAAAACCTGTTCCTCTTCGTCGTCAATACTGTCGCGAGCCAACTTACATGCATTAATGAATTCACTCACATTCGAATTACTTCCCCCGCATAACCTAGGCACCAACAAATTCATAATTCTACCGATTTTTTCGTAATCCATTGTGTCAACTTGACTTCCTGTCACAGAATTTGCCTTGCTATTCACTCCTGAACTGTTTCCCTCTTCGTCGAAATACGATAGTTCCAACGTGGTATCCAATTGATGTTTTTGTTCCACCTCCAACTGACTTCTTAAACCCCGGATGATATCCTTGTATTCCGTTATGCTATTCTCCAATTTAGCAATGCACTCCTGTTTCGGAGCACTAGGTATATCCGCTTCAACCGCTCTTAAACGATCCGCCAATTGGTTCAATTGAATCTCGTTTTCCCGCACTTCACCTATCAATTTCGATTCTTTTTCCTTACTGACACGAATCCGCTTATGTAAATCCTCAATAAAAACTTCTCTCTCCCTTGATAAATTTTCCGCCTCCAACTGTCCCTTTTTATATTCACCAATTGCCCTCGCGTAATTCGCAGCCCTTGCTCGTTGCTCTTTTAATAACGCTTGATTTTGCTCTAAACGACAATTATGAGCCGAATTAATTTTAACCAGTAATTCATCCGTTAACTCGGTACTATGTAACGGAAATTTTCCAGTCAGACTAGTCTTGAATTCCAGGAATTCCCTTCTACTCAAAATTTCCCGGAGATCTGACCATAAATTTTCGTTTAAAGCCCGTAAATTCGCCTCAGCCCTTAAAGTATCCTGTCTCAATTGACTGACCTGGTCTTTTAACTCAGCAATGGATGGTTCGGAAACGTGTGACATAAAAATTTTGCTAAAATGTGCGTAAAATTGATTTATTTTTTTTTTTCTTCCAAAGGATTTTTATTGTACAATTCTTATTTTAAATGGTTCATTTGTTTGGGGCTTTTGTTTTGGTTGTTGTTGTATCTTAACGTTTGAATGTGATGCGGTGATCGGTTGCTTGGTAGCAGTCACCTGTATATCCCGTATTCTTTTCCTATCCTCCTCCTTACACTGGTTGACCATCTGCTTTAATTTCACCTGCAATCGCCAACGTTGCTGTGGATCTAAACATAAGGCGATTACTTGTTGTAATTGACCAATTTCACGGCGGCGACGAACTCTAATACCACCACGATGTTTATATACCCTTGTGTTGACTTCTACTGACAAAGGCGGTCGAGGCTTAATACGGTTACGGTATTGCTCGATGGTGAGGGGTTTCGGACCGGCATTAGGGTTTTCTTTAATGATATTTGCGAGTAGTTCCTGTAGACGTGAGGTACCCATACGTAATAAAAGATGAAAAGGGTGAACACTTGATGATGCATAACCACAATCTCACATCCAAGAGAAAAAAAAATGATTGAAAGATTGTATTCCCAAGGCTTATTGGAGCCTACATGAAATACGGTGTTTGTTTGCGTGATTTAATTGGTTAGGCTATTCTTGCCGATTTGCCAATTTAAATCACGATTAAAAATGCATTAGGTTAAAAATACTAAAAAACTTTATTATTAAAATTAAAATTATTAAAATTAAAGTTGAACTAAAAAAAAAAAATTTATTTATTATTGCATTGAAAAAAAAAAATGTATTAAAATTAATGTTCTAGGGAAAAAAAAAAAATTTTATTTATTATATCTGAAAAAGAAAAAAAAAAAAATTATTATTATTACTTATTTTACTTACCTATCTTTGATCCCCCAGGGATCCTACCGGCTGCGTCAAATGTTGAGGGTCCCACCTCAAACTTCTCCAATTTAAACATTATTTTTTTATTTGTGTAACTATAAATTTATTTTGTTAAATTTCTTATTACTTATACTTATTACTTATACTATAGAATGCTTATACTTAACAATAATGTGTTTTCTTTTATTATTTTATTTTTACTCTCCTTTAAATTAAAATTGGTGTACTATTTATACAAATAAAATATGCAAGTCATTGCAAGACAATTCTATTGCGAAAATAAATCTCACGGTAGAATTGTCCACTTGCACAAATTTATGAATTGGCTGTTAATTGATTTCCGTTCGCTAGTATGGGAAATCAATTAGCCAAAATTGCATATTGTATCTATATATTTTTTATACACATATATTTTTTCTTCAATTTTTTAATTGTTGACACCAATTAACAAAATTGCATTTTTTTTATTTATTATTTATTTTAAAAAAAAAATCAAATTAATTACTACGGAAATGCATATATGTAATAGGAGTATTTTGGTTAACATATGCATTTTATATGTTATATATATATTACTTATTATTAATTTATTATTAATAATTTTTTATACATAGATATATTTAAATTTGTTAATTATTGTCACGGGACACCAATTAACCAAATTGCATTTATTATTTCCCATGCATAAAAAAAACGTAAAATATATAATAATAACAAAAAAAAATAACTTAATAAAAAAAACGGCATTATAATTTGATAACCGTGTATCAAAATTATAATATGTGGGATTTTGCGGTACATAAATTATATGGTATGGGAATTATTAACGTTATATGGTGAGATGAAGAATCTGTCATATAACAAACCCGCGGTTCTTTAGATATTTAAAAAAACATATGTATAATATTTAATTTTTCCGCATTAATGCATTATAAATGATCTCTGCAAAATATTAGATTTGGTTTCTTTTACGGACTTTTTTTTTTTTTTTTTTTTAACGAAGAAGGGGGAAATCTTGCATAGACACACCAAAAGGTGCGTGTCAGATTCCTACTGACTAAAACCCCCTCCTTCGGCTTCGGTATATTCGAACCAGGCCACTCGGGCCCCTTTTCGTACCTCCGATTGACTCCTATCCAGTTTGCCACTCGGGTTTCCCCGATTACTCCTCGAACATGGTGTCCCTCGTTATTTCAAGCATCTCTCTGAAAGGCATCCGTCCAAGTTCACTCTCGGGGAGGAATGACCGTCCAGTTACCCTTCTCCTTATGCTATCAAAACCGGAGATTTACACACAAGGTGCTCAGCCGTTTCCTCATCCTCCAAACAGAGTCTACACTCACCATCAGTAAGAATTCCCATCCTTACAAGATGATGTCTGAATCCTCCATGTCCAGATATGAGTGCCACCAACTTCCTAAGAGCCCCTCGCGTCATGCTCAGTACCTCTCGGTTGGTGTGTCCTACTTTCAATCCCAGCGTCAGTTTAGATTGTCTGAGTCCTCTTACCTCCTTCCATCTTTCCTGATGTTTGGAGGTAATCCATTTCTCGACAGTATGCCTCACCGTATCCCTGCTGATTGCGGTATACGGTTCCGGTCCAACGAATTTTTTAGACGTCCCCTCCTTTGCAAGAGTATCCGCCCTTTCGTTCCCGTCGATATCACTGTGCCCTCTAACCCAGACAAGTGTGACCCTATTATGAGCCGAACACCGGTTGAGCCTGTGAGCACACTCTAGCTCCAGGGCCGAGTCAAATGTGCCACCCTTCATACAATTGACCACCTCCCTGCAGTCGGTAGCAAAAAAGATTTCCTTCCCGACAACCCTACTACATTGAATATAGTCCAGTGCATGAATTAGGCCCATCAGCTCGGCCTGGTATACTGAGGAATAGTTCCCCATGTTTATCTGGCAGTCCAAGCCAAGTTCCACTGAGTGATACCCAGCCCCGTAACTGCCATGTCTCTTAGATCCATCCGTGAAGACTGTTATCGTTTCCGACCCCACTTCAGGGAGTGATCCGTCCTCAAGGAGGGTTTTGTGATGCATTTCCTGTACCACCGTTCTCCTAATCCCATCCATTGGCATAGCAAGTTCCCTGACCCCCTTAATAAGGCCCAGGACCCTCATATGCCCGTGGATGGTGCCTTCCTGATGCCACGTTTTGTTCTGCACCATTCTTATTGCCGTGCTTACCGCCGTCTTTACTATAAATAGATCCAGAGGCAGCATTCCCAGCAATGTTTCCATAGCCATGGTCGGCGTGGTGCGAAAAGCCCCCGTAATACCGACACATGCTAGTCTTTGAAGTCGATCTAGTTGACATCTCACTGTACTTTGGGTGGTTTTGTTCCACCATACAATTGAGGCGTATGTCACTATCGGCCTCACCATCATTGTGTATATCAAGTACATCGATTTTGGCGAGATTCCCCACCATCGTCCACATACCCGTCTACACTGATGTAGTGCCCTCTTAGCCCTCTGTATCTTCTCCCTCACATGATACCCCCAGGTTAGTCTCCTATCCAGATGTACACCCAGATACTTGACACTGGTGGCCAGTTTGAGAAAACAATTAAGTCTGTCTTACTTGCGTTTATGGAGAGGTCGTGTTCCTTACACCATCCCTCCGTCACCCGAAGAGCTTCTTCCATGACATCCCGGATGGTGTTCATGAACTTCCCCCGTACCATTATCGCTAAGTCGTCTGCATACCCTACTGTGTATACATTTATTTCCTCCAGTCTTTGAAGCAATGAGTCGACAGTGAGATTTCACAGTAGCGGAGACAATACCCCACCCTGTGGGCATCCCCTGTTTACCCTTCCCCTAAGTTTGGAGTGTCCTGAGTTTATATTTATTGCCCTTTTTTCAAGCAGATTGTCAACCCAGTCCCTGACGACCCGACTGACCCTCCGCCCTTTCAGAGCAGTTCTCAGTTTTCCGAACTGAACCCTGTCAAATGCACCTTCTATATCCATGAATACAGTCAGTGCTATTCCTCCAGTGTTCAGCTCGTGTTCCGCGACTCGCACCAACTGATGCAGTGCTGTCTCGGTTGACTTCCCAGTCTGATATGCATGCTGGTGACTATGTAGGGGATACATCCTCAACGTCGTTCTTTCCAGATGATCCGCTATCACCCTCTCCATTGCTTTCAATAGGAAGGATGACAAACTGATCGGTCTGAAAGACTTCGCCTCAGTGTAGTCCCCCCTTCCAGGCCTGGGCAAAAATACCACCTTGGTTTCCCGCCAAGTTACCGGAATATACCCCATCGCGAGACAGGTGACATATATTTCCCTGAGTCTCGGAACTAAGACCTCTTTACCCCATTGTAGCAGGGCGGGAAATATTCCATCAGGCCCCGGAGATTTGAAGGGCTCGAACCTCCCAATGGAACGTTCTACTCTCTCCAATGTCACAATCCCTTCAGCCGCACGTCTCCTCCTTCTCGTGGCCCTCCTCCTTTCAACCGGCCACGGTTGATTCGACGCCTGGCTTCCCGGAAAGTGTATCTCCATTAGGGTCCTGCTGCTTTCCTCTATTGTCTCCGACATTTTACCCGACCCATTGCGGATCAGTTCAACTCTAGAGACCGAGTCCTTGGTGACCATCTTCTGCAGCCTACTGACCTCAGAGATGCTCCCCATTTCCGAGCAGAAATCCCTCCACGATTCCCTTTTCTGACTACGCAGAGCTTTTTTCATGTCTCGTTTCTTTTCCCTGTAATCTTGCCATGACTGCTCCGTCCCACACCTCATGGCCCGATTAAAGCTTTTTCTGACCTCTCTCTTTAGCTTTACCAAGGTGGTTCCATTCCACCAAGGTGTTGGGTCCCTTTCTTCAACCAGAGTGAGAGGACATGCACTGTGGAATGCCTTTTTCACAGCCCGCTGTATGACAGTTAGCCGCGATTCTACACTCCTTGCCGTTTTCGGCCCCGAGCGCCCCAGTCCCCCCAGATCCCCCTTTAACACCCGCTGGTAAACCAACACGTCGGTGTCTCTAGGGTTTCTGATGGTGCTTGTTGGCACCCCTTGCCTCAAGCCATACTCCAATTCGAAATAGATAGCTCTGTGATCAGACATGGTCGCCCGATCCATCACCCTCCATTTCGATTGTCTTCCCAACATCATGGCATTACAAAGCGTTATGTCCAGGACCTCCTTTCTGCCACTCACTACGAAAGTAGGCTCTGTACCCCGATTCATTATGCCAAGGTTGTTTTCAATCACAAATTCGAGCAACTGCTCTCCTCTGCGATTGTCATCTGTGCTCCCCCACACCACATTGTGTGCGTTGGCGTCACATCCTATTATCAGGCCCACGTTATTTACCCCGCAGTACCCTACAAGTTCCTCCACTGCCCTTCCGGGAGGTGGCTCAAGAGAGTCGTACGGCATGTATGCAGAGGCGATCACAAACGCGCCCGCCCCTACACCCACAACTCACCACCACGAGGTCCGGCGTACATAGATGAGGCAGCATTACTGCTGCAATTCCATGCTTTACCATAATGCACGACCTGATTTTTCCTGCACCATTACAGTGTACCAATGCTTCCAGGTAGACCCCTTATTTTCCCCCTGAAAACCCAGGGCTCCTGGATCATTGTTATATCCAACCCCTCCTCCACCATACACCTAGACATCATTGCTGATGCCGCCTTGCTGTGGTGGAGGTTCAATTGGCATATTTTTATTTTTCGGTATGGGCCCACCTCCCGCCTCCCTGCTTCTGATGTCCCAGCCATAGCTGTTCCATCATCCACAGTTTCCCCGTACCGAAGTGCTGCCCTTAGGTTTGCCGTCCGTGATTTTGGCATAGGCAAAATCCAGTCCGCAGTTGAGCAACCTCCCTGCGTTCTGTATTGCCTCCGCCTCCATCCTCGGACACCAAACGGTCAGGATGACACCACCTTTCTTTCCGTCGTCATACCTGCCCGAGTAAGCGACCCTCCATTTAGAAGTGTCACTCACGCAGACATTCTGACGTCGGAGTCTGGCAAAAATGGTCTTACTGCTCCCGGTTGCCCTGGGATCCGTAACACCATTTTTCTAACATCCTTCATGGTTGTATGAGGTTCATCTTCCCAACAACTTCACAGAGCCATGCCTTGGATTTGTGGTTCACGCATTTAACTGCAATGATCCCTTCATCCAAGTGTACGTCGGTCACACCAATGTCTCCGGCGTCCGCGCGCAAGGCATCAAGTGCTTCCAGCAGGGTTACCCTGAAGGCAACCAACCTGGCCTCATCCATGACACCCCCGCCGTTGACACCAGTGACGCCCAAATGAAGATCGCTTCCAGTTACCCCCGCAAAGGTAACTGGACGCTTCCTCCAATGGCCATGGTCCCCTTTGAGCGATTTCGGATTGACTTTGCTGTGCCTTGAAGGCCCTGCATCGTCTTTGCTGTGCCTTGAAGGCCCTGCATCAACTTTGCTGTGCCTTGATGGCCCTGCATCATGTTTCCGAAACCCCCCCTCCTTCCCTTTGGCTGCACCATTTGAAGAGTTGCCAGACAAGCCCAACCCGCGTGTCTTCTGATTCGAAGCCCCGCTAGGTGTGCTCACCTTGCACCTCTTCTCATGTACAACCTCTTCAGCCTTCAGTTCCCGTCATCACTGACAGGTCCCAGCCGCTTCTTACGCTGAGCCTCCTTCCACCTCTGCGTTCTGGTCCTCTTTCGCGTACCTTCGACCGATTTGGTTGGTGGCTGCGTAATGCCCCGCAGCTCCGCCCGCCCACACGGCCGCTGAGCCCGCTTTCGCGAACCCATGGCCGGTATGGTTGGTGCCTCCGTATCATGCACCCGCATCTCCCCGAAATTCCGTAATAGATTGCCCTCCCCAGAAACCATAGGGCATGCCTCCGTAGAGGGTGGATTCCCAGGCATAGCCTGGTTACCACCTGGGGTACTCAAACCTTTGCGTTGTGCTTCCATTACGATTGTTTTCGCATTAGTTACTTGGCTGCGTTCTAGGATGCATTGCCCGGTTGCCACCACGTGAAGGTGTAACTAACACTTGAGAATGACGAAATGAGAATCGCAAATACCCTAGAATGCTTTAACTCTTTCCGTCATCCCCCAAGCAGCCTTTTACGGACTTGGTTGGGTTAAGAATTTTCCAAGAATGCATAGTGTGTTTGGTTTGGAAAATTTTGTAAAATAAAGTTCGATTTCTTAAAAATTCGTAGGCCAATCGTTTTCCATTTAATACCAAATTTTAGGTAATAAAATTGAGAAGTTGAGAGTTCAGAAAATTACAGGGATTTTTAGGCCTGACTGGTTATTTCCGGAAATTTATTCCAAATTATGCTTTGATTGCAAAACCACTAAGCGATTTAACGAAAAAGAACGTTCATTTTAAATTTGGAACAGACCAAGAAGAAGCTTTTAGAAATTTGAAAGATGCATTGTGTAAGGATCCTGTTCTAAAATTATTCCAAACTAATTATGATACTGAAATACACACGGATGCAAGCATGTTCGGGTATGGTGCTTGCCTGTTACAAAAGAACGAGGACGAAAAGATGCATCCAGTTTTTTATTTGAGTTATAAAACTACGGATGCAGAGTCAAGATACACAAGATATGAGCTAGAAGTACTCGCAGTCGCTCGGGCACTGAAAAAGTTTAGAATATTTGTTATTGGGACAAAGTTTAAGATATTTACGGACTGTAGGGTATTCGAGTTAACGATGAGGAAAAAAGATGTATGTACGAGGATCGCACGATGGGAATTAGTTTTAAGCGAATATGATTGCACTGTTCATCATGCAATGCTCATGAAATGTACCCCGTTAAATCGACGACAACAAGCGAAGTTATACTGAAACTACAACAACAGCGAGAGGTTTTTGGAAACCCTCACCGGATTATAACAGATAGGGCCACGTCGTTTACTTCGAATGATTTTAAGGAATACTGTACAGACCAGAAAATTGAATTGCTACACATAACTACTGGGGTCCCGAGGGGAAATGGGCAGGTCGAAAGACTAAACGAAATAATCATAAACTCTTTTATCCATTGATAACCCTTTAGAGTGGTATAAACGTGTTGGGACAACGCAACGTTTTATAAACCCTACTACATCTCGAAGCACAAATAAAACTCCATTTGAGTTATTGACGGGGGTCAAAATGAAAAATCAAAAAGATGTACAATTAAGTAAGTTATTGGAGGAAGAGATGGTAAACATTTTCGAAAACAATCGAGAAGAATCAAGGAAATTAGCGAAGGAACAAATAGCTAAGATCCAAGAAGAAAACAGAGCAACATACAATAAGAAAAGAAAACAAGCACATACATACAAGATAGGAGACATGGTGGCCATACGTAGAACGCAATTTGGGGCAGGTCTCAAACTACACGCTAGATACCTGGGTCCTTATGAAATAAGTAAAGCCAAACGGAATGATCGTTACGAGGTTCATAAGGTGGGTAACCACGAGGGCCCAAACACAAGCTCAATATCCGCGGACTATATGAAACCGTGAAGGCACTTCGAGGATGACGATGAATTATCGGGGGAATCATCTGGGTCACATGATTAAACGCAGGACGGCCGGATGTGGGAACGTCTGCACTGCTAAGCATGAAATCAATATGAAATAACTGAATTATTTGAATTTAAATTTAATAACTGAATTAATAGAATAAATGAAATGACGAGAATGGAAAAAAGTGAAAGTGTGATATAGAACGTGGCGTAAAGCGCATCACATTATTTATATATTTAATTATTTTTTTTGATTAATTAAAGTATGAATAAAAAGTTATTTTTTGAAATTTAAAAGTATTGTGAAATTATTATTTTGTTTGAATGAATAAATTGAACCCACATACATATTTACCTTCATGGAAAAAACATAATGTTGATGTATAAGTTTAGTGTCGACCAATATGGTACCTAAAATATTTTTAACGTATATAAACACTTATTTATACGATTGTAAATAATCTCCAATTATCCCATATGACTACATTTGAAATCGGAAATAATATAATTATATATATATATTATTATATATTATATATAGAATAGCGTTTAAATTTTGTCTTTTGTAACGAAAAATGATGTACAACAATTCAACAAATCATATTCTTAAAGTTTAGTATACAATTATATAAAAAAAAATCTTTAATTTCGCCACCCTTCAAGAAAAACCTTTTTATTATTTAATATAAATCATATGCAAATCAGTTTTTTTTTCTTTTGTTTGTTTACAGAAACAACATGATAATATTTCTATTATAGATCATTAGATTATTTAAAAGACTTTGAATAACATACAAATAGACAAAATATAAAGCAATTAAAAACCAATTTACATAAAATTGATTTAATAAAATATATCTTATGTATTATTATATATTTATAATATTTATATGTTTATATAATATAAAATTATAAAATTTTATATATCGAAAAAAATTATTGCTGTGGGTATCTATAAATGAATTATATATACGTGGCGAGAAAATATTGGGAATTATTTGAGGAAAATGAAAATATATATATATGGGGACGGCCTTTTATATATAATTCATTCCCTTAATAACACCAATATGTATTGGTTTTCGAGCTAGCCCGAAAAACGATTTCGTTGAAGTTCAAGGTAGTACGTAGATGTTATTTACCATATCTCAGCAACCACTTATCGGATTCCAATAATTATAACCTTGTTGGAAAGGTATTTTAACTATCTATAACTGTTTTTAATTCCACAAACATCGGCGACAACCCATTTTCATGCTATAGCTGGTCAAACCCAAGAAATTTCAACGGCCTCAAATATTTTTGTTATTTTGCAAGCCGAGAACTATAGAACTTTTATGTTTATCAGCTGTCGGTTTTTAGAAAAACTTCTTTGATGTTTTAGCTTTAATTTCATGTACACATTTTTAAAATATGTCAACTCGTCTTAGAGATATGACGAAAATAATATTGAAATATGACGAAAATAATGCAAATTTTTCAAATATTTAAAACACATTTATTACATTGCAAAGTTCAATGTTCTGTTGTTATCGCGTTATCTAGGTAACATAACTTCAAGGGATTGCAATTAATTTAATGGTTACTTAGAAATAAAAACAGTTAAATCTATTACCGTCATAAATTCATTCAATTCTTTTGTTTTTTGTGCTACATCTCTTGGGCATTGGTATGTTACATTGTTTTACGTTTATTATTCATTAGAAAATTAAGTTTGTTTTATAAAGAATAATTCGGAAGTTTGAAACGGTAAAAAACAGTAATAAATAAATTTCAAAAGCAGCCATCCAAATTGGTGTAAGTAAAAACTATGCTTGGCGTGCAATGAAGGCTGCTGGTTTACATCCTTATCATTTGCAAAAAATTCAAGCACTTAAAGAAATAAACTACGTCCCCCGAATAACTTTTTGTGATTGGGTGATTCGTTGTTATGAACAAGATCCCAGGATATTAAATCAAATTTTATATACGGATGAAGCAATGTTCACACGTGAAGGGATATTTAATACTAAAAATAATCATCATTGGTTAAAGGAAAACCGGCATTCAGTTCGGCAACACGCATTTCCGGAACGAATAGCAGTCAATGTATGGGGAGGAAAGATTGGAAATCAATTAATTGGTCCATAGTTTCTACCTGGGCGACTGGATTCAGATTAATATTTAGTTTTTTTGCGAAATAGGTTATTCGATTTACTCGATGATGTTAATTTAACTGATTTGCGTTTCATTCATTTTCAACATGACGGTGCACCCCCACATTTTGCACGAAGTGTAAGAGAACACTTAAATGACACATTCGTTCAAAGATGGATTGGAAGAAATTGCCCATTAAATTGCCACCACGGTCGCCAGACCACACACCATTAGATTTTTATCTATGGGGGGTTTGTAAAGACATGGTTTATAAAACACCAGTTCATACCAGGGAAGATTTAATGAATGGCATTAATAATGCGTTTGAAGTTTTAAAAATAATCCGAATCAAATTCGATCGGCTACTAGGGCAGTATTAAAACGGTGTCGAATATGTCCATCACATAATGGACACCATTTTGAACAATTTTTGTAGTAAAGATTTAAATTTAATTCAATAAATATGTTTTAATTTTTTAAAAATTTGCATTATTTTCGTCATATTTCAATATTATTTTCGTCATATCTCTAAGACGAGTTGACATATTTTAAAAGTTTGTACATCAAATTAAAGCTAAAACATCAAAGAAGATTTTCTAATAACCGACAGCTGATAAACTTAAAAGTTCTATAGTTCTCGGCTTGCAAAATAACAAAAATATTTGAGGCCGTTGAAATTTCTTGTGTTTGACCAGCTATAGCATGAAAACGGGTTGTCGCCGAAGTTTGTGATATTAAAAACAGTTATAGATAGTTAAAATACCTTTCCAACAAGGTTATAATTATTGGAATCCGATAAGTGGTTGCTGAGATATGGTAAATAACATCTACGTACTACCTTGAACTTCAACGAAATCGTTTTTTCGGGATAGCTTGAAAACCAAGGCAGATAGACATTTTTTGATTGGAAATAAGGTGTAGAACCTGCCTATTTCGGGTTGGCACCCTGTACTGGGACACCCTGTATAATGGATAAAAATATATCTTGACATCTTTAATTTGTACATGATTTAATTTGTATATATATATATCCAAGTCATTTAACAGGATAGGTATTTTAACAATATTTTATAAATTATATGTTTTGCGGATGTCATTGCCAATTAGTACCTTTAATTTTAATTGTGTATATAAATGTCAAATATTGTTGAGGTTTTATATTCATTTATTTTTTTTTTATTTCATTAAAGTAACTTATTACATGAATTAGGGCCAAGTGGATAAAACTTCAACAAAAATTAATTTTAAAACACATTTAATTTTTTTATAATTATACATTTATTTTGATTTTTAATTCTAATAATGTTTTATATTTATTTCAATTATGCACTTATATTATATATATCTTTTAAAATTTTAATTTAATTTTTATTATATTTAATTCTATCTAATTCTTAAATTTATTTTCTATTTAAATTTATACATAAAATAAATAAATTTTTCGCTATACAACCAACAATCAGGTTTTAGCGTCCAACAACAGTCTTCTGTTTTTAGTTTCTTAATTTGTGGCTTTTACGGTGTCGGTAATTAGCCGTACGCCCAACCGCAAGCGGAAAATACAACTCTGTGTTAAAATTCAGATTCGAAAAATAACCGAAAACACAAAACAGATTTTATGCATTAAGTAGGATTCGAACCCACGACCCCAAAACTTCGTTAGAATTTTAGGTTGGCATTTTTAACATTTACACCACAGAGTTATAAAATTTTATGTATACATATATATTTATATTTAATTGTAACTTATTTCGTTATATTGGTTCAAGATAGATAAGTAAGATAAAAAAGAATGAAAATATTAACAAGTAATATTTCAAATAAAATAATAAAATTCATTATATATGTATATACGATTATATGAACATTTTAAATATGATGTAGTTTTGGTATAGATCGAATATATAATGGATAAAAATATATCTTGACATCTTTAATTTGTACATGATTTAATTTGTATATATATATATATATATATATATATCAGTGACGTCTGGTCCATAGATTCAACAGATTCATTGAATCTGTTAGTAAAATGACAATACGCAACATATTCTACCTAAGAGGTTATAATCATATTCCCAAAAACACTAACGAAAAATATGTGAAAAAAGGTGTTTGAAAGTTCAAAGTCTTTGACCCTTTTATTATGCATATCAATTGATAACAAAATTAAAAACGAAACTTTTTGTGCGAAGAATAACATAAATACGCTTAAATGCCTGCAATATTCCTAAAAAATTCTATGATAAATCATATATTACATACTCCAATAACTATGCTAAAATTACACAAGAACTTTTAAAATCTGTTTGCATATGAAGTTTTCATTCATAGATTCAATTTTAATTTTGGTGGCGTTACTTATGCATACAGATGAGATTTTCGTATATAGAGGAATATGTTATTTATGTATAGAACGTATAGATTAACATTTGTACAATTTTTTGTTGTTGTATCGCTTTATATACAGAATATATTTTCTTTAGGGCTTTTTGTTGGATTCAATTTTAATTTTGATTGTGTTACTTATACATATATCCGAGATCTTTGTACACATGGTTAAATGATTTTTATATAGAAAATTTGGGTAACATTTTGCACTATTTTTGTTGTTATACCGTTTTATTTACAAAATTTATTTCTTTTTATTATTATTGAACATTTTAAATCTTTATTTATAAGGATATTTTTTTTAATCGCATATTTAATAAGATGTTTATTTTACATATGTATTATATATTTATATTAGATGCATTGCTTATCAATAAAAAATTGAAAACATAATTAAAATACCATAAGATATAATTAGAGGGGTAGAAAATATGTTAGGTATTTATAAAAAAAAATTGAATCTGAAGGATAAATGATTAGGAATCGTCCCTGATTCACTCCTATATGTTGTTTCATCCGTGATCTATCAAATAATTTCTTTTTTTTTCCCAACGCCTTCAATGAATTTGTTATAGGCTTAAATGTATTTTCTAATATATTTTCAGATTCTATCTGTTGTGATTTAATTGCATTATATTTTTTTCTAATCACTTTCTGTATTTCTATAATACCTTTTATAGCATTTTCATTCACATTTAGGATTATTATTTTTATTATTATTATTATTATGTGTTGGTATTCGTCGACTTTACAACAACAAATAAATTAAATTAATGATTCATGGTCTTTATATTACAATAAATACATCAAAACCCTTTCTATATCTTCCTGTACATTTTTCACTATCTTTGTCAATAACTAGAAAACCATATTTCAATGTCCAACATTCGCTACACATTTTTTTAAACGTATCATATGACATATCCATATTCACATGCTCATTGTAAATATGTTTTAAATTCATATCGTCTTGTTTGAAAAGCACTATGAAATTTGCGTTATCTCGTATGAGATGTTTTGCATCATTAACGCTTATGTGCATGAACAATCATATTTAATTCTATGGTGTATATGAATTAAAATAATTCTAATGCATATTATATTCACTAATTTGGTATTAAATTGATCATTTTTTATCCCAATACCACATTGACTAACAAACATATATATATAAGCTCATGCAAACATGTGTTAATTTTAGTACCTCCTCCATGTAATTACATATATACATATCCATACCCCTTACAAGTGACGTCATTGTTTTAAAAAATATGGAGAGAAAGAGATAGATGTATTTGTTGCACTACTCACTCACATGTAACTCTTATGGATATGGGCGTAGGTGGCCTAGAACCGGCATAGCTATTCTACTGTTAGTAAGACGGGTGGAAGATGAGTGTGTAACGGCGTTGAGAATTTAGGGAAGGAGACAGAAGAACGAGGATTGGGTGTATCCGGAGTTACAATGGGGGGGGGGGGGGGGGGGGTAATGCAGGAATATTTTAGGAGTAATTTGAAGTTTGAGGAGATGAGAATGATAATGCGTGTGAGGGGAGATGTAATGGGATTAAATTCAAAAGGATGCGGTAGTGAAGAAAAGTGGAGGTGCACGATGTGTAATATGGGTGTAAGGGAAACGGGGTGGAATTTTGTAAGAGAGTGTCCGGTTTTAGGAGGAGTGAGGTGGAAATGGTTGGGAGTAAGAATATTGTCAAGGAATGGAGTGAAGGAGTTGTTATCGGGAAAGGGGATAGGAGAAAATACAGGGAGAGTTTGGTACGGGAGTAGAGGAAAAAAACACAGAGGGTGATGGTTAGAGGATATGTGGAACGTACTCGGGGCTACGATCCGCTGATCAGGCCCTTACCTTTATTTCTTTATTTGATTTTGATTTCTGTTATTGTGTGTATGTTTTGGGTTTTTTTTTTGTAATTTTTTTTGGATTGCAATTGAGATTGTAATTAATTAAAAAAATAAAAAAATAAATAATAAATGTATAATATAATAAATTTGTATATATACGATACAAAAATTGTATAATATTAATAAAACCAAAAATAATGTAATAATCGCATTACATTACGCATAATTTATTTTTCGTTTTTATAATATTGGAATGCGAATTTCAAAAATACTAAAAACATATTATGCATATATATAGAAATTATTCATTTTAATGAAATTATCTAAATTATATAGTACTTATAATAAATGCGAATATAATTCTCATAATATTATTAAAGTATTATATATATTATATATATACGACATTATATATATATGACAGGAATGTGCGGATAAATACATATGCAAAAAAACATATATATAGAGTTATCAAAATTAGACACACATTAAATAATATAATATATAAAATAACATATACACATTTCAAGAAAAATTACAATTTCATATATTATATTACTATGAGCGTATAATTAAGTATATAACATATTCTGTTACATATTCTATTTTCCATAATTGAACCATTGCTTTATGCTAAGGCCATTAGGACCATAATAATTGTAATGGAATGACTTGAGTTTAAAACAAATGTCCATTCATTCAGTTGTTATAGATCGATGAATATGCGGATACATGAATTATATTTAAATTTTTATTGCGTTTTTCAGCATAGCTGTATTATGGATGAATGCCGCCGAAATATAACAATAAATGAACTCGTTAAGGGGAAAATAAAAATCCTGAGGGATGAAAATTTACTTATTATTATTAAATTTACTGAGGTGGAATTATCGCATTCGATTACGATAGAAGGTTGTCGTCAAACATACAATTTTTTCATTTTTGCAATTATGGCAGACGATATAGTCGGTTTAAGACGATAATTTTTGACTATAGGGTAGTAGCTATCGTTACGATTGTCGTTTGTATTGCTTTCTTTTGTTTTTGTTCATTTATTCAATATTAATATTCATAAAAAGTACAAAAGCAATTCTCATAAAAATAATACTTTCAATCTCATTCTCATAGAAATAATATACCTTTTTGTTTTTCCATATGAAAATCATTTGCCACAACAATATCCACGGAGACGATATACAAATAATATCGATACCCACAAAATCGACTACCATAATATCAAAATAATTGAGTCTCGTAAATTTAGACGATGGTATCGCCTCCCATAATGCCACCCCAGTTCGTGATTTTTTTCGGTTTCGCCGTTACTAATCGCTTAATAACTCCAAATTTATAAGTCGCAGCGCTTAACTTCGTATGGTGGAATTTAAGGGAATTTTATTAGACCCCCTCCCAGAACGATTTTTTGCGGGAAATAGTCCTAGGAACACGTGGTATTCGACTTTGTGGGGGACACACTGTATATATTTAGGAATTAGCCGGTATTAGCAATAATATATCAATAAAATTTAATTATGAGATATTTGAAAATAAATAATTGTTCATAAAATATTATATAAATAACACAATTATATGAATATTTTTAATCGGCGTAAACAAAAATCACATATTAACTTCTTATGTATATAAGCAATATAATGAATGTTCATTTTTATATATGAAACAAAATAATAACAATTAACTTTTGATGAAATTTTAATGGAAGACCCTCAAAAAAATTATTATAAAAAAACACGAGTGTTTAAAATTTTTTCAAATATATAAAAGTTATAGAACAAGAAATACAATAAATGTTAAAGTACAAACAAAAATAAAAATACAATTTTCCATCAAAAACAGTTGTGTTTTGTATAAAAATAATTGGTAGAAAAAAAAATAATAAAAGATACAGGTATAACATTGAATTAAATTTAAAAAAAAGAAAGTTTACACAAAAAAAACATCAAATGATAAGAAAAGAAAAATCACGTATATTATGGGGGGTGTTGGATGTTATATTATTATTGTTAATATATAGAATATAAAGTATAAAAAAATGTATAAGATTTATATATGTTTAATTTTTATTTAAAAAAAAAACACACCTATTGAATTGTAAACATGCGAATCGTTATATATAGATAATTTGTTTTATACATACTTTTATATATACATTCAACAGTTCATTTTAAAAAAAAATTATATATTATGATAAATAAATATCAGAATATATGAGTGATAATTGACAAACTCTCAAACATCTATCGATATACTGCAGTATATAGATTGCTATACTAATGATGGAAAATTATAGATATATAATATTTGAAATATCATTACGTATTATATCTTGACATATGCATATTATAATACAAAAATTGTTCATCTTCATATTTTAAAAGTCAATTTTTGTATATTATATATACAACTTCATACATATACAGAAAATAAACTTTGATAATATACAATAAATTAATTTTTTTTTTGATAAAATGAACACACGTTTGAAATTACTTTTATTATAAAATGAATAATAATAATACTAATATTAAAGAAGCCAAACTTTTATTTGATATATTTATATTTTTTTTATTTGCTGTATGATATGCGATGAATGTGCCTGGTTACATGCATATTTAATTTTTATTATAATAAAATAAGAAAAATTTTCAATTATTTAAATAATATTATTATATATATACGCAGT
The DNA here is from genome assembly GCA_958336335.1 of Dilophus febrilis. NCBI lineage: Eukaryota > Metazoa > Arthropoda > Insecta > Diptera > Bibionidae > Dilophus > Dilophus febrilis. Next base: position 159,892 of record CATVHY010000023.1, on the reverse strand, counting down.
TACACCTATATTATATTTATTTGTATCACAAACATATTTCATCTATTATGTATACTATTTTGGAAAATGAAAGAAAACAAAAAGATACAATTTTACAATGTATATATAAATAGAACAGTGGTGATCCGGTAGAGAAATTATCCTGATAAGCTATTAAAACATATATAGGATATTCTGAAAGTTAAATTTTTTAAATTACATTTTAATTATGTTTTTGCGAACAAAGTTAAAAATAAAAGTTTTCCCGTTTCAAATTTCGATTTATTCAAATTACCACCAAATCTTTATTCAATTTTCATTTTCTTTGTATCGCTTAAAAATTTTTCACAGATCCATGGGACAATGGGTTTTTGTTACCATTTTCAATAATATATCTTTTGACTAAAATGGTGCGATTTCATTTAATTTTATTCTATAATTTAAGTAATTGAATTTTTAAATGTTACAAAGAAAATTCAAAATAAAAAGCAAAACCAATGGATTTAATTATTAAACATTTGGAAAATTTAATTCTATGCTTTCGGCAATCAAGACAAATTTTTCCACGTTTCGCCACTGAAATACAATAAGATATAACTCAATACAAGACAAAATAAGATATAATACAAACACAATAAGATATAATAAAGGTGGTTTTTACTTGGAAAAATCTAAAATAATAACTTGAAGTTTAAGATTTAAAAAACTTTTAGTAAATATATTTATATATATATATATATTATATAAATGTATATATAGTATATATAGCATATATCGTAGCGTATATTTTTGAGATATAAAAAAATGTGATCGGGTTTCATAAATAGTATAATATATAAAACAAAAAGTTTACTTGAAATTCTTAACTTTAACCTTACACTTTAAACAGTATAAAGAAATGTAATAATATTTCATCTGATTCGCAAAGCCATATATAGAATAGAATATCAGTGTACAGTTCATGAAAAATCAAATTACATATGCAAAATTAAAACCGAATGATTTTAATTATTGAAATATAAAAAAAATAAAAGGTTGAAATAATATCATTTTAAATTTCGTCAAATCAATTTTTTTTAATCAAATTTATTAATAAATACTTTGTAAAATAATAATATTTTGTAATATGCATGAATTTAAAGAATTCCATTTTTCACTTTTACGTTGAATTAATTTAGTTTATTGTCAAATATAGAAATGTTTCGACTTTAAGATGAAATATCACGATCTATTCAAGCAAATAGGCTTCGGATGTTTTCAGTTCTATACCTTCATAATATAATTGTATAAATGCTGTCATGATCAAAATTAATCACAAAAGGATAATAAGAAAAACGAACGGGTAAAATCGGGACAGTTCACCAATTAAGAACAAAAAACAAATTAGTGCAAAGCTGCGGCTACAAAAGATGAATTTATCAGTAAAAAAATATAATGTGAATAAAATCATTCCATTCATAAAAGAAAATTGATGAAAATTGATGATTTTGATTGTCGAAATGAAAATTCATAATAATAAATGTATAATATAATACATTTGTATATATACCATAAAAATATTGAATAATATTAATAAAACCAAAAATATTGTAATAATCGCATTACATTACGCATAATTTATTTTGCGTTTTTATAATATTGGAATGCGAATTTCAAAAATACTAAAAAGATATTATGCATATATATAGAAATTATTCATTTTAATGAAATTATCTAAATTATATAGTATTTATAATAAATGCGAATATAATTTCAATAATTTACAAAACAAACAATTTTGATTAAATAAAAATCTCATAATATTATTAAAGTATTGACAGGAATGTGCGGATAAATGCATATGCAAAAAAAACATATATATAGAGTTATCAAAATTAGACACACATTAAATAATATAATATATAAAATAACATGTACACATTTCAAGAAAAATTACAATTTCATATATTATATTACTATATAAAACCGCTTGCGGTTGGTCGTACGGCTAATTACCGACACCGTAAAAGCCACAAATTAAGTAACTAATAACAGAAGGCTGTTGTTGGACGCTAAAACCAGATTGTTGGTTGTATAGCGAAAAATTTATTTTTTTTTTATATTACTATAAGCGTATAATTAAGTATATATACATATTCTATAAACATTTTTCGCATTCGAATTAACTAAATGGAAATTGGGTATATGAAATTAGGCTATATGAAGTAGAAGTTATAGGATCACATATTAAATTAAAATTTTCCAAAATTGAGCCATTGCTTTATGCTAAGGCCATAAAATTGTCCACTTAATAATTTTAATGGAATGACTTGAGTTTAAAACAAATGTCCATTCATTCAGTTGTTATAGATCGATGAATACGCGGATTAGTATGTAATTAAATATATCATACATTTTATATAATATACCTATATATGTACATATAAATGTATATAAAATAATAAACAATCTAAATAACATTCAATTATAATTCCAAAATATATACTTAAATATATATATAAACATATATGAATACCGTTCATTTGGTTTATATAATCGTGCGACCCTTTAGGATGTGGATGAATCCAATTAATCGACTGAACCGAATATAATACGAAGTTCAATACTTATATAATTGCGTATACCGTGTGGTTCTGTATAAAAGTGTCTCGTGAAAAATAAAACAAAAAGTTTCATATAAAATCATATTCCAAAAGTGATTTTCCCACAATATGAAAATGAAATACACCGCGTGAATATAAAAACAAGGAAAATTATAAAGTTTTATAAAGATGGAACATTTTCAAATATGCTCTTTGGTTCTCTTCGCTGATTAATTAATAAAAAACACAGTTGTAAATTTAAAATGATCGGTTATATCATTCATATATATATATATTATGAATCTGTTTTTGCCAATTTTGATATAATTTCTGATGTATCTGACACTCTAATATTGATTAAAATAAATTACTGCTTTATATGTTTGGCAATGTTCCACCGTGTTTGACGTTATGTAGTTAAGCGAAAAACCTATTTTTTTGAGATTGTCATTTTTTCCACATTCTGGAAAACGGATTTCCATAACTGGTTATTTTAATTGCAATATCTTTAAAATCATGTAGATTGGACAACCCGCGGTTCTTTAGATATTTAAAAAAACATATGTATAATATTTAATTTTTCCGCATTAATGCATTATAAATGATCTCTGCAAAATATTAGATTTGGTTTCTTTTACGGACTTGGTTGGGTTAAGAATTTTCCAAGAATGCATAGTGTGTTTCGTATGGAAAATTTTGTAAAATAAAGTTCGATTTCTTAAAAATTCGTAGGCCAATCGTTTTCCATTTAATACCAAATTTTAGGTAATAAAATTGAGAAGTTGAGAGTTCAGAAAATTACAAGGATTTTTAGGCCTGACTGGTTATTTCCGGAAATTTATTCCAAATTATGCTTTGATTGCAAAACCACTAAGCGATTTAACGAAAAAGAACGTTAATTTTAAATTTGGAACAGACCAAGAAGAAGCTTTTAGAAATTTGAAAGATGCATTGTGTAAGGATCCTGTTCTAAAATTATTCCAAACTAATTATGATACTGAAATACACACGGATGCAAGCATGTTCGGGTATGGTGCTTGCCTGTTACAAAAGAACGAGGACGAAAAGGTGCATCCAGTTTTTTATTTGAGTTATAAAACTAAGGATGCAGAGTCAAGATACACAAGATATGAGCTAGAAGTACTCGCAGTCGCTCGGGCACTGAAAAAGTTTAGAATATTTGTTATTGGGACAAAGTTTAAGATATTTACGGACTGTAGGGCATTCGAGTTAACGATGAGGAAAAAAGATTTATGTACCAGGATCGCACGATGGGAATTAGTTTTAAGCGAATATGATTGCACTGTTCATCATCGACCACGTAATGCAATGCGACACGTTGATGCACTCAGTAGGGCGGTGCTCACAATAGAATCGGGCATACTCCATCGTATTAGAAATAAACAGCGAGAAGAACCGGAATGCGAGGCTATCTTACTACTTACCACATAGACCATGTGGGGCCTTTACCATCAACAAAAAAGTTATACAAGTATTTACTGGTAATCGTAGATGCTTTTACGAAATTTGTTTGGGTGTACCCCGTTAAATCGACGACAACAAGCGAAGTTATACTGAAACTACAACAACAGCGAGAGGTTTTTGGAAACCCTCACCGGATTATAACAGATAGGGCCACGTCGTTTACTTCGAATGATTTTAAGGAATACTGTACAGACCAGAAAATTGAATTGCTACACATAACTACTGGGGTCCCGAGGGGAAATGGGCAGGTCGAAAGACTAAACGAAATAATCATAAACTCTTTTATCCATTGATAACCCTTTAGAGTGGTATAAACATGTTGGGACAACGCAACGTTTTATAAACCCTACTACATCTCGAAGCACAAATAAAACTCCATTTGAGTTATTGACGGGGGTCAAAATGAAAAATCAAAAAGATGTACAATTAAGTAAGTTATTGGAGGAAGAGATGGTAAACATTTTCGAAAACAATCGAGAAGAATCAAGGAAATTAGCGAAGGAACAAATAGCTAAGATCCAAGAAGAAAACAGAGCAACATACAATAAGAAAAGAAAACAAGCACATACATACAAGATAGGAGACATGGTGGCCATACGTAGAACGCAATTTGGGGCAGGTCTCAAACTATACGCTAGATACCTGGGTCCTTATGAAATAAGTAAAGTCAAACGGAATAATCGTTACGAGGTTCATAAGGTGGGTAACCACGAGGGCTCAAACACAAGCTCAACATCCGCGGACTATATGAAACCGTGGAGGCACTTCGAGGATGACGATGAATTATCGGGGGAATCATCTGGGTCAGATGATTAAACGCAGGACGGCCGGATGTGGGAACGTCTGCACTGCTAAGCATGAAATCAATATTAAATAACTGCATTATTTGAATTTAAATTTAATAACTGAATTAATAGAATAAATGAAATGAAATGAGAATGGAAAAAGGTGAGAGTGTGATATAGAACGTGGCGTAAAGCGCATCACATTATTTATATATTTAATTATTTTTTTTGATTAACCCTAGGATGCATATATATGGGTATTTTAATACCCATTAGATTTTAAAAGTGCTGTAAAAACTTTATTTTTTTACTTTTGCCTATGTCCTTTGGTGACATCTTCGAATATTCAATTCTATCTAAAATTCTGTAATGGACTTACAAACAAAGCGTTCAGAATCATAGCCATTCTTGTTTTGGAAAGACATCGCGGATTTGCATATTCTAGGTATAATTATGCCCATGATTAAAAATAATTGTATTATACAGGGTTTGCCGGGGATCGACAACAATATGCCGTTTTTAGGTCCTGTGGCTCATTTGGAGTCGAAAACATTCTCAAAAATTTTGTTCCATTTGGCTTCGTTGAGGAATTAAGCGAAAAACAAACCGATTTTTGGAGATTTTCATGTTTTTCGCGACTCTGGAGCACTTATCACCACAACTGGTTATTGTAATTGAAAGATCAGATACACTATTAGCATTAGCATTAAATCGTCTATAAATTACATTAAAAATCATGTAGATCGGACAATCGGTTCTCTAGATATTTAAAGAAATGAGTGTAAAAAATAAATCTTATTTTTTGTTCTCTAAAGTTTAGGGTACCATATCTCGAAAAAACACCTTTTATAAATGTCCGTCCAACTTGCTTAAAAACTTGCTACATTATTTAGCTTTCGTTTGACATACAATTCCATGTGATATTTCTAATGCTTTCGAAGTTATTCACGATTAAATAAAAATATAGAACATTTTTAATGGTCAATTTGCATTTAAATTTTATTTTATTTCTTTTTTTATTAAAAAAATGGATCTGAATATTTTTTTAAGGTAATGCTCAAGAACCAGACGATGGCCAATTATGTTCAGATACTTGAATCATTGTAAAATTTTATTACCAAACGATTTATTATCATTTGGAAGTTCTAAGCGTATGGTTTAAAGTGATTATCTATGAAAAACCTCTTGGCTGACATATTTTTGTGATTCAACAATGGGTTATTTGGGAATATCTTAAAAATGGTTTGGAATAGGATTACCAAATGTGCGGTGCTTGAAAGATATAAGAAATAGCCAGAAAACGTAACTAGTCCGGTCTAATTATCTTAAGAATTAAGGGAGTTAGTTGAAATTTTATCTCTGGGTATAAATATACCCGGTTTATGCAAAAGTGTAGAATTTTTGGTTATGCATCCTAGGGTTAATTAAAGTATGAATAAAAAGTAATTTTTTGAAATTTAAAAGTATTGTGAAATTATTATTTTGTTTGAATGAATAAATTGAACCCACATACATAGTTATCTTCATGGAAAAAACATAATGTTGATGTATAAGTTTAGTGTCGACCAATATGGTACCTAAAATATTTTTAACGTATATAAACACTTATTTATATGATTGTAAATAATCTCCAATTATCCCATATGACTACATTTGAAATCGGAAATAATATAATTATATATATATATTATTATATATTATATATAGAATAGCGTTTAAATTTTATCCTTTGTAACGAAAAATGATGTACAACAATTCAGCAAATCATATTCTTAAAGTTTAGTATATAATTTTATAAAAAAAAATCTTTAATTTCGCCACCCTTCAAGAAAAACCTTTTTATTATTTAATATAAATCATATGCAAATCAGTTTTTTTTTTCTTTTGTTTGTTTACAGAAACAACATGATAATATTTCTATTATAGATCATTAGATTATTTAAAAGACTTTGAATAACATACAAATAGACAAAATATAAAGCAATTAAAAACCAATTTACATAAAATTGATTTAATAAAATATATCTTATGTATTATTATATATTTATAATATTTATATGTTTATATAATATAAAATTATAAAATTTTATATATCGAATAAATTATTGCTGTGGGTATCTATAAATGAATCTTATATATACGTGGCGAGAAAATATTGGGAATTATTTGAGGAAAATGAAAATATATATATATGGGGACGGCAGTGTATTTTTATTCCCTTAATAACACCAATATGTATTTGTATTATGTTATCATATCAACTATACCATAGTTCTATTTTGATGACTTTAATTGAACTAAGAAATAAACAAAAATGAAAAATTCACGCGTATTATTTTGATATATATTTTATTATATATTTCGATATATTTATATCAAATATATATCATATTTAAAACGAATCTCATATATATATAATAGTCCTTATATAGCGTGTTAAGTGCGAATACACGATAATTTATTAATTTATGTATTAAAAATTATCTTGTTTAATGGACTTTTTTTTTAGTTTATATAAGTACAGTGTGGATGATAATTTGGAGATCAAGAAGCGGTTATAGGTTATAATTGCGCATCAGATTTCGTTAATGATATTCCAATATATATGCATACACCCTGATACTTATACACGACATTGTTATAAAGTGGGATGGAGAGTGGATATTTTATAAACGCTATTTAATTACTGTAATTTAATACAGACATTTTTATCTTTTTCGAAAGTTGGTGTTTTAATGCAAAAAATAGAAGAGAATTTACGAAAAGTTACATTTCCATATATATTTGAATTTAATTTCAACTAAAGTTTCATGGCTTTTTGTAAAAAATATTCAAAGTGGTCATATAGAATTTTTATATACATTGGCATTCTTGAATCATTCTGTATATATAATATACATAATCATAATATAAATAAAATATTCTTATATATATGTATATAAATTAAAATCATTAAATTTAAAATTTAATTAATACAGTTTTTTTTTATAAATCGAATATGTTGAGGTTTTCTTTGACCGGTATATACTTTATCAAATTACGTTAATTTTTTGGCTTTGCGGTCGTTTAATTTAAAATTCTTATTGATTAAATAGTTATTTACATGATATTGTAACAATATACAGAATAAAACACACTAATTAATCAATTAAAATATTATTTTAATATGTCCAATTATTTTTTATAAAAACATATATAGGGTACATATTAACAACGTTTCGGTATAATTTAATACCATCTTCAGGTTTCTTTTTACATATAAATTAAACAAAATTCAATAAATACAACATTAATAAATAAAACCAAAAATATTAAACATATTATAACAATTATAAATAAAAATTAAAAATGTATATATATATATTAAAACGTTATATTTACTTACTCTATAAAAAATGCTGTAAATATAGTAAATAATTTTATATTACATTTACACAAACAAACAATTATTTTATTAAATTATATTAATGAATGAAAAAACATAAAGATTTTTTCATCATTTTGACAATAACAATCACTATATATATATATAAACAATATGTGTTTATCGTTAGATGTTAAATGATAATGATTATTTATTTTATTTAATCAAATGGTGATAAGCACTTTAGATGATTCTGGTTTTTTTGGTTGGTATTGTATTGATTATCGTATTATTTTTCCGTTTTATTATTTTTTGAATAATGTTATTATTTGTATGTGTAGTGGAATTATTATTATTTTTAAATGTTGTACTGTGTGAAGGTCGTTTATTATTTTTTTGAATTGTATGATTATTATTGTCATCTATAGTGGCACAAAAAATTGGTGATAGGTTATCGGTGTCTTGTTTTTTATTGTAAGTGTTCTCGGTGTAAATGTGTAAGCTTTCCATCGTTAATCTTTTTCCATAATTGGATTGTGTGGATAATATTGAAGTTCTTTGAAAATCAGGGTAATGACCCAAAGAATGGAAATGGTCAACGAGGGCGGTTTTTGAGGTCGATCCCACATTAACCGTCTTTAGGTCATATCGGTGATTTTCAATTCTCTTTTCAAGATATTGTCTAGTTTGTCCAACATAACATTGGTCACATGTCGATCCCATATATGCTTATCACCATTTGATTAAATAAAATAAATAATCATTATCATTTAACATCTAACGATAAACACATATTGTTTATATATATATATAGTGATTGTTATTGTCAAAATGATGAAAAAATCTTTATGTTTTTTCATTCATTAATATAATTTAATAAAATAATTGTTTGTTTGTGTAAATGTAATATAAAATTATTTACTATATTTACAGCATTTTTTATAGAGTAAGTAAATATAACGTTTTAATATATATATATACATTTTTAATTTTTATTTATAATTGTTATAATATGTTTAATATTTTTGGTTTTATTTATTAATGTTGTATTTATTGAATTTTGTTTAATTTATATGTAAAAAGAAACCTGAAGATGGTATTAAATTATACCGAAACGTTGTTAATATGTACCCTATATATGTTTTTATAAAAAATAATTGGACATATTAAAATAATATTTTAATTGATTAATTAGTGTGTTTTATTTCTGTATATTGTAAAATAAATAATCATTATCATTTAACATCTAACGATAAACACATATTGTTTATATATATATATAGTGATTGTTATTGTCAAAATGATGAAAAAATCTTTATGTTTTTTCATTCATTAATATAATTTAATAAAATAATTGTTTTTTTGTGTAAATGTAATATAAAATTATTTACTATATTTACAGCATTTTTTATAGAGTAAGTAAATATAACGTTTTAATATATATATATACATTTTTAATTTTTATTTATAATTGTTATAATATGTTTAATATTTTTGGTTTTATTTATTAATGTTGTATTTATTGAATTTTGTTTAATTTATATGTAAAAAGAAACCTGAAGATGGTATTAAATTATACCGAAACGTTGTTAATATGTACCCTATATATGTTTTTATAAAAAATAATTGGACATATTAAAATAATATTTTAATTGATTAATTAGTGTGTTTTATTCTGTATATTGTTACAATATCATGTAAATAACTATTTAATCAATAAGAATTTTAAATTAAACGACCGCAAAGCCAAAAAATTAACGTAATTTGATAAATCGAATATTTCGATGGAAATTGATTAAACAAAAAAAAACAATATTTAGATACGATAAATTATGAAATGAATTTTGTTTATCGTATATCTATTGTTATAGCATCGACCATATAATAACAAGACACGAAAATTAACAAATTATGCTTCGTAAATTTAAAATCAGAGCTTTGAGATTTCTGATTGTCCTGAAAAGAGATGGTAACAATCATTTTAATTTATTTATTTATATAGCTATCGCATGCATCACAATATCATTTGGATGTTACGTTTTTATTTGTTTTGTGCTTTTTTTGTTGGTGTTTTCTATTTTTTCGTATAGATTAAATACATTATATTTAAAATACGATCCATTTGTAGTCAGGGCCGCCACAACATACAAGATATTGGTGCGAACGAACCACACGCCGTTGCCTAGGGGCGCTGAAAACGATTAGATATTTTAAATAATAAAGCAAATTCTTAGAGTTCTAGAGAAAATTTCTGGAACAAAGAACAACGGACAGAGAACTGATAAATTAAACTTATGCTTGCCAGATTTTTCTAGAGTTCCTTGTGGGAAATACCTTACGTTTTGATTTTGAAGCGCAAAAAAGAAATTAATAGGTTTTTCTTGTCATGTTTCAGGGCGCTTTATATAATTAATTGAGCCAGGCGTTAAATGGGCTAAAACTGCCCTGTTTGTAGTACAAATTAAATTTTCTTTTTCTTTTTGTATATAAATATGTTATTATAAATATATTAAAATATTATGTATGCATGTACCAGGTTGATTTTTTTTATATTCATATTCTTAGATATGCTTCATTGCTTTTCTAATTTTTTTATTTTGTTATATTTTTTGTTATTCTGTTTTGGTTTTATTTGTTGTTGTTGTTATCTTATTTTTAGCCAATAAAATAACTACAAATACTATCTTTTTTTGTGCTCTATATGGAGTACTCCATAATAAAAATATATAAAAAGGTGTACGATATTTTATGATGTGTTCTGTTGTAGTTTGCTTATGAAAAAAACAAATTTGGTGTATAAATTTTATTTTAATATCAATACATATCAAAATACCGCATGTAGTACAATAGGAACAGATACATACGCGAAACGAAACGAACGCGAACGACATAAAATAATAATACGCAAAATATGAAAGAAGAACGAAAAAAAATTAATTTATTATCTATACTCACACACACATACCCAAACAAAAAAAAAATCAACGACACCATCAAGTATTCATGGTGTCGAAAACAATAGAATATTGTATACTCAACACCAGCCCGATTTGTTTTGTTGTAAAAAAAAAACATAAACATACAACACTGTTGTAGAACACGATGAAAAAAACAGAAAATTGACGATTTTGGTGTGGAGTCCATATAGAGCACAAAAAAAGATAGTATATTAAACGATATATATGTAAACTGTGATATTTATATATACACCAAAATTATTGTTGGTTTTTTGGTATATATAAAATAGAAGATAGAAAAGTAAAAATTATTTTGGTAATAAAAATCAAATAATGTTTTTTTTTGTTTTCTGGTTTTTTTGTTGTCTATTTTTAGATCGTCGACTTATTTTTTCGTATCTAACTTTAAAATAAAAATACAATCCATTTTTATAGCAAAATTAAATATTTCTTTTCTTTTTGGATATAAATATAAAATCTATTTGATATATATACAGATAACCCTTCATTGAACGAGCTGTGTATTACATGACTTTAATTTTTTTTATTTATCAAAAACGATTTTTTGTATTTTTTCATTCACTTGAAAAATCTGAAAATAAAGTGTTAACTGTATATCATATTTACTTACATCGCAACACTTATTTTGTTTTATTTATTGTGTTTTATTTGTTGCTTTTATTTTTCATTTTTTTGTCTTGGCATTTGGTTTTTGTTTTTGTTTTTTGATATATATAAAAATTTCCAATATAAAAAAGATCTAATCTTGTATATTTTAAACGATAACAGCTACGAATACTGGCCTTTGAAAAATTGGATTAACAATAACACATTTCAAGACGTTTGAAATGTTCATACATTTTTTTTCGTTACGGGGAAAAAATGTACGTTCCTTTTTTAATTTACCATAAATTTATTAAAGGAAATTAAATATTGTTGATAATAATATTAATATCAATAATGTTTATAATGCTAATAATGAGAATAACACTATAATAAGAATAATAATAATAATTCATCCTGTTATAAATTAGATTTCAAAAAAAAAAAAATCATTCAATATGGTATTAAAATCGGCTAAATAATATTTGTAAATGATGGAGTATATTTTCAAAATCATATTTCATATAGATCTTCATAAAAGGAAATATTTAATTTGTATAGTTACATATGTGTATATAAAATTTATTAAAAAAAATATCCAGATGAAAAAATCATATATTGCTTATCATGATAACTGTATAACATGAAAAAAAACATTATTTTATTTTTCATACCAAAATAGTTTTTACTTCTCTATATACCAAAAAACCAACAATAATTTTGGTGTATATATAATATTTGTTGTATATATAAATATTTTGTTTTTTTTTTAGGTTATTTATAAGTAGTTATTTTATTAGCTAAAAATAAGACAACAGCAACAACAACAAATAAAGCCAAAACAGAATAATAAAAAATATAACTAAATAAATAAATTATAAGAGAAATATATATATATATGCATTCATAATATTTTATATTTATATAGAAAAAGAAAAAAAAATGATTGAAAAAAAAATACAAATGGATCGTATTTTAAATATAAGGTGTATATAAGAATATATACGAAATAAAAACACCAACAAAAAAACCAGAAAAAAAAAAACATTATTTGATATTTCATACCAAAATAGTTTTTACTTTTCTATATACCAAAAAAACCAACAATAATTTTGCTATATATATAAATATCACAGTTTATATATATATCGTTTATAAGTAGTTATTTTATTGGGTAAAAATAGCCAACAACAACAACAAATGAAACCAAAACAGTATATTCTGTATATAAAGCGATACAACAACAAAAAATTGTACAAATGTTAATCTATACGTTCTATACATAAATAACATATTCCTCTATATACGAAAATCTCAACTGTATGCATAAGTAACGCCACCAAAATTAAAATTGAATCTATGAATGAAAACTTCATATGCAAACAGATTTTAAAAGTTCTTGTGTAATTTTAGCATAGTTATTGGAGTATGTAATATATGATTTATCATAGAATTTTTTAGGAATATTGCAGGCATTTAAGCGTATTTATGTTATTCTTCGCACAAAAAGTTTCGTTTTTAATTTTGTTATCAATTGATATGCATAATAAAAGGGTCAAAGACTTTGAACTTTCAAACACCTTTTTTCACATATTTTTCGTTAGTGTTTTTGGGAATATGATTATAACCTCTTAGGTAGAATATGTTGCGTATTGTCATTTTACTAACAGATTCAATGAATCTGTTGAATCTATGGACCAGACGTCACTGATATATATATATATATATATACAAATTAAATCATGTACAAATTAAAGATGTCAAGATATATTTTTATCCATTATATATTCGATCTATACCAAAACTACATCATATTTAAAATAATTTGTCATTGAATGCACGCAACTCCCTTATACAATATTTGTACGTTTAGATAAATGTCATATTCGAAATATTTATTCATATATTTTTATCAAAACTTACAATATCATATATAGTATAGTTAAAAAATTTATTGGCGACAAACCCTTTATCTATATAATTCTTAATCATTATATATATTGTAGTATTATTGTTAGGTACATCCTGTATTTATTATTACATCCAATGTAATAATAAATATAGATAATGTATATGATATATATAGATTGATAATGATAGAGAGTCGTTCGTCAGCTTCCATAAAGTTAAGTTGTTTTTATTTAAATATATATATGTAATAAAGATATGCGGATGTGGTAATGTTAATTTTAAAATTAATGTTAAATTATAGTTTAGTTTATTGAAAATACCCAAATATTCTTGCAAATATGGTTATGTGTGATATGTCCACAAATATATATTTGCAAAATTTATTATTCTATACTGATGAAAACACATTCAAAATATATAATACATTATCTATATACATAAAATAAAACTTAAAAATTGTATCACATCTTATCATGTGTATACTAAATATTACTCGTAGTTTAATTTATTATTTATGTGCAATCTAGCAAAATCTATTGTGCTTTATATAATATATATAAAATAAACAATATATTTTATAATAATTATTCATCGCCAAATTGTAATTTAGTTTAGATTACAGGTATAATTTTTGTTATTTATAGGGAAAAACTGATAAAATTAAATAAATAAATATAATAATAATACACTATAACAATATTGTAATGAGATCTGATCGGATATTTCTTTCTATCCGCTGGGGTTTCCTTTTCTCTCTTCTTTACTTTCTCTCCGTGTTTGTGATATTATTCTTCTTCGGCTTCCTACTCCAGGAAAACCCCTTACAAAGAGTTTAAGGTGTAATCTCTTACACCATTGAATGCACGGGTTGCTTGGTCGGTGTCCAGGTTCAGGTTTTTATCTTGTTCCTTATGGGTTATGATAAGTAAATAATTAAAATCGTTTGTTTGTCTGTTCTATATGAAATTATCTTTATTTGAATTTATTTGTTTTATACTTCTAGTTTTTAATCTTAACATTAATACTATGGACTACTTAACTACTTATACAGTTTAATTGCGGATACGGTTTTATGATATAAATTACGGATATGGATTCGGTATAGGATGGTATCGTGACATACCTCCTAACGGTTCGGGAGAAACAAGCGTGTGACTAATAAATCCAGCCTGCGTATGATCCGAAGATCTTAGCCATGCATGGGTTTCAGCCACGTACTCTTCCCGTGTACTTTTATTTTAGCCGGGATTTTCTATATTGTCGATTGGACCACACGAACAATATATTGTCCAATTGATCCTCAACAAAGATATGTCCAATTCCCAGTGAAAAATTATTCCCTTTCTGCACATTTATTTATACATTTTATTTATAAAATAATTGTATATTTCAAATGGCTGAATAAAATAATTCTTCACCCAAATATTATTGATGAAACCACTTCACATAAAGTTCATCAATTGACTGTCCATTCCTTCAATTTGAGTTTGCCTTTTATATCGTTTTACAAACCCCTTCTTCTATTCATATTTGTATGATCTCTTATGGAAAACTTATATCTATACTTATTAATATCATTATACTATACTTAAGCCTATATATTAATCCATTTAATATGTCATCCATAAATCACGGTTTTATGTTAATTTTTAATAGTTTTTATATGTCTACATATATGATACTTATTTGTTTTTTTTTTCTATATTTAATATATTCATATGTAGCATGTATATATATATATCTATATCTATAGATATATATATACATCTTCATGGTATATTAATTTTATTATTGTACCTACCTTAGTGCTATATATATTTTTGGTTAATTGCCCCTTCCCTTTTTTCTATTTATTTTATATTATTATATTCTATTTTGCATAATAACTATATGTCTACGTTTTATTTTACTTATTCTTTATTTTTCTTTCTCTTTTTGTTTGTTTTATTTATTTATTTATTTCTTTACATATATATATATATATATATTAATTTATATGTCTATATATCTATTTATTCTTTCATATTCTTTTAGACCGTATGTTTTTTTTTTTTTTTTTGATTTTATTAATTTTATTACGCCGGTATGTTTTTTTTTTTGCTCTATTATATTAAGTCGGTTTTAGGTTCACTTGTAACGGAGTATTTAGTGTATGCTAAATCACTTCGTTACATCCCCCTCTTTCTTCCCAAAAAAAAAAATTTTTTATTATTTTTTTTTTTATATTTATTTTTTTTTTTTTCTATATATATTTTTATTATTTAATGCATTTAATTCAGTCTCTTTTTCTTTTTTTTTTTTTCATATTACAGGTTTTAGTCTTACTATCTAATGTCTTATGATCAAATATACTTATAACCTAGCATGCCTTATTTCTAAATATGTAATACTAAATATATATATTATATTATATTTTTTTTTTTTTTTTTTTTTTTTTTTTTTTTTTTTTATATATTATCTTATTCTACTTGGATAACTGCTCTTTCTCCTTTGCAGGTTACCACGGCTGTTTTATTACTTCTGAAATATATATTAATTTTTTCTCCTTTTTTGGTGTATCGGTGTCGTCCTGCTTTTCCCGGCCATTTTAGTTTTAAATTTGATAATAAGTTTTGTATTCGGGCTGCTTCTGTTGTTGTTGTTGTTTTGGTTGGGGTAGTTGTTTTGAATAATTCGATGCATACTTTGGTTTTCTCCTTCTGCTGCTGTTCGATTTGTCGTATTTTTGGTGGTGTTTCTTTTATTGGACTTATCATCGGTTTTATTTCTAGCATTTGTAGTATTTGCGTTATTTGTTTTGTTGGTGTGTCAATGTTACCCATTGTTGCTATGTTTGTTGTTGCTTTAAATTTTTTGTTTTCCGGTGATTCCGTTTCGACTGGTGTATTACTTGTAATGGTGTAACGGTACACCCTACCATTTGGTGATGTTGCCGTGTAATAATATTTACACTTTCTGGTTTGTACTGGTGTCTGGATTTCATGTAGTTTGTATAGAGGTGTTGGATTTGTGCCATCTATTTTGGTGCATTTTTTGTTGGTTGCTACCTTTAGCGGACGGGTTGTGATGCGAATCATTATATATATATTTTTTCTTATTTTATTTCACTATTTTATTTATACTTAACTACTTTATACTTAACAGATATTTTTTTTCTTTTTAGGTATAGTATTGAAAAATACTTTTAGATTATTTTATTTTACTTTGTATTTTGAATTAAAACAGGTTTGTTATAAGTATTATTTTCGGTGCTATTATTCTAGCGAAACATAAATTTAATTTTTTAAACATTTTTTCTTTTATGGACTTATTTTCATATCTTTAACATGTACCGTTATAATTTTTCCTTCATCGTTTTTTAATTGATAAATCACGGGTGATATTATTTTTATTACTCTAGCGGGCCCTTCGAATTTTGGAGCCAATTTACTTGTATATTTGTCTATGGCCTTGGATAAATGATGTGTTTTATAATATACATAATCATTCATGCAGGGTTTCCAATCTCTTCTTCGTAAATTATAATAGCGACTTTGTTCGGTAAATGCTTTTTGTAAATTTGTTTTAACAATTTCTCTAACTTCTTCTAATTTTGTTAAATACTCTGAATCTATGTCATATGGGATATTTCTTTCTTCGTATAATGACTTGGGGAATATGGGTTCTCGTCCGAAATTCGCGAAATATGGTGAGAAACCTGTCGATTGGTGTTGACTTGTATTGAATGCTAGTGCCAATTCTGGCAAATATTGATCCCATGTATTTTGTGACTCTCCCATGTATTGGGCTATCATGGTTTTTATTACCCTGTTCGCCCTTTCTGTCGGATTTTCTTGCGGTGTGTATGGTGCTGTGGTGCGGTGCTTAATACCACATTCTTTTAATAATTTTTTAAACGTGTTACTGACGTACTGTTTACCACTGTCGGTGATCAGCGTTCTCGGATATCCGTATCTACCTATAATCCTTTCCCTTAAATGCTTTATTACAACGTTGGTTGTAGCTATTCTACACGGTATTAGTTCTATCCATTTTGTAAATTTATCTGTGAACACTAACAACATGGTGTTTCCCTGGGTGGATCGCGGAAATGGTCCCATGAAGTCAGAGCAGATTATTTCCCATGGTGCCTCTGTCGGTGTAGCGTGCATTTTTCCTGCCATCTTTTCTTGGCCTACCTTAAACTTGATACATTTTTCGCATTTTCTAACGTACGCGGCTATATCGCGAAACATTCCGGGCCAATAATATAATTTTATTATCCTAGCAATTGTTTTCGCCGTCCCCAGATGTCCTGCTGTGACATCGTCGTGATTTTCTCTTAATACCCTTAACCTATCATTTATTGGTACGCATAATTTCCATTTCATACTGTCGTCTGTCGGACTAGCCGATACATAATTTCTTTTGATGACCCCGTCACCACTTATTTTATAATCCGGATATTTGTTCGGTTCTTTATTTATTTTGGTTCGTAACCCTTCTAACCATTTATCTTCTTCTTCTTGTATTATATTTACTTTATCTACTTCTATTCCACCGCGAGATAGCGCATCCGCAACGACGTTCCTAGTACCTTTGCGGTATTCTATGTTGAACTCATACTGTTGCGTTTCTAATGCCCATCGAGCCAATCTACCGGAGGGATTTTGTAACTTATATAACCATCTTAATGCTTGATGGTCGGTTATTACGGTGAATTTGTACCCCTCTAAATACATTCGCATCTTGCGTATCCCCCATACTATAGCCAAACACTCCTTTTCTGTGGTGGAATAATTCTTTTCCGCCGGCAGTAAAGTGCGACTAGCAAATGCGATTACCTGTTCCCTATCTTTTGTTTGCTGGAATAATACAGCGCCCAAACCTTCTTGACTCGCGTCGGTTTGTAAAAAGAATGGCCTGGTAAAGTCTGGTGGTACTAATATTGGAGCTTCTGTTAACTTTGTTTTTATTTCGGTAAATGCCTTTTCTTCTATGTCTCCCCATCTCCATTTTACTTTTTTGCTGGTCAGGTTGGTAAGTGGTCGTATCTTTGTCGAGAAATCCTGTATAAACCTACGATACCACGACGCCATGCCCACAAATCTACGTATGTCTTTTATGCATTTTGGTGTTGGCATCTCCCTGATTGCTTTTACTTTATCTGGATCCGTGTGGATCCCTTTACTATTAATAATATGCCCAATATATTTTAATTCTGTTCTGCAAAAATTACACTTTTCCGGGTTAATTTTAAGATTATATTCATATAATCTTGCCAGTACAACTTGAAGATTCTGTACATGTTCCTCAAACGTTTTACCGATCACAATAATATCGTCTAGATATGCTATTGCGAATTCTTCTAATTCTGGGCCTATCACCTCGTCTAAACCCCTTTGAAATGTTGCCGCCGCTGCGTGCAACCCGAATGGCATAACTTTCCACTGGTATAGTCCTCGCCCCGGTACTGTGAATGCGGTGTATTGTCGACTACCATATTCCAAAGGTATTTGCCAATATCCATTTTTTAAATCAATGGTGGATATGTATTTAGCGTTTCGTAATTTATCCAATACCGCGTGTACTTGTGGCAATGGATACGCGTCTCTTTCCGATCCCTGATTCAATTGTCTATAATCTATACATAATCTCCACTTGTCTTTTTCTTTTTTCTTTACTAATACTATCGGTGAACTATATGGACTGGTTGATTTCTCAATTTTATTTTCTTTGAGCAATGTATCAATTTCCTTATTGATTATTTCTTGCATTGCCGGATTACGCGGATAATATCTTTGTTTTATGGGTTCTTTTTTGGTCATACGTATTTGGTGCGGTCTTAACTTAGCTACTCCTGTAATTTCTTCAAATTTTCTTAATTCTACTCTTAAAATATTATTTAACATTATTCGCTCTTCTGGTTTTAATTCTGGTCGTAAATCCTCGGTTATTATTGTTCTTGGGACCTCCTCGTGATTTGGTGCGTTCTTTACGGTATTTAACTTATCGGTTTCTTTTTCCTTACCCACTATACATTCTTCATCGAGAGATAACCTTAACCCACATTTTGGTAGTATATCCATGCCCAGTATTACTTCTTCTGTCAGACCTTTTAGATATGCTACTTCTTCGTTGTACCACTTTTTATTATACTTGAAATTTAATCGGAAAATTTTGTTCGTTGTTCTTTTTGAACCATCGACCAATTCTATCGTTCTTGATATCCCTTTATAAACCTCGACGCAATTCCTTTTTATGTTTTCGCTTATATACGATTTTGTCGCCCCTGTGTCTATTAAAGCTTTGGTTTGTATATTATTTATCTCGATATGGACGTGTGGTCGATTATCCTCCCCCTTTACTTGATGATCTATCTTTTCTTTTACTAAGGCCGACTTGGCTGTTGGGTACGGTTGCCTTGTGTTCCCGTCCCAGCCCTGTGGTTTAATGTATTACAATTACAGGTGGTTGATTTTACACCCCTTTTGCCGCAATTACTACAGAACAAGACATATTCGTTATGACAATTTGCGCGACCATGTCCAAACCTACCGCATCGCCAACAATTGTTTTTATTATATCCTATGATATATTGTTGGTTACCCTGTGTTTCATTGGTTGGATTTTGTCGTGTTTCGTTTTTCATATTATTGTGTATCTCATAACGTGGATTTCTTGGCACATTATTTCGTGTGTCATATCTTAGGTTTGGTGTAGTGAATCGTGGTAGAGAATACATATTTTCGCGACCGCCCTGCCCCGTAATGTTACGACCAGCTTTTATTTTTTCCTGTATTCTCTCATACTCGGCGACCTGACTTGTTAAATCCCTGAGATTATGGACGTCCTTTCTTTTGATATATAATTTGTACTCGGTTCTCATGTTTTCGAAGATTCTTTCAAATTGTTCTTCTTCGTCGACTCCAAATCTTCTCAACAATGTTTGGATTTCGGTTGTGTATGTTTTGAAATCCTCGCCGGTCTTTTGTATTCGGTTTCGAATTTCTTCTGACAATCTTCTCATATACTGGTTTGGCAGATAAAAATTGAAAAAGTCTGCCGTGAAGTCCGTCCATTTTACCCATCGTTCGCGGTTATTGCGGTACCAATTTAAAGTATTACCCCTTAACAACTCGGGTAGCGCTTTGATCAACCGATCTTTTTCTATGCCGTAACACTCGGCCAATTCTTCCCATCGTTCTATAACCTCTATACAGTCGGGACCCCCCTGGTATTTTATATTCCACTTTCTTACTTTGTCTATTATATCCCCTTCATTTTCGTATCTTCTGGATCTAACGTTATTCTCATTTTGTTTTGGATTAACGTGGTTTTCTTCCATTTCTACATTTATAGATTGAGTGTCACCATTGTTTTCTGGTTCGTGTATATTGTTTTCGGCTCGTGCACCCTCGAATTCTAACAATCGCGCTCGTAAGTCCGCGATATTCCCCGACGTATCTAAACCCCTGCCTTGTAATTGGAATATTATATCGGCTCTCTTCATTCTATTTACCCATATTATTGTGGATTGTGGATCCATTTTGAAAACTAAAGTAGCGGTTCTTATAATAGATTTTTACTTAGTCTATCGTCTTATGTCTAATGTATTAGCCTATTTACCTATCCTATCTTTTATTTTATTCTTATTACCTAACCTATCCTTATGCGGCGGTGTATATTATTTTTTTTCTTATGGTTCGATTTCGGTTTTACGGTTTTTTTCACGGTATTTGCTTTTTACTTGTTTTTTTTACGGTCCCTGCTCGGGCGCCATTTTTGTAATGAGATCTGATCGGATATTTCTTTCTATCCGCTGGGGTTTCCTTTTCTCTCTTCTTTACTTTCTCTCCGTGTTTGTGATATTATTCTTCTTCGGCTTCCTACTCCAGGAAAACCCCTTACAAAGAGTTTAAGGTGTAATCTCTTACACCATTGAATGCACGGGTTGCTTGGTCGGTGTCCAGGTTCAGGTTTTTATCTTGTTCCTTATGGGTTATGATAAGTAAATAATTAAAATCGTTTGTTTGTCTGTTCTATATGAAATTATCTTTATTTGAATTTATTTGTTTTATACTTCTAGTTTTTAATCTTAACATTAATACTATGGACTACTTAACTACTTATACAGTTTAATTGCGGATACGGTTTTATGATATAAATTACGGATATGGATTCGGTATAGGATGGTATCGTGACATACCTCCTAACGGTTCGGGAGAAACAAGCGTGTGACTAATAAATCCAGCCTGCGTATGATCCGAAGATCTTAGCCATGCATGGGTTTCAGCCACGTACTCTTCCCGTGTACTTTTATTTTAGCCGGGATTTTCTATATTGTCGATTGGACCACACGAACAATATATTGTCCAATTGATCCTCAACAAAGATATGTCCAATTCCCAGTGAAAAATTATTCCCTTTCTGCACATTTATTTATACATTTTATTTATAAAATAATTGTATATTTCAAATGGCTGAATAAAATAATTCTTCACCCAAATATTATTGATGAAACCACTTCACATAAAGTTCATCAATTGACTGTCCATTCCTTCAATTTGCGTTTGCCTTTTATATCGTTTTACAAACCCCTTCTTCTATTCATATTTGTATGATCTCTTATGGAAAACTTATATCTATACTTATTAATATCATTATACTATACTTAAGCCTATATATTAATCCATTTAATATGTCATCCATAAATCACGGTTTTATGTTAATTTTTAATAGTTTTTATATGTCTACATATATGATACTTATTTGTTTTTTTTTTCTATATTTAATATATTCATATGTAGCATGTATATATATATATCTATATCTATAGATATATATATACATCTTCATGGTATATTAATTTTATTATTGTACCTACCTTAGTGCTATATATATTTTTGGTTAATTGCCCCTTCCCTTTTTTCTATTTATTTTATATTATTATATTCTATTTTGCATAATAACTATATGTCTACGTTTTATTTTACTTATTCTTTATTTTTCTTTCTCTTTTTGTTTGTTTTATTTATTTATTTATTTCTTTACATATATATATATATATATTAATTTATATGTCTATATATCTATTTATTCTTTCATATTCTTTTAGACCGTATGTTTTTTTTTTTTTTTTGATTTTATTAATTTTATTACGCCGGTATGTTTTTTTTTTTTGCTCTATTATATTAAGTCGGTTTTAGGTTCACTTGTAACGGAGTATTTAGTGTATGCTAAATCACTTCGTTACAATATATATACGATAAACAAAATTCATTGTATAATTTATCGCATCTAAATATTGTTTTTTTTTGTTTAATCAATTTCCATCGAAATATTCGATTTATAAAAAAAAACTGTATTAATTAAATTTTAAATTTAATGATTTTAATTTATATACATATATATAAGAATATTTTATTTATATTATGATTATGTAAATTATATATACAGAATGATTCAAGAATGCCAATGTATATAAAAATTCTATATGACCACTTTGAATATTTTTTACAAAAAGCCATGAAACTTTAGTTGAAATTAAATTCAAATATATATGGAAATGTAACTTTTCGTAAATTCTCTTCTATTTTTTGCATTTAAACACCAACTTTCGAAAAAGATAAAAAATATCTGTATTAAATTACAATAATTAAATAGCGTTTATAAAATATCCACTCTCCACCCCACTTTATAACAATGTCGTGTATCAGTATCAGGGTGTATGCATATATATTGGAATATCATTAACCAAATCTGATGCGCAATTATAACCTATAACCGCTTCTTGATCTCCAAATTATCATCCACACTGTACTTATATAAACTTTTTTTAGTTTTTTTTTTAAAAGTCAATTAAACATTTTAATACATAAATTAATAAATTATCGTGTATTCGCACTTAACACGCTATATAAGCACTATTATATATATATATATATATATATATGAGATTCGTTTTAAATATGATATATATTTGATATAAATATATCGATATATATAATAAAATATATATCAAAATAATACGCGTGAATTTTTCATTTTTGTTTATTTCTTAGTTCAATTAAAGTCATCAAAATAGAACTATGGTATAGTTGATATGATAACATAATACAAATACATATTGGTGTTATTAAGGGAATAAAAATACACTGCCGTCCCCATATATATATATTTTCATTTTCCTCAAATAATTCCCAATATTTTCTCGCCACGTATATATAAGATTCATTTATAGATACCCACAGCAATAATTTATTCGATATATAAAATTTTATAATTTTATATTATATAAACATATAAATATTATAAATATATAATAATACATAAGATATATTTTATTAAATCAATTTTATGTAAATTGGTTTTTAATTGCTTTATATTTTGTCTATTTGTATGTTATTCAAAGTCTTTTAAATAATCTAATGATCTATAATAGAAATATTATCATGTTGTTTCTGTAAACAAACAAAAGAAAACAAAAACTGATTTGCATATGATTTATATTAAATAATAAAAAGGTTTTTCTTGAAGGGTGGCGAAATTAAACTTTAAGAATATGATTTGCTGAATTGTTGTACATCATTTTTCGTTACAAAGGATAAAATTTAAACGCTATTCTATATATAATATATAATAATATATATATATAATTATATTATTTCCGATTTCAAATGTAGTCATATGGGATAATTGGAGATTATTTACAATCATATAAATAAGTGTTTATATACGTTAAAAATATTTTAGGTACCATATTGGTCGACACTAAACTTATACATCAACATTATGTTTTTTCCATGAAGATAACTATGTATGTGGGTTCAATTTATTCATTCAAACAAAATAATAATTTCACAATACTTTTAAATTTCAAAAAATTACTTTTTATTCATACTTTAATTAACCCTAGGATGCATAACCAAAAATTCTACACTTTTGCATAAACCGGGTATATTTATACCCAGAGATAAAATTTCAACTAACTCCCTTAATTCTTAAGATAATTAGACCGGACTAGTTACGTTTTCTGGCTATTTCTTATATCTTTCAAGCACCGCACATTTGGTAATCCTATTCCAAACCATTTTTAAGATATTCCCAAATAACCCATTGTTGAATCACAAAAATATGTCAGCCAAGAGGTTTTTCATAGATAATCACTTTAAACCATACGCTTAGAACTTCCAAATGATAATAAATCGTTTGGTAATAAAATTTTACAATGATTCAAGTATCTGAACATAATTGGCCATCGTCTGGTTCTTGAGCATTACCTTAAAAAAATATTCAGATCCATTTTTTTAATAAAAAAAGAAATAAAATAAAATTTAAATGCAAATTGACCATTAAAAATGTTCTATATTTTTATTTAATCGTGAATAACTTCGAAAGCATTAGAAATATCACATGGAATTGTATGTCAAACGAAAGCTAAATAATGTAGCAAGTTTTTAAGCAAGTTGGACGGACATTTATAAAAGGTGTCTTTTCGAGATATGGTACCCTAAACTTTAGAGAACAAAAAATAAGATTTATTTTTTACACTCATTTCTTTAAATATCTAGAGAACCGATTGTCCGATCTACATGATTTTTAATGTAATTTATAGACGATTTAATGCTAATGCTAATAGTGTATCTGATCTTTCAATTACAATAACCAGTTGTGGTGATAAGTGCTCCAGAGTCGCGAAAAACATGAAAATCTCCAAAAATCGGTTTGTTTTTCGCTTAATTCCTCAACGAAGCCAAATGGAACAAAATTTTTGAGAATGTTTTCGACTCCAAATGAGCCACAGGACCTAAAAACGGCATATTGTTGTCGATCCCCGGCAAACCCTGTATAATACAATTATTTTTAATCATGGGCATAATTATACCTAGAATATGCAAATCCGCGATGTCTTTCCAAAACAAGAATGGCTATGATTCTGAACGCTTTGTTTGTAAGTCCATTACAGAATTTTAGATAGAATTGAATATTCGAAGATGTCACCAAAGGACATAGGCAAAAGTAAAAAAATAAAGTTTTTACAGCACTTTTAAAATCTAATGGGTATTAAAATACCCATATATATGCATCCTAGGGTTAATCAAAAAAAATAATTAAATATATAAATAATGTGATGCGCTTTACGCCACGTTCTATATCACACTCTCACCTTTTTCCATTCTCATTTCATTTCATTTATTCTATTAATTCAGTTATTAAATTTAAATTCAAATAATTCAGTTATTTAATATTGATTTCATGCTTAGCAGTGCAGACGTTCCCACATCCGGCCGTCCTGCGTTTAATCATCTGACCCAGATGATTCCCCCGATAATTCATCGTCATCCTCGAAGTGCCTCCACGGTTTCATATAGTCCGCGGATGTTGAGCTTGTGTTTGAGCCCTCGTGGTTACCCACCTTATGAACCTCGTAACGATTATTCCGTTTGACTTTACTTATTTCATAAGGACCCAGGTATCTAGCGTATAGTTTGAGACCTGCCCCAAATTGCGTTCTACGTATGGCCACCATGTCTCCTATCTTGTATGTATGTGCTTGTTTTCTTTTCTTATTGTATGTTGCTCTGTTTTCTTCTTGGATCTTAGCTATTTGTTCCTTCGCTAATTTCCTTGATTCTTCTCGATTGTTTTCGAAAATGTTTACCATCTCTTCCTCCAATAACTTACTTAATTGTACATCTTTTTGATTTTTCATTTTGACCCCCGTCAATAACTCAAATGGAGTTTTATTTGTGCTTCGAGATGTAGTAGGGTTTATAAAACGTTGCGTTGTCCCAACATGTTTATACCACTCTAAAGGGTTATCAATGGATAAAAGAGTTTATGATTATTTCGTTTAGTCTTTCGACCTGCCCATTTCCCCTCGGGACCCCAGTAGTTATGTGTAGCAATTAAATTTTCTGGTCTGTACAGTATTCCTTAAAATCATTCGAAGTAAACGACGTGGCCCTATCTGTTATAATCCGGTGAGGGTTTCCAAAAACCTCTCGCTGTTGTTGTAGTTTCAGTATAACTTCGCTTGTTGTCGTCGATTTAACGGGGTACACCCAAACAAATTTCGTAAAAGCATCTACGATTACCAGTAAATACTTGTATAACTTTTTTGTTGATGGTAAAGGCCCCACATGGTCTATGTGGTAAGTAGTAAGATAGCCTCGCATTCCGGTTCTTCTCGCTGTTTATTTCTAATACGATGGAGTATGCCCGATTCTATTGTGAGCACCGCCCTACTGAGTGCATCAACGTGTCGCATTGCATTACGTGGTCGATGATGAACAGTGCAATCATATTCGCTTAAAACTAATTCCCATCGTGCGATCCTGGTACATAAATCTTTTTTCCTCATCGTTAACTCGAATGCCCTACAGTCCGTAAATATCTTAAACTTTGTCCCAATAACAAATATTCTAAACTTTTTCAGTGCCCGAGCGACTGCGAGTACTTCTAGCTCATATCTTGTGTATCTTGACTCTGCATCCTTAGTTTTATAACTCAAATAAAAAACTGGATGCACCTTTTCGTCCTCGTTCTTTTGTAACAGGCAAGCACCATACCCGAACATGCTTGCATCCGTGTGTATTTCAGTATCATAATTAGTTTGGAATAATTTTAGAACAGGATCCTTACACAATGCATCTTTCAAATTTCTAAAAGCTTCTTCTTGGTCTGTTCCAAATTTAAAATTAACGTTCTTTTTCGTTAAATCGCTTAGTGGTTTTGCAATCAAAGCATAATTTGGAATAAATTTCCGGAAATAACCAGTCAGGCCTAAAAATCCTTGTAATTTTCTGAACTCTCAACTTCTCAATTTTATTACCTAAAATTTGGTATTAAATGGAAAACGATTGGCCTACGAATTTTTAAGAAATCGAACTTTATTTTACAAAATTTTCCATACGAAACACACTATGCATTCTTGGAAAATTCTTAACCCAACCAAGTCCGTAAAAGAAACCAAATCTAATATTTTGCAGAGATCATTTATAATGCATTAATGCGGAAAAATTAAATATTATACATATGTTTTTTTAAATATCTAAAGAACCGCGGGTTGTCCAATCTACATGATTTTAAAGATATTGCAATTAAAATAACCAGTTATGGAAATCCGTTTTCCAGAATGTGGAAAAAATGACAATCTCAAAAAAATAGGTTTTTCGTTTAACTACATAACGTCAAACACGGTGCCAAACATATAAAGCATTGCATTGCCAAACATATAAAGCAGTAATTTATTTTAATCAATATTAGAGTGTCAGATACATCAGAAATTATATCAAAATTGGCAAAAACAGATTCATAATATATATATATATGAATGATATAACCGATCATTTTAAATTTACAACTGTGTTTTTTATTAATTAATCAGCGAAGAGAACCAAAGAGCGTATTTGAAAATGTTCCATCTTTATAAAACTTTATAATTTTCCTTGTTTTTATATTCACGCGGTGTATTTCATTTTCATATTGTGGGAAAATCACTTTTGGAATATGATTTTATATGAAACTTTTTGTTTTATTTTTCACGAGACACTTTTATACAGAACCACACGGTATACGCAATTATATAAGTATTGAACTTCGTATTATATTCGGTTCAGTCGATTAATTGGATTCATCCACATCCTAAAGGGTCGCACGATTATATAAACCAAATGAACGGTATTCATATATGTTTATATATATATTTAAGTATATATTTTGGAATTATAATTGAATGTTATTTACACTGAAAAAAATTTTCTGCGATATTAGCAAAAATCACACATGCTTACAGCAGATGTTCTGCCGAATATGCGCCAGCCGAAATTTCTGCTATTAAAGCAGAAGTACTTCTGCGGATTCGGGTATTTTCTGCGGCATATAAACGCAGATATTTCTGCGTTATTTACAAAACATTCTTCTAAGTTGCAGAACTCTTCTTCCCATCAGAATAATGTTTCTGCGTAATTCGCAGATACATAATTTACAAAACGCAGATATTTCTGCGTGATTTACAAAACATTCTTCTAAGTTGCAGAACTCTTCTTCGCATCAGAATAATGTTTCTGCGTAATTCGCAGATACATAATTTACAAAACGCAGATATTTCTGCGTTATTTACAAAACATTCTTCTAAGTTGCAGAACTCTTCTTCGCATCAGAATAATGTTTCTGCGTAATTCGCAGATACATAATTTACAAAACGCAGATATTTCTGCGTTATTTACAAAACATTCTTCTAAGTTGCAGAACTCTTCTTCGCATCAGAATAATGTTTCTGCGTAATTCGCAGATACATAATTTACAAAACGCAGATATTTCTGCGTTATTTACAAAACATTCTTCTAAGTTGCAGAACTCTTCTTCGCATCAGAATAATGTTTCTGCGTAATTCGCAGATACATAATTTGCAAAACGCAGATATTTCTGCGTTATTTACAATATATTATTCCCGGTCGCAGAAATATTCTGCGAATAAGAATAATATTTCTGCGTAATTCGCAGATACATAATTTACAAAACGCAGATATTTCTGCGTTATTTACAAAACATTCTTCTAAGTTGCAGAACTCTTCTTCGCATCAGAATAATGTTTCTGCGTAATTCGCAGATACATAATTTACAAAACGCAGATATTTCTGCGTTATTTACAATATATTATTCCCGGTCGCAGAAATATTCTGCGAATAAGAATAATATTTCTGCTAATTCGCAGATACATAATTTAATATACCATTAAAATTGGAATTAAGTTAATTTATTCTATTTACATATTTATTTCATTCATATTACATACATATATTCTATAAAAAAATAAAGGTACATAAAATTCTATATATATAAAATAAAGATATAAAGTTATTCAAAACAATTATTACAAAATATTACAGCTTATTTTTTATGCTTTTCGCATATACCTATAATATCATACCTTCACAAATTGGTATTGCTTCCATTGACTTGTTAAATAAATAATGAAATAATGAAAATATTATTTTACGTTAATATTTATATCGAAAAGTATTTTAATTAGATTATAAAAAATATAAATTACCCAGAAATGCAATGTATTTTGCTGTTTTTCAAAATATTTGGTTTAAATAAGCATATACACTGCCGCCAAGAAGTCATGTAACACTGAAAAAAGCAATTTTGATTTATTCAATAATTTATATTGATTGAAAAACGGAAGGAAACTACGCTTAAAGAAAGGCAAAATATTGTTCGTTTGCATAACGAGACCAAAAGACTGTGAGATTTATAAAATTGTTAATAAACATAAATCTTGGCAGAGTTTTTTAACCATTAACAACATATTACATCGTTACATCACCTTTTGGCGTATATAAATATGAATATTGCATTTCTTTTTTTCTTGTAGTTTTTTTTAATTATTAAATTATTTTATTGGAGTAAATTTTAGTTTCTCAGATATGAATTAAAAAATATAATTACTTTAACAAAATGTAATTATGTTAATTTACTTCAAAGCTATTCTATTTGAATTGTGATTTTTAGTATTGTTTTTCAGTGTTGCATGCCTTCTTGGCGGCAGATGTCATACAAAAATGTAATTTAATTCTATTAACATTAATATAATTGGATTATATTCTATTATTGTGATTATATATATCATTTTGTAACAACAATTAATAAGCATCTAAAATAATTAATTATGTTATGAAATTATTAGTAATTGAAATCTCCGGTAGTAACCGTATCGAACCTTTCACAATAACATATAACAAACTAATTATACCATATATTGTTTAGTTTAATATTATAATTACACTATTAAAATTAAAATTATAATTAAATTAGAATCATTAACTAATTAAATAAACAAAAATAAAAATATAATCACATGATTTTTCGTGAAAAGCTCTATTAGACATTTATAATACATGTAATATTCATTTCTTATTTTGCATTTTACAACGAGATATTGCTTATTATATATTATATATCGTCTATACGAGCGATTAGTAATAATAATTGTTATGAATATTATTTGTAAACGTTCATATTTTGTATCGTATAAAAAAAAAAAAAAAAAAAATAAAAATATTAAATTAAAATTCATTGAATTTTTCAAAAAATTAATTTTTTTGTAATGTAAATAACTTTTCCAAAGAATTATTATTATCTTAAATTAAATAACAAATCTTTCATAATTTAAAAAATTCTAATTTGTCTAGCAAAACCAATTCATTCTACAAACTCAAATCAAGGTTTTCTATTTAATTATTTTAATATAAATTGAATGTAGATAAATTGTGTTAATGTAATTTCAATTATTTTCAACGGGAATTAATTTCATTATATATATTATTTCTTATATTGATTTTTGGTTTGATATATTTCCCAATTCCTTATGAATTATCGAGTGTATTGGAAACACTAAATCGTGTGTAGTCTTTATTCCATAAAGTTTGGTTTGGAAAAACTGCCAAACCGATATACATTCAATCGGATACTGAAGTTGAAATACATGGTACATCTTAAAACAGGAATCGAATGCAGTTAAAAAATTAAAGTATTTAATTTTGTTACCATCTAGGTAAACCAAAAATTGAGATGGTTTTAAAATATCTCCAATTATAATGATGAATGGTTGAAGCGGCATCTTTTCACATAACTTTCGTTTTAAAGCTATGTCTAAATCTTCTACGGATGGAACAATTAATATAAATGATGCTTGCCCATCTATTATTGTGTAGCGTTTGTTGGAAGTGGCATTATCGCCTTTCTTCGTGTTTGTTTTAGTAACCGGAATTATCAATGCATGCATGAGATAAGCTACTCCAGCATGTAGACCATCTGTAAATTACGTACATTTGTAGAAAATTAAAGATTTATATTAAAGATTAAGAAGAGGATGAGGGATGAACTTAAAATAGAATGAAATGTTGAAATTTATCTCGACCAAATATTGTTATAGTTTCAAATTTATTCCCGGCTTATTGGTCACAGGAAAAATTAAAAAATATATGCAATGTTTCTTACATTTAAAATTTGTAATAAAAATTTGACAAAAAAAAAAAAATTTTAAATGTAAGAAACATTACATATATTTTTTAATTTTCCCTGTGACCAATAAGCCAAGAATAAATTTGAAACTATTAAAATAGAATGGAATTGGTAATCAATGGATGTGATTTATTGAAAAGTGAGGGCATAGATGTTAATAAAGAGGGTGGAGGATGAGTGTAGGAAGGAAGTGATAAGAGAGATAAGAAAATAAAAGAATAAACGGGTATATGGGAAACTAGAATGGGGAAGCGCGTTGCAAGAATATTTCAGGTGAACTTTGTTATTCGAGCAGATTAGTGTTAATGCGTACAGTGATACATTTTGTAGGGGATTTTCCGGTATTGAAAAAGATGAGATTGGAATGGTCGGGTGTAACGGATATGGTGCGGGAGGGCAAAATTAAATTGCTGGATTTATGAATGGAGAGAGAGTGGTAAGAAGTGTACATGGAGATGGGTGGCGGAGGTTAGTATAGGAGTATAATAGATAGGAGGAAGTGTCAATTGACGATGACTTATAAAGTGATTTTTAAACGTCATAATAGGGTTAAGAATTGTTATTCTTTTTTATAATCATGTATAAATTAGTGTTGTGGAAAAAATAGAATAAATTCAATACTAAAAAAAATATATTTGAAAAACTTTAGAAAATGTTTACCTTCTGACAATGTTCCATTTTTCTGACCTTCAACTATCAGTTTTAACATGTCCTTGGACAACTTATCTTTAATTTTTAATTGCATAATCTTCAATATATTTACGCAAAAAATATCCCATTCTTTTAACACGGCAATCGAATGTGGATATGCGTATTTAAAATCTTCATCAATCTGTAATATTTAAAGTAAGTTTTATCATTAATACGTTTATTGTAGTAATCGATTAATTCTAGTAATAATTATTACCAGCAAGTTGCTATATCCATATTTATACAATGGCCACCTTTGAAATATATCGCTTAAGTTACTTTTTTTTAAATTTTGTAAGTCCAACAAACGATGTTGAACACATTTGTTCCAAGTAGACTTAACTTCATCCCATGGTTCCCGGTGATTGACTAACCAAACACGTAAATCTTCGGCGTTGTTTTCACTTATATATGTCATAGGACCACCAGCTTTATCCACATTCTTTAAACGTGTAGAATCATCAATTAATCCAGCTTTACGTAGGTTGTAGGTATTTCGTTGGTATTTGTTGTAAAGTTTACCTTTTGGAGCAGCATTTTTTTGTGAAGCAAAATACAAGTCCTAGTTCACGAAAGTAGTTGATGAACAATACAAAATATGAATTCAAAGAAAAACACGCAATTAGAAAGTTCTAATTTAATTACCTTTGGTTCGCCCTCGAATAATTCCGTAATAGCAGTTGCAACATTATCAGCAATTTTTGTAGTCAAAATAATTTTATTTGATATAAAATGATCGACTATTGTGTCAACTAATAAATTTCTGGATCTATCATTTAAAGTTTGGTTTTGCTTATAAAATGCTCGGATTAAACTTCCATCATAACAATTTAAAATTTCATGAAGTGAAGGCTGAAAGGTATTATTATATAAAAAAAAAAATTATATAAAAAATGTAAATGGTCTATATATGTGATGCAAATTTTATTATATTACACAATTAGCAGACAAAATAACAAATTGATATGACTGCTCTAACTTATTCCGTTATTACTTACCTCTACATTTGAGGAGTGAGACAGATGATCAGTTGGATTTTGCTGCATACCAGGCTTATCAGAAATATTTTGATTCCGGCTCTGACCATCATTATCTTTCTTGGTCTCCTTATTATCCTAGGTAAACAAAGAAATTGTCAATTAGTTTTTTTCATTCAATCAATCATTAAATTATTTATACCTTATTAATCCACTCTTGTAAATAGTACTCAAATTTTATTTGAGCACATAATGGTTGTGATGCAAATAATTTCTCTATGTGGTTCGGTTTCATCTTAGGTAGCCAGTCCAATGTAATTTCATTTTCTTTAATAAATCGTCGAAGGTCGAAGTAGTATGTATATGTATTCATAAGTAAAAAAAAACATTCGTTAAACTATAGTATATTATGTGCTCTATTGAGCTTTCCTACCACTCAATTGTAAGGATTAATTACAAATCAACAACTACATTATATGCGTATATTTATGCACAGTGGAAGGAGGATAAAACAATAGAGTGCTAATAATGATAAGAATAAAATAATTATATAATTACCAATAAAAATTTGAATCATATGTTGCAAATTCCATTTCAATAGTAAATTTGAAATACCTTTATATTTATCGGAATCTTGAATGGAAAAAGAAGTCATTGATGCATTTGAGGATGATTTTGAAGGCAATGTTAAGCTGGTTACTGTCGTTTTGTTCGATGTTTGCGACATACACTCTACGCTGTCTTCATGAATATCCAAATAATTTAATCTTTGACTTTCATCAAATATCAATTCTTCGTTATTGAAACCACTATCAGTTACTTTATTACGTTCCATTTTAAAAATGATAATATTGCTCTATTGATTTTAAATATTATTGATATGCACCAATTCACAATTTCTAAGTTCAAGTTTTTTATTGTATTGTAACGTAAGTTGATTTAAATTAATTTAAGATATTAATGAAATTATATTATTTTAATTTAATTTATTATTTTATTTTATCATTAAAATGAACTGATAATACTTCTACATTATAAAAATGTTAATTTTAGATTAAAATAATTAATTATAATTTAAAGATGTTATTATTTAAAATATTTATTTAGTTAGATGTTTCTTAGTTTATCGTCGTTTTACACATAAAGACAGTCTATTAATATTTACTAGTTTGCATAAATCGTATTTTTATTATATATATGCATATGTGCTTATAATTTTAAAAATTTTTATGCTGTACTTATATCAGTGACGAAGATGGACATTTTTTTGCCATATTACCAAGGAATTTATTGAATTTTTGAAATATGTAAAGAAAAACGAAAATTTAAGAAAACCCCGGTTTGTAATTAAAAAAATAGAAAATTTAGAAAAGTCGATTTTCCGAAAATTTAATTCGGTGACGGCCAAATTTTTTTTTTAAATCAGCTAATTCATCAGAACATGGAAATAAGGATACAAATTTCCCAGCTTTGCCTATGATATATATATTACCGTCCCTTATATATATTTTTATATTAAGAAAAAATGTTACGTTTTTTAAAACATTAAAGTATCTTAGTATTTCTATTGATTTTGATTGGTAAATATATAAAATACAGGTGAAGTTAATAATATAACAAATAACCAAAGCTACAAAAATGCTTAATAGTATTCTTTTAATTTTAACAAATGTAATCCATTTGAAATTTTGTTTATATTCAAAGGCGGACCACTAAATTCTGATATTTCAAGTACGAATATTTCGCTTGGTTTAAAACATTCATTTACAATGTAAGAGTGATAATGTTCACTAAAAGAAATTATATGTAATTTACTACATACAATTTTTACATCCGTTTTGTTTGAGATTTTAATACTGACAATTTCATATGCACATAATTCATCTAAATAATAACGCGTTAGACAATACCCTTTCTTATACAGAGTTCCTTTGTACCATAATTTGGAAAAATATAAACATTCTTCATTCAAATCATTTTCGTGAGTGTTCTCCGGTGTTATCAAATTGAGGTCATTGAAAATTATATCGTCCACTCGAGATGAAAGTAAATAACTTGCAAATTTCATTTGATATTTTTTAACTAATGTTAAACATATATTTTTTCTTGATGTAATAGTACGACAATACGTTTTGAATTCCTTATGTTTGGCTTCGAAGCGAAAACACCAATAATCTCTAGGTGGCCCTGAGTGCAGTATAATATTTGGGAGATGAATGAGTAGATGGTGTTTCGGTTTCAATGTATCACTAAAAAGCAATACATAATCTTTATTATGGATATAGATTAGTGTTCGTACCATTGAAATTTTCTCGATATCAAAATTTCTCGATAACAGCACATCCATCAGATTTAGTAAATTGGTAAAAAATTTCCACACTAAATCTTCATCTGGAATTAATTCACCAATCATAAGTGGTAAAAACCCGGCAAAAGTGATCATTTCTCTTGCAGACATTTTAAAATGATGCTTATGCAAATGTTCTATTTTAATATCTTTAGACATATTGTCCACTTCGATTGGACCATAGTTAAATTTATTTTTTCTAATATTCAAATCATCTAGAGTAAATAATTTTAAAGTAAATATATAGTGCTTTAGTATATGACTTAAATCATAATGTAAAATTCCTTCAGGAAATAAATGCATAAAATCGAGCGAAAAATTTTCAGTTACATGAAAATGTTCAATAGTGTTAAAAATACTCTCATTATAAATACCAGTTGTGGAAACATCTGCAATCGCTACATCATTACCGTAGTTTTCAATATTTCTCAAATTATCTAAATTTTCATAAAACTGTTTATGAGTGTCATGTTTACAGGAGTGACAGAACCTACAAAAATGATTGCTTGAAAAAGATTTAGAAAAATCTAATAAGCAATTCAATCCCAAATTATCCCCTACAACTAATCCCAACAAGAAGTACACTTGTGTATTGTTTATTAGTACGCCTTCTCGAGCCAATGAATTAATTTCATCAACTAGGTAACATGTGGTAATACTATTGCCAAATTCTTTTAAGTCTGAAGACTTAATAAAACCACCTAAATAAATATGATCAAGTTTTGAAACATTTTGAAGAGCAGGAAAAGAATAATAAAAGGCACCAAGTGATTGAGTGTGGGATCCTAATGGATCATTGACTTCTAAATCATCAAAATAAAGAAAAAAAGGTATGACACTTTTATGTTCATACTTAGATAACTTGTTTTTCCAAAGAGCGCCATTTAAGAATGATTGTATGTAAGTGTTATTTACACCTGAAATAGCAATATTTTCTAAACAAAGTTTTAGATTATCATCTTTTTCAAAAATTTTTTTAAATGTGTGCTTTAGAGGAAGAATAGTACCTTTAGATTTCTTTTCATCTATTGTAAGCTTTCCTGATTTTAAAACTTCTGTAAATCGTGCGGCGTGGTCAATAAATCATTAGTTTTCAACCAATTAATTAAGCTATGTTCGGTTTTGCACAGTTTAAAAGGATCGCTTATATTTTTTAGAATATTTTCAAAATCAGATTTTATTTGTAAAGTGCTGCTTGTAGATAACGGCGGAATTAGTAACTTAAGTGTAACAACTAATGGCTCCATAATATGAGAAATAATTCCATTTTGTATCATTAGAACGTCTTTTCTAGTAAAATTACAATTGTCATGAAGATTAACACTGAACTTTAGTGCGGACTCATATAACTTTTCAATAAAATATGTAATTTGTATTCTGGATACGTTAATATTAGTATTAGTATTAGTTGAAAAGTTTGCTTCGGTTTCAACAGATTCAATTGTATTACCTACAAACTCCGTTGCAGGAACGGTAAATGCAGGTTGATTATTTTGGTTTTTTAAATTACTGATGCCTTCACAAACTGCAGCTTTACGAGCGCACATGCTGTGTTTCTTAATTGTGTGTCTCTTAAAACTACTAAGATTTTGGAATTTTTGCGAGCAATTATCATGGCAACACTCATATAAGCTATTAGGTTTCAAACCGTGGGAATATTTTAAATGAATGAACAAATTTTGTGGTCCTCCATTTAGCATAATTTTACACTTAAAACAATGCATGATTTCAATATATTATTGAATTATCCAAAAATAATAAAAATATGAACTAAATCAAAATGTTGTTTTAACAGAAATTGGATCTAAAAATGTATTTTTTATGTATAACTATTATAACTATTTTCCCCGTATAAATTATTTAACAAAAAGAAAATTAATATTATTATTATTACACAAATTATCCTCACACAATTACTAATTTTATTTTAAGTAGATTTAAGAAACAATTGTTTTATAAGCAAACACAATCACTACCACGAATGACGATGCCACAAGTTGTACGGATGAAATAATGTATATAAAGAAATCAAATATATAAGAACTTCATATATACGAATAAATTTCTGCGAATATCGCAGAACTTCTGCGAAATGTATTTTTTAGGTATAACTATTTTTCCCGTATACCAAATGACAAATTATTTAACAAAAAGAAAATTAATATTATTATTATTACACAAATTATCCTCACACAATTACTAATTTTTTTTAAGTAGATTTAAGAAACAATTGTTTTATAAACAAACACAATCACTACCACGAATGATGATGTAACAAGTTAAGTTGTATTGATTAAATAATGTATATAAAGAAATAAAATATATAAGAACTTCATATATACGAATAAATTTCTGCGAATATCGCAGAACTTCTGCGAAATGTATTTTTTATGTATAACTATTTTTCCCGTATACCAAATGACAAATTATTTAACAAAAAGAAAATTAATATTATTATTATTACACAAATTATCCTCACACAATTACTAATTTTATTTTAAGTAGATTTAAGAAACAATTGTTTTATAAGCAAACACAATCACTACCACGAATGACGATGCCACAAGTTGTACGGATGAAATAATGTATATAAAGAAATCAAATATATAAGAACTTCATATATACGAATAAATTTCTGCGAATATCGCAGAACTTCTGCGAAAGGTATTTTTTAGGTATAACTATTTTTCCCGTATACCAAATGACAAATTATTTAACAAAAAGAAAATTAATATTATTATTATTACACAAATTATCCAAATTATTTTAAGTAGATTTAAGAAACAATTGTTTTATAAGCAAACACAATCACTACCACGAATGACGATGCCACAAGTTGTACTGATGAAATAATGTATATAAAGAAATAAAATATATAAGAACTTCATATATACGAATAAATTTCTGCGAATATCGCAGAACTTCTGCGAAATGTATTTTTTATGTATAACTATTTTTCCCGTATACCAAATGACAAATTATTTAACAAAAAGAAAATTAATATTATTATTATTACACAAATTATCCAAATTATTTTAAGTAGATTTAAGAAACAATTGTTTTATAAGCAAACACAATCACTACCACGAATGACGATGCCACAAGTTGTACTGATGAAATAATGTATATAAAGAAATAAAATATATAAGAACTTCATATATACGAATAAATTTCTGCGAATATCGCAGAACTTCTGCGAAATGTATTTTTTAGGTATAACTATTTTTCCCGTATACCAAATGACAAATTATTTAACAAAAAGAAAATTAATATTATTATTATTACACAAATTATCCTCACACAATTACTAATTTTTTTTAAGTAGATTTAAGAAACAATTGTTTTATAAGCAAACACAATCACTACCACGAATGATGATGTAACAAGTTAAGTTGTATTGATGAAATAATGTATATAAAGAAATAAAATATATAAGAACTTCATATATACGAATAAATTTCTGCGAATATCGCAGAACTTCTGCGAAATGTATTTTTTATGTATAACTATTTTTCCCGTATACCAAATGACAAATTATTTAACAAAAAGAAAATTAATATTATTATTATTACACAAATTATCCTCACACAATTACTAATTTTATTTTAAGTAGATTTAAGAAACAATTGTTTTATAAGCAAACACAATCACTACCACGAATGACGATGCCACAAGTTGTACGGATGAAATAATGTATATAAAGAAATCAAATATATAAGAACTTCATATATACGAATAAATTTCTGCGAATATCGCAGAACTTCTGCGAAAGGTATTTTTTAGGTATAACTATTTTTCCCGTATACCAAATGACAAATTATTTAACAAAAAGAAAATTAA
This sequence comes from Dilophus febrilis, assembly GCA_958336335.1. Lineage (NCBI taxonomy): Eukaryota > Metazoa > Arthropoda > Insecta > Diptera > Bibionidae > Dilophus > Dilophus febrilis. The sequence goes on along the minus strand of CATVHY010000023.1, from coordinate 120,357 downwards.
TATTATTATTATTACACAAATTATCCAAATTATTTTAAGTAGATTTAAGAAACAATTGTTTTATAAGCAAACACAATCACTACCACGAATGACGATGCCACAAGTTGTACTGATGAAATAATGTATATAAAGAAATAAAATATATAAGAACTTCATATATACGAATAAATTTCTGCGAATATCGCAGAACTTCTGCGAAATGTATTTTTTATGTATAACTATTTTTCCCGTATACCAAATGACAAATTATTTAACAAAAAGAAAATTAATATTATTATTATTACACAAATTATCCTCACACAATTACTAATTTTTTTTTAAGCAGATTTAAGAAACAATTGTTTTATAAGCAAACACAATCACTAGCACGAATGATGATGTCACAAGTTGTACTGATGAAATAATGTATATAAAGAAATCAAATATATAAGAACTTCATATATACGAATAAATTTCTGCGAATATCGCAGAACTTCTGCGAAATGTATTTTTTAGGTATAACTATTTTTCCCGTATACCAAATGACAAATTATTTAACAAAAAGAAAATTAATATTATTATTATTACACAAATTATCCAAATTATTTTAAGTAGATTTAAGAAACAATTGTTTTATAAGCAAACACAATCACTACCACGAATGACGATGCCACAAGTTGTACTGATGAAATAATGTATATAAAGAAATAAAATATATAAGAACTTCATATATACGAATAAATTTCTGCGAATATCGCAGAACTTCTGCGAAATGTATTTTTTATGTATAACTATTTTTCCCGTATACCAAATGACAAATTATTTAACAAAAAGAAAATTAATATTATTATTATTACACAAATTATCCAAATTATTTTAAGTAGATTTAAGAAACAATTGTTTTATAAGCAAACACAATCACTACCACGAATGACGATGCCACAAGTTGTACGGATGAAATAATGTATATAAAGAAATCAAATATATAAGAACTTCATATATACGAATAAATTTCTGCGAATATCGCAGAACTTCTGCGAAAGGTATTTTTTAGGTATAACTATTTTTCCCGTATACCAAATGACAAATTATTTAACAAAAAGAAAATTAATATTATTATTATTACACAAATTATCCAAATTATTTTAAGTAGATTTAAGAAACAATTGTTTTATAAGCAAACACAATCACTAGCACGAATGATGATGTCACAAGTTGTACTGATGAAATAATGTATATAAAGAAATCAAATATATAAGAACTTCATATATACGAATAAATTTCTGCGAATATCGCAGAACTTCTGCGAAATGTATTTTTTAGGTATAACTATTTTTCCCGTATACCAAATGACAAATTATTTAACAAAAAGAAAATTAATATTATTATTATTACACAAATTATCCAAATTATTTTAAGTAGATTTAAGAAACAATTGTTTTATAAGCAAACACAATCACTACCACGAATGACGATGCCACAAGTTGTACTGATGAAATAATGTATATAAAGAAATAAAATATATAAGAACTTCATATATACGAATAAATTTCTGCGAATATCGCAGAACTTCTGCGAAATGTATTTTTTATGTATAACTATTTTTCCCGTATACCAAATGACAAATTATTTAACAAAAAGAAAATTAATATTATTATTATTACACAAATTATCCAAATTATTTTAAGTAGATTTAAGAAACAATTGTTTTATAAGCAAACACAATCACTACCACGAATGACGATGCCACAAGTTGTACGGATGAAATAATGTATATAAAGAAATCAAATATATAAGAACTTCATATATACGAATAAATTTCTGCGAATATCGCAGAACTTCTGCGAAAGGTATTTTTTAGGTATAACTATTTTTCCCGTATATCAAATGACAAATTATTTAACAAAAAGAAAATTAATATTATTATTATTACACAAATTATCCAAATTATTTTAAGTAGATTTAAGAAACAATTGTTTTATAAGCAAACACAATCACTACCACGAATGACGATGCCACAAGTTGTATTGATGAAATAATGTATATAAAGAAATAAAATATATAAGAACTTCATATATACGAATAAATTTCTGCGAATATCGCAGAACTTCTGCGAAATGTATTTTTTATGTATAACTATTTTTCCCGTATACCAAATGACAAATTATTTAACAAAAAGAAAATTAATATTATTATTATTACACAAATTATCCTCACACAATTACTAATTTTTTTTTAAGCAGATTTAAGAAACAATTGTTTTATAAGCAAACACAATCACTAGCACGAATGATGATGTCACAAGTTGTACTGATGAAATAATGTATATAAAGAAATCAAATATATAAGAACTTCATATATACGAATAAATTTCTGCGAATATCGCAGAACTTCTGCGAAATGTATTTTTTAGGTATAACTATTTTTCCCGTATACCAAATGACAAATTATTTAACAAAAAGAAAATTAATATTATTATTATTACACAAATTATCCTCACACAATTACTAATTTTTTTTAAGTAGATTTAAGAAACAATTGTTTTATAAGCAAACACAATCACTACCACGAATGATGATGTAACAAGTTAAGTTGTATTGATTAAATAATGTATATAAAGAAATAAAATATATAAGAACTTCATATATACGAATAAATTTCTGCGAATATCGCAGAACTTCTGCGAAATGTATTTTTTATGTATAACTATTTTTCCCGTATACCAAATGACAAATTATTTAACAAAAAGAAAATTAATATTATTATTATTACACAAATTATCCTCACACAATTACTAATTTTTTTTTAAGTAGATTTAAGAAACAATTGTTTTATAAGCAAACACAATCACTACCACGAATGATGATGTAACAAGTTAAGTTGTATTGATGAAATAATGTATATAAAGAAATAAAATATATAAGAACTTCATATATACGAATAAATTTCTGCGAATATCGCAGAACTTCTGCGAAATGTATTTTTTAGGTATAACTATTTTTCCCGTATACCAAATGACAAATAATTTAACAAAAAGAAAATTAATATTATTATTATTACACAAATTATCCAAATTATTTTAAGTAGATTTAAGAAACAATTGTTTTATAAGCAAACACAATCACTACCACGAATGACGATGCCACAAGTTGTATTGATGAAATAATGTATATAAAGAAATAAAATATATAAGAACTTCATATATACGAATAAATTTCTGCGAATATCGCAGAACTTCTGCGAAATGTATTTTTTATGTATAACTATTTTTCCCGTATACCAAATGACAAATTATTTAACAAAAAGAAAATTAATATTATTATTATTACACAAATTATCCTCACACAATTACTAATTTTTTTTAAGTAGATTTAAGAAACAATTGTTTTATAAGCAAACACAATCACTACCACGAATGATGATGTAACAAGTTAAGTTGTACATATATACGAATAAATTTCTGCGAATATCGCAGAACTTCTGCGAAATGTATTTTTTATGTAAAATATAATATATAAAATAATATAAAATAACAAGAAAACATTCTTAGTAATAAAATTCAAGTGAAAATATTAGAAAAATATTATGCAAACGATTTAACAAATACAAATTTAATTTTTTGTTTCGACGAAATATCTTTGTCAAATGTAAATACTTCTGCGGTTGAAAGCATAACATACCTATTTAAGAATTAATGGGGCAATTTTTCGGTTTTAAACAATTAGCAGAATCGGTTTTGCGATATTAGCAAACCTTCTTTGCTGCATTTGCTTGAATGCTGCATTCCAGCAAAAGTACTCTCTGCGGTTGATGCAGATTTTCTGCTCTGGACGCAGAAATTCGTCTGCTAACACTCAGCAGAAGCTACCTCTGCTAATACCGCAGAAAATTTTTTTCAGTGTAGATTGTTTATTATTTTATATACATTTATATGTACATATATAGGTATATTATATAAAATGTATGATATATTTAATTACATACTAATCCGCGTATTCATCGATCTATAACAACTGAATGAATGGACATTTGTTTTAAACTCAAGTCATTCCATTAAAATTATTAAGTGGACAATTTTATGGCCTTAGCATAAAGCAATGGCTCAATTTTGGAAAATTTTAATTTAATATGTGATCCTATAACTTCAACTTCATATAGCCTAATTTCATATACCCAATTTCCATTTAGTTAATTCGAATGCGAAAAATGTTTATAGAATATGTATATATACTTAATTATACGCTTATAGTAATATAAAAAAAAAATAAATTTTTCGCTATACAACCAACAATCTGGTTTTAGCGTCCAACAACAGCCTTCTGTTATTAGTTACTTAATTTGTGGCTTTTACGGTGTCGGTAATTAGCCGTACGACCAACCGCAAGCGGTTTTATATAGTAATATAATATATGAAATTGTAATTTTTCTTGAAATGTGTACATGTTATTTTATATATTATATTATTTAATGTGTGTCTAATTTTGATAACTCTATATATATGTTTTTTTTGCATATGCATTTATCCGCACATTCCTGTCAATACTTTAATAATATTATGAGATTTTTATTTAATCAAAATTGTTTGTTTTGTAAATTATTGAAATTATATTCGCATTTATTATAAATACTATATAATTTAGATAATTTCATTAAAATGAATAATTTCTATATATATGCATAATATCTTTTTAGTATTTTTGAAATTCGCATTCCAATATTATAAAAACGCAAAATAAATTATGCGTAATGTAATGCGATTATTACAATATTTTTGGTTTTATTAATATTATTCAATATTTTTATGGTATATATACAAATGTATTATATTATACATTTATTATTATGAATTTTCATTTCGACAATCAAAATCATCAATTTTCATCAATTTTCTTTTATGAATGGAATGATTTTATTCACATTATATTTTTTTACTGATAAATTCATCTTTTGTAGCCGCAGCTTTGCACTAATTTGTTTTTTGTTCTTAATTGGTGAACTGTCCCGATTTTACCCGTTCGTTTTTCTTATTATCCTTTTGTGATTAATTTCGATCATGACAGCATTTATACAATTATATTATGAAGGTATAGAACTGAAAACATCCGAAGCCTATTTGCTTGAATAGATCGTGATATTTCATCTTAAAGTCGAAACATTTCTATATTTGACAATAAACTAAATTAATTCAACGTAAAAGTGAAAAATGGAATTCTTTAAATTCATGCATATTACAAAATATTATTATTTTACAAAGTATTTATTAATAAATTTGATTAAAAAAAATTGATTTGACGAAATTTAAAATGATATTATTTCAACCTTTTATTTTTTTTATATTTCAATAATTAAAATCATTCGGTTTTAATTTTGCATATGTAATTTGATTTTTCATGAACTGTACACTGATATTCTATTCTATATATGGCTTTGCGAATCAGATGAAATATTATTACATTTCTTTATACTGTTTAAAGTGTAAGGTTAAAGTTAAGAATTTCAAGTAAACTTTTTGTTTTATATATTATACTATTTATGAAACCCGATCACATTTTTTTATATCTCAAAAATATACGCTACGATATATGCTATATATACTATATATACATTTATATAATATATATATATATATAAATATATTTACTAAAAGTTTTTTAAATCTTAAACTTCAAGTTATTATTTTAGATTTTTCCAAGTAAAAACCACCTTTATTATATCTTATTGTGTTTGTATTATATCTTATTTTGTCATGTATTGAGTTATATCTTATTGTATTTCAGTGGCGAAACGTGGAAAAATTTGTCTGGCTTGCCGAAAGCATAGAATTAAATTTTCCAAATGTTTAATAATTAAATCCATTGGTTTTGCTTTTTATTTTGAATTTTCTTTGTAACATTTAAAAATTCAATTACTTAAATTATAGAATAAAATTAAATGAAATCGCACCATTTTAGTCAAAAGATATATTATTGAAAATGGTAACAAAAACCCATTGTCCCATGGATCTGTGAAAAATTTTTAAGCGATACAAAGAAAATGAAAATTGAATAAAGATTTGGTGGTAATTTGAATAAATCGAAATTTGAAACGGGAAAACTTTTATTTTTAACTTTGTTCGCAAAAACATAATTAAAATGTAATTTAAAAAATTTAACTTTCAGAATATCCTATATATGTTTTAATAGCTTATCAGGATAATTTCTCTACCGGATCACCACTGTTCTATTTATATATACATTGTAAAATTGTATCTTTTTGTTTTCTTTCATTTTCCAAAATAGTATACATAATAGATGAAATATGTTTGTGATACAAATAAATATAATAATATAATAATAATATAATAATATTATTTAAATAATTGAAAATTTTTCTTATTTTATTATAATAAAAATTAAATATGCATGTAACCAGGCACATTCATCGCATATCATACAGCAAATAAAAAAAATATAAATATATCAAATAAAAGTTTGGCTTCTTTAATATTAGTATTATTATTATTCATTTTATAATAAAAGTAATTTCAAACGTGTGTTAATTTTATCAAAAAAAAATTAATTTATTGTATATTATCAAAGTTTATTTTCTGTATATGAAGTTGTATATATAATATACAAAAATTGACTTTTAAAATATGAAGATGAACAATTTTTGTATTATAAAATGCATATGTCAATGTCATGTTGTGACATTCTGTAGTATTAAAATATTATAATATACTAGTTTTAAGTAATAAATATATTAATACGTAATTAAAATATTATAGTAGTTTTTAAGTAAACCAATAATATTATTTATGTTCAATAAATATTATATGGATTATAATTGGCATGTGTCCATAATATATTGCAATACTGGAAATCATAATAATATACAAGATATTTTATGCATAAGTTCATTAATAAGTTTTTAAGTGCAATATTTAAGTGCATTTTTTTTATATATATATTATTATTTTAAAATATTATTATTATTTTTATTATGTATAATTAGTTTATCATATTACATTTCATTTATAATATTTTTTTTTATATATGTACATTTGTGAACGGATATCGTTATACATAACGATATCCGTATATGCATTCCAATCGATTTACATTTAACATTTTTTTTATTAATATTCGCATTCCGCAAATTCGGCGAATATATATATATTATATTGTATTGTTTTTTATATATAGGTTCTCACCTATAATTTTTTATATATATGATTTTACCTATAAATTTTTATATATTTTTCCTATAATTTTTTATATATAAGATTTTACTTATAATTTTTTATATATTCTAAAGCGGGAATTACACCCCAATAACACGGGAAGAAAAAATTATATAGTATAAGATTAATTAAGTAGAATTAAGTAATAGGAAAAATAAATAAAGTTTATTTTTTATAAAATAAAAAAGTTAAAGTTGTTTTTAATTGAATTTTTTTTTCAAAAATTTAAATAATGGAATCATCACCACCACATCAAGATATAATACGTAATGATATTTCAAATATTATATATCTATAATTTTCCATCATTAGTATAGCAATCTATATACTGCAGTATATCGATAGATGTTTGAGAGTTTGTCAATTATCACTCATATATTCTGATATTTATTTATCATAATATATAATTTTTTTTTAAAATGAACTGTTGAATGTATATATAAAAGTATGTATAAAACAAATTATCTATATATAACGATTCGCATGTTTACAATTCAATAGGTGTGTTTTTTTTTTAAATAAAAATTAAACATATATAAATCTTATACATTTTTTTATACTTTATATTCTATATATTAACAATAATAATATAACATCCAACACCCCCCATAATATACGTGATTTTTCTTTTCTTATCATTTGATGTTTTTTTTGTGTAAACTTTCTTTTTTTTAAATTTAATTCAATGTTATACCTGTATCTTTTATTATTTTTTTTTCTACCAATTATTTTTATACAAAACACAACTGTTTTTGATGGAAAATTGTATTTTTATTTTTGTTTGTACTTTAACATTTATTGTATTTCTTGTTCTATAACTTTTATATATTTGAAAAAATTTTAAACACTCGTGTTTTTTTATAATAATTTTTTTGAGGGTCTTCCATTAAAATTTCATCAAAAGTTAATTGTTATTATTTTGTTTCATATATAAAAATGAACATTCATTATATTGCTTATATACATAAGAAGTTAATATGTGATTTTTGTTTACGCCGATTAAAAATATTCATATAATTGTGTTATTTATATAATATTTTATGAACAATTATTTATTTTCAAATATCTCATAATTAAATTTTATTGATATATTATTGCTAATACCGGCTAATTCCTAAATATATACAGTGTCCCCCCCACAAAGTCGAATACCACGTGTTCCTAGGACTATTTCCCGCAAAAAATCGTTCTGGGAGGGGGTCTAATAAAATTCCCTTAAATTCCACCATACGAAGTTAAGCGCTGCGACTTATAAATTTGGAGTTATTAAGCGATTAGTAACGGCGAAACCGAAAAAAATCACGAACTGGGGTGGCATTATGGGAGGCGATACCATCGTCTAAATTTACGAGACTCAATTATTTTGATATTATGGTAGTCGATTTTGTGGGTATCGATATTATTTGTATATCGTCTCCGTGGATATTGTTGTGGCAAATGATTTTCATATGGAAAAACAAAAAGGTATATTATTTCTATGAGAATGAGATTGAAAGTATTATTTTTATGAGAATTGCTTTTGTACTTTTTATGAATATTAATATTGAATAAATGAACAAAAACAAAAGAAAGCAATACAAACGACAATCGTAACGATAGCTACTACCCTATAGTCAAAAATTATCGTCTTAAACCGACTATATCGTCTGCCATAATTGCAAAAATGAAAAAATTGTATGTTTGACGACAACCTTCTATCGTAATCGAATGCGATAATTCCACCTCAGTAAATTTAATAATAATAAGTAAATTTTCATCCCTCAGGATTTTAGAATAATATGTTTTTAGTATTTTTGAAATTCGCATTCCAATATTATAAAAACGAAAAATAAATTATGCGTAATGTAATGCGATTATTACATTATTTTTGGTTTTATTAATATTATACAATTTTTGTATCGTATATATACAAATTTATTATATTATACATTTATTATTTATTTTTTTATTTTTTTAATTAATTACAATCTCAATTGCAATCCAAAAAAAATTACAAAAAAAAAACCCAAAACATACACACAATAACAGAAATCAAAATCAAATAAAGAAATAAAGGTAAGGGCCTGATCAGCGGATCGTAGCCCCGAGTACGTTCCACATATCCTCTAACCATCACCCTCTGTGTTTTTTTCCTCTACTCCCGTACCACACTCTTCCTGTATTTTCTCCTATCCCCTTTCCCGATAACAACTCTTTCACTCCATTCCTTGACAATATTCTTACTCCCAACCATTTCCACCTCACTCCTCCTAAAACCGGACACTCTCTTACAAAATTCCACCCCGTTTCCCTTACACCCATATTACACATCGTGCACCTCCACTTTTCTTCACTACCCCATCCTTTTGAATTTAATCCCATTACATCTCCCCTCACACGCATTATCATTCTCATCTCCTCAAACTTCAAATTACTCCTAAAATATTCCTGCATTACCCCCCCCCCCCCCCCCCCCATTGTAACTCCGGATACACCCAATCCTCGTTCTTCTGTCTCCTTCCCTAAATTCTCAACGCCGTTACACACTCATCTTCCACCCGTCTTACTAACAGTAGAATAGCTATGCCGGTTCTAGGCCACCTACGCCCATATCCATAAGAGTTACATGTGAGTGAGTAGTGCAACAAATACATCTATCTCTTTCTCTCCATATTTTTTAAAACAATGACGTCACTTGTAAGGGGTATGGATATGTATATATGTAATTACATGGAGGAGGTACTAAAATTAACACATGTTTGCATGAGCTTATATATATATGTTTGTTAGTCAATGTGGTATTGGGATAAAAAATGATCAATTTAATACCAAATTAGTGAATATAATATGCATTAGAATTATTTTAATTCATATACACCATAGAATTAAATATGATTGTTCATGCACATAAGTGTTAATGATGCAAAACATCTCATACGAGATAACGCAAATTTCATAGTGCTTTTCAAACAAGACGATATGAATTTAAAACATATTTACAATGAGCATGTGAATATGGATATGTCATATGATACGTTTAAAAAAATGTGTAGCGAATGTTGGACATTGAAATATGGTTTTCTAGTTATTGACAAAGATAGTGAAAAATGTACAGGAAGATATAGAAAGGGTTTTGATGTATTTATTGTAATATAAAGACCATGAATCATTAATTTAATTTATTTGTTGTTGTAAAGTCGACGAATACCAACACATAATAATAATAATAATAAAAATAATAATCCTAAATGTGAATGAAAATGCTATAAAAGGTATTATAGAAATACAGAAAGTGATTAGAAAAAAATATAATGCAATTAAATCACAACAGATAGAATCTGAAAATATATTAGAAAATACATTTAAGCCTATAACAAATTCATTGAAGGAGTTGGGAAAAAAAAAGAAATTATTTGATAGATCACGGATGAAACAACATATAGGAGTGAATCAGGGACGATTCCTAATCATTTATCCTTCAGATTCAATTTTTTTTTATAAATACCTAACATATTTTCTACCCCTCTAATTATATCTTATGGTATTTTAATTATGTTTTCAATTTTTTATTGATAAGCAATGCATCTAATATAAATATATAATACATATGTAAAATAAACATCTTATTAAATATGCGATTAAAAAAAATATCCTTATAAATAAAGATTTAAAATGTTCAATAATAATAAAAAGAAATAAATTTTGTAAATAAAACGGTATAACAACAAAAATAGTGCAAAATGTTACCCAAATTTTCTATATAAAAATCATTTAACCATGTGTACAAAGATCTCGGATATATGTATAAGTGAGTACAGGTTGCAAGGTACACAAATGGGTTGTTGCTAACAATGAATACGCCAAAATTTATACTATATTTCAAATTACGTTATCGCATTTCTCCGCTTTTACGCTTAAAAATGTAATTAATTAATTTTTTTAATATCCTTATTAAAAGGATTATACTTCCTTTCCATTATCCATCAAGTAAAAACGTTCCCCAGTGTTTTCATGAACTATTTTTTCTTTATCACGTACAAAAACCAAATTTGTGTACCTTACAACCCGTGTACGTTCGAACCCCTCCCGGTATAAGTAACGCCACCAAAATTAAAATTGAATCTATGAATGAAAACTTCATATGCAAACAGATTTTAAAAGTTCTTGTGTAATTTTAGCATAGTTATTGGAGTATGTAATATATGATTTATCATAGAATTTTTTAGGTATATTGCAGGCATTTAAGCGTATTTATGTTATTCTTCGCACAAAAAGTTTCGTTTTTAATTTTGTTATCAATTGATATGCATAATAAAAGGGTCAAAGACTTTGAACTTTCAAACACCTTTTTTCACATATTTTTTGTTAGTGTTTTTGGGAATATGATTATAACCTCTTAGGTAGAATATGTTGCGTATTGTCATTTTACTAACAGATTCAATGAATCTGTTGAATCTATGGACCAGACGTCACTGATATATATATATATATATATTATATATATATATATAAATTAAATCATGTACAAATTAAAGATGTCAAGATATATTTCTATCCATTATATATTCGATCTATACCAAAACTACATCATATTTAAAATGTTCATATAATCGTATATACATATATAATGAATTTTATTATTTTATTTGAAATATTACTTGTTAATATTTTCATTCTTTTTTATCTTACTTATCTATCTTGAACCAATATAACGAAATAAGTTACAATTAAATATAAATATATATGTATACATAAAATTTTATAACTCTGTGGTGTAAATGTTAAAAATGCCAACCTAAAATTCTAACGAAGTTTTGGGGTCGTGGGTTCGAATCCTACTTAATGCATAAAATCTGTTTTGTGTTTTCGGTTATTTTTCGAATCTGAATTTTAACACAGAGTTGTATTTTCCGCTTGCGGTTGGGCGTACGGCTAATTACCGACACCGTAAAAGCCACAAATTAAGAAACTAAAAACAGAAGACTGTTGTTGGACGCTAAAACCTGATTGTTGGTTGTATAGCGAAAAATTTATTTATTTTATGTATAAATTTAAATAGAAAATAAATTTAAGAATTAGATAGAATTAAATATAATAAAAATTAAATTACAATTTTAAAAGAATATATATAATATAAGTGCATAATTGAAATAAATATAAAACATTATTAGAATTAAAAATCAAAATAAATGTATAATTATAAAAAAATTAAATGTGTTTTAAAATTAATTTTTGTTGAAGTTTTATCCACTTGGCCCTAATTCATGTAATAAGTTAATTTAATGAAATAAAAAAAAAATAAATGAATATAAAACCTCAACAATATTTGACATTTATATACACAATTAAAATTAAAGGTACTAATTGGCAATGACATCCGCAAAACATATAATTTATAAAATATTGTTAAAATACCTATCCTGTTAAATGACTTGGATATATATATATATACAAATTAAATCATGTACAAATTAAAGATGTCAAGATATATTTTTATCCATTATATATTCGATGTATACCAAAACTACATCATATTTAAAATCATTTGTCATTGAATGCACGCAACTCCCTTATACAATATTTGTACGTTTAGATAAATTATTTATTCATATATTTTTATTTATTCATATATTTTTATCAAAACTTACTTACTAAACTTACTTATCATATATAACACTTCGTTCAATAATGTGTGTGACTAATTAATTAAAACACATTTTTTTGCCAAAATTCGTTTTTATTCATCAAGATAGTCCCCTTTTAGGGAGATACAATCATTCCAACGCTTTTCCAATCTTTCGATACCGCCTTTGTAAAACGATTTTTCTTTGCCTTCAAAATAGGCGTTAGTTTCGGCGATTACTTCATCATTTGAGCCAAATCTCTTACCACGGAGCATCCTTTTGAGGTCTGCGAAGAGCCAGTAGTCGCTGGGGGCTAAATCTGGAGAATACGGTGGATGGGGAAGCAATTCAAAGCCCAATTCGTTCAATTTTGCCATCGTTTTCATTGATTTGTGACACGGTGCATTGTCTTGGTGGAACAACACTTTTTTCTTCGCCATATGAGGCCGTTTCTTTGCGATTTCGACTTTCAAACGCTCCAATAACGCTATATAATAGTCGCTGTTGATGGTCTGCCCCTTCTGGAGATAGTCGATGAATATTATTCCATGCGCATCCCAAAATACAGACGCCATAACCTTGCCAGCCAACTGCTGCGTCTTTGGTCGCTTTGGGCGGCTTTCGCCGGCTGCATGCCACTCAGCAGACTGCCGATTTGACTCTGGAGTGAAATGGTGGATCCATGTTTCATCCATTGTGATGTACCGTCGCAAAAACTCCGACTTATTGCGCGTAAACATGTCCAAACAGCTCTTTGAATCATCGGTTCGTTGTTGTTTTTGCTCCGGTGTGAGCAAACGCGGCACCCATTTGGAACACACCTTTTTCATACCCAAATGTTCGTGTATTATGGTTTGTACACTGCCTGCTGATATCTTCAGAATGTCAGCAATCTCCCTCACTTTCACTTTACGGTTGGACATAATGATTTTCAGTGTTTTTTCAACGTTTTCCGGAATAACAGCGTCATTTGGCCTTCCAGTAGATGGAATGTCATCGGTGTCTGTACGACCACGTTTGAATTCGGCATACCAATAACAAATGCTTCTTTTTGATGGAGCAGAGTCCGAGTAATGTTGGTTGTTGATAGTCATATAGATCCCAGTAAGCAAAATGAATTATTTTGTAAAAAAATTGATGAAATGGTCTTTATTATTAATGAATTGAAGGCGGAGGTAAGCGAGTTGAGAAATAATAATAAAATGCTTTTAAAGAATGGTGACCTTTTGGGGCAACAATTGGGTAAAATTCAGTCTCAACAGGTTATTTTGCTATCAGACATTAACATTGTGAAATCAAAAATTCTTTCAACTGACAACGAATCATTAAGGTATGACAATAATATGGATGTTGAGCAACAACAACAACAACAACAACAACAACAACAACAACAACAACAACAACAACAACAACAACAACAACAACAACAACAACAACAACAACAACAACAACAACAACAACAACAACAACAACAACAACAACAACAACAACAACAACAACAACAACAACAACAACAACAACAACAACAACAACAACAACAACAACAACAACAACAACAACAACAACAACAACAACAACAACAACAACAACAACAACAACAACAACAACAACAACAACAACAACAACAACAACAACAATCGCATGATCAGTACCTTTACTGATCCTTTACTAATACCTTTACTAATAAACAACATGAACCTCAATCACAATCACAGTTGCAATCTCGAACACTACCGCAATCACCATCACATTCACATTCCCATAACCAAAACCAAAACCAACAGCTAGAACATAGACCAATTCTTCGGGCTATTTGCCCTAAGGAATGGTTGTTTGTGTCCAGGTTGGAATGTTCGACAACGGTAGAGGATATTCTGAGGTTTGTACATGGGGAATTCGATATTCCAAAAAGAAGAAAAAAAAAATAGAATTTTGTTTATACAAAATTATTATAAAGTTTTTTTTTTTTTTTTTTAATAATATTTTAAAGAATATTTTAATTAATTTTGTTTTTTTTTTATTTTTTTATTTAAATGCAAATTAATTTTTTTCACGTTCCGCTTCCGCTTCTAATTCTTCTGTTTTTGACATTTTATTTGGTGGTTGATCGTCTTGATCAGAAGAATCAGCTTTTTTCTTTGATGCTTTTGTTGTTGTTGAATCATTCGGTTCATTTTTATTTTGATTTTCAATATTAGAATTTCCATCAGTACCGCCGTCAGCATCCGGTTTTGGTTCATTTTCATCATCGTCGTCTTTGTCTTCTTTACGATTTTGTTGTTCTTTTTCTGCATCATCCTCCTTTTCTTCATCATCTTCTTCGTCGTCGTCGTTGTCACCTTCTGGTGCGGCCGCTTCATTATCTTCATCACTGTCACTGTCACCGATAACGATAACATCTGATGAAATTGTAGCGACAGCGGCACGAGCTGCAGCCGATGCTGCAATTGCATTTCGTACACGTTCTTCTGCAGCTGCAACAATTTCACGGGATACACCTGGCGGCGGTCCAATTTGTCCACCAACTTCAACATCACTACTACTATCTTCATCATCGTCATCTTCATCGTCGTCGTCGTCATCGTCATCATCATCAACATCTTCATTAATATGTTGTTCCATTTCCATTTGTTGTTGTACATTATCATGATGTTCATTATCTATGGCTATATTATTATCATCATCATCTGCTTCTTGAACATTTGCTTCATAATCGGGATCATTATTTTGATCATCATCATCAAAATCGTCTGGTAGATCTCCGGTTGGATAAGCGTCACCCTCTCCGCGATGATGAAATGGACCATCAGAATCGTAATTAAATTTAATATGTATTGAAATTTTATTTTTCGGTTTTATTTTCAAATCAAATTAACAATATGGAATAGTGCGTTTTTTTTTTAAACAATGATTTATAATTCTTTTCAAATTTTCTCTTAAATTATCTATTGCATAAAAATAAATCGTATTAATATAGTATTTATTATAGTAATATATATAGTAAGTGTATATAATTGAAAAATATAATTTTGTAATTGAACGAATATATGTATATGTACATAATAAAATTGTATATCTATAATTAAATGAAATATATGTGTATAAATGATTAAATGTATAAGGGAAAATAATAATTATTTTATTGCAATTTAAATTTAATATATTTATTTTACTCAATGGTGTAAACAGGGTTTATGGTAGTTGGTTGTACTACCGTACCTGTATTATCATTATTTTCTAAAACAACTACTCGTTTCTTTTTGCTTCTTTTAATTTTATATACAATCATTAAGATAATAATTGTAATAATAATAATAAAAATTGATGCATACCCTAATGAATAATGATGTATGTCATGTTTGTTTAAATTATTTAATTTAGTAAGATCTTCAATGTATCTCACATCAGTACTTATTTTATCTAAACTATTCTTATTATCTATAAAATTTGTTAATTTTTTAATATTGATTAATGTATGGTCAAAATGCTCTAATTGCAAGTCAAAGGTTTTGAATTTTAGCAAATTTTCATCTAATACAGTTATGTTATCTTGGTTGGCATAAATTTTTATGAAATTCGTTTTTATGCTACAATCTAGTTCTATTTTTATCAACCCTTTATTTGCAATTAGATAACTTTGTTCCTTTTGATTTTTACAATGATATCGTAATCTAGTAGTATTTCTTGAATAAAAAATAGAAAGAAAAAAAGAAACATAAAAAAAAAAAATTTAAAATTCACATACAAAATGAAAAAAAAAAGAAGAAAAAAAAAATAGAATTTTGTTTATACAAAATTATTATAAAGTTTTTTTTTTTTTTTTTTAATAATATTTTAAAGAATATTTTAATTAATTTTGTTTTTTTTTTATTTTTTTATTTAAATGCAAATTAATTTTTTTCACGTTCCGCTTCCGCTTCTAATTCTTCTGTTTTTGACATTTTATTTGGTGGTTGATCGTCTTGATCAGAAGAATCACCTTTTTTCTTTGATGCTTTTGTTGTTGTTGAATCATTCGGTTCATTTTTATTTTGATTTTCAATATTAGAATTTCCATCAGTACCGCCGTCAGCATCCGGTTTTGGTTCATTTTCATCATCGTCGTCTTTGTCTTCTTTACGATTTTGTTGTTCTTTTTCTGCATCATCCTCCTTTTCTTCATCATCTTCTTCGTCGTCGTCGTTGTCACCTTCTGGTGCGGCCGCTTCATTATCTTCATCACTGTCACTGTCACCGATAACGATAACATCTGATGAAATTGTAGCGACAGCGGCACGAGCTGCAGCCGATGCTGCAATTGCATTTCGTACACGTTCTTCTGCAGCTGCAACAATTTCACGGGATACACCTGGCGGCGGTCCAATTTGTCCACCAACTTCAACATCACTACTACTATCTTCATCATCGTCATCTTCATCGTCGTCGTCGTCATCGTCATCATCATCAACATCTTCATTAATATGTTGTTCCATTTCCATTTGTTGTTGTACATTATCATGATGTTCATTATCTATGGCTATATTATTATCATCATCATCTGCTTCTTGAACATTTGCTTCATAATCGGGATCATTATTTTGATCATCATCATCAAAATCGTCTGGTAGATCTCCGGTTGGATAAGCGTCACCCTCTCCGCGATGATGAAATGGACCATCAGAATCGTAATTAAATTTAATATGTATTGAAATTTTATTTTTCGGTTTTATTTTCAAATCAAATTAACAATATGGAATTTTTTTTTTTTTTTTTAAACAATGATTTATAATTCTTTTCAAATTTTCTCTTAAATTATCTATTGCATAAAAATAAATCGTATTAATATAGTATTTATTATAGTAATATATATAGTAAGTGTATATAATTGAAAAATATAATTTTGTAATTGAACGAATATATGTATATGTACATAATAAAATTGTATATCTATAATTAAATGAAATATATGTGTATAAATGATTAAATGTATAAGGGAAAATAATAATTATTTTATTGCAATTTAAATTTAATATATTTATTTTACTCAATGGTGTAAACAGGGTTTATGGTAGTTGGTTGTACTACCGTACCTGTATTATCATTATTTTCTAAAACAACTACTCGTTTCTTTTTGCTTCTTTTAATTTTATATACAATCATTAAGATAATAATTGTAATAATAATAATAAAAATTGATGCATACCCTAATGAATAATGATGTATGTCATGTTTGTTTAAATTATTTAATTTAGTAAGATCTTCAATGTATCTCACATCAGTACTTATTTTATCTAAACTATTCTTATTATCTATAAAATTTGTTAATTTTTTAATATTGATTAATGTATGGTCAAAATGCTCTAATTGCAAGTCAAAGGTTTTGAATTTTAGCAAATTTTCATCTAATACAGTTATGTTATCTTGGTTGGCATAAATTTTTATGAAATTCGTTTTTATGCTACAATCTAGTTCTATTTTTATCAACCCTTTATTTGCAATTAGATAACTTTGTTCCTTTTGATTTTTACAATGATATCGTAATCTAGTAGTATTTCTTGAATAAAAAATAGAAAGAAAAAAAGAAACATAAAAAAAAAAAATTTTAAATTCACATACAAAATGAAAAAAAAAAGAAGAAAAAAAAAATAGAATTTTGTTTATACAAAATTATTATAAAGTTTTTTTTTTTTTTTTTTAATAATATTTTAAAGAATATTTTAATTAATTTTGTTTTTTTTTTATTTTTTTATTTAAATGCAAATTAATTTTTTTCACGTTCCGCTTCCGCTTCTAATTCTTCTGTTTTTGACATTTTATTTGGTGGTTGATCGTCTTGATCAGAAGAATCAGCTTTTTTCTTTGATGCTTTTGTTGTTGTTGAATCATTCGGTTCATTTTTATTTTGATTTTCAATATTAGAATTTCCATCAGTACCGCCGTCAGCATCCGGTTTTGGTTCATTTTCATCATCGTCGTCTTTGTCTTCTTTACGATTTTGTTGTTCTTTTTCTGCATCATCCTCCTTTTCTTCATCATCTTCTTCGTCGTCGTCGTCGTCGTCGTCGTTGTCACCTTCTGGTGCGGCCGCTTCATTATCTTCATCACTGTCACTGTCACCGATAACGATAACATCTGATGAAATTGTAGCGACAGCGGCACGAGCTGCAGCCGATGCTGCAATTGCATTTCGTACACGTTCTTCTGCAGCTGCAACAATTTCACGGGATACACCTGGCGGCGGTCCAATTTGTCCACCAACTTCAACATCACTACTACTATCTTCATCATCGTCATCTTCATCGTCGTCGTCGTCATCGTCATCATCATCAACATCTGCATTAATATGTTGTTCCATTTCCATTTGTTGTTGTACATTATCATGATGTTCATTATCTATGGCTATATTATTATCATCATCATCTGTTTCTTGAACATTTGCTTCATAATCGGGATCATTATTTTGATCATCATCATCAAAATCGTCTGGTAGATCTCCGGTTGGATAAGCGTCACCCTCTCCGCGATGATGAAATGGACCATCAGAATCGTAATTAAATTTAATATGTATTGAAATTTTATTTTTCGGTTTTATTTTCAAATCAAATTAACAATATGGAATAGTGCGTTTTTTTTTTAAACAATGATTTATAATTCTTTTCAAATTTTCTCTTAAATTATCTATTGCATAAAAATAAATCGTATTAATATAGTATTTATTATAGTAATATATATAGTAAGTGTATATAATTGAAAAATATAATTTTGTAATTGAACGAATATATGTATATGTACATAATAAAATTGTATATCTATAATTAAATGAAATATATGTGTATAAATGATTAAATGTATAAGGGAAAATAATAATTATTTTATTGCAATTTAAATTTAATATATTTATTTTACTCAATGGTGTAAACAGGGTTTATGGTAGTTGGTTGTACTACCGTACCTGTATTATCATTATTTTCTAAAACAACTACTCGTTTCTTTTTGCTTCTTTTAATTTTATATACAATCATTAAGATAATAATTGTAATAATAATAATAAAAATTGATGCATACCCTAATGAATAATGATGTATGTCATGTTTGTTTAAATTATTTAATTTAGTAAGATCTTCAATGTATCTCACATCAGTACTTATTTTATCTAAACTATTCTTATTATCTATAAAATTTGTTAATTTTTTAATATTGATTAATGTATGGTCAAAATGCTCTAATTGCAAGTCAAAGGTTTTGAATTTTAGCAAATTTTCATCTAATACAGTTATGTTATCTTGGTTGGCATAAATTTTTATGAAATTCGTTTTTATGCTACAATCTAGTTCTATTTTTATCAACCCTTTATTTGCAATTAGATAACTTTGTTCCTTTTGATTTTTACAATGATATCGTAATCTAGTAGTATTTCTTGAATAAAAAATAGAAAGAAAAAAAGAAACATAAAAAAAAAAAATTTAAAATTCACATACAAAATGAAAAAAAAAAGAAGAAAAAAAAATAGAATTTTGTTTATACAAAATTATTATAAAGTTTTTTTTTTTTTTTTTTAATAATATTTTAAAGAATATTTTAATTAATTTTGTTTTTTTTTTATTTTTTTATTTAAATGCAAATTAATTTTTTTCACGTTCCGCTTCCGCTTCTAATTCTTCTGTTTTTGACATTTTATTTGGTGGTTGATCGTCTTGATCAGAAGAATCAGCTTTTTTCTTTGATGCTTTTGTTGTTGTTGAATCATTCGGTTCATTTTTATTTTGATTTTCAATATTAGAATTTCCATCAGTACCGCCGTCAGCATCCGGTTTTGGTTCATTTTCATCATCGTCGTCTTTGTCTTCTTTACGATTTTGTTGTTCTTTTTCTGCATCATCCTCCTTTTCTTCATCATCTTCTTCGTCGTCGTCGTTGTCACCTTCTGGTGCGGCCGCTTCATTATCTTCATCACTGTCACTGTCACCGATAACGATAACATCTGATGAAATTGTAGCGACAGCGGCACGAGCTGCAGCGGATGCTGCAATTGCATTTCGTACACGTTCTTCTGCAGCTGCAACAATTTCACGGGATACACCTGGCGGCGGTCCAATTTGTCCACCAACTTCAACATCACTACTACTATCTTCATCATCGTCATCTTCATCGTCGTCGTCGTCATCGTCATCATCATCAACATCTTCATTAATATGTTGTTCCATTTCCATTTGTTGTTGTACATTATCATGATGTTCATTATCTATGGCTATATTATTATCATCATCATCTGCTTCTTGAACATTTGCTTCATAATCGGGATCATTATTTTGATCATCATCATCAAAATCGTCTGGTAGATCTCCGGTTGGATAAGCGTCACCCTCTCCGCGATGATGAAATGGACCATCAGAATCGTAATTAAATTTAATATGTATTGAAATTTTATTTTTCGGTTTTATTTTCAAATCAAATTAACAATATGGAATAGTGCGTTTTTTTTTTAAACAATGATTTATAATTCTTTTCAAATTTTCTCTTAAATTATCTATTGCATAAAAATAAATCGTATTAATATAGTATTTATTATAGTAATATATATAGCATAAGCGTAGCTTGGTTTTGTTCACTCTGTTCAGTGAACCACCTGCTAAAAATATTGATAAATAATTAAGAAAATACAGATTTTAATATTTTTCTTAATTTTTTTGATGAATAAAATAATATTAAGTGTCCCAAAAAATTTGCAGCGCTGTTTATTTATATCAGTAAAAAATGTAAGAGATAATATTCTTTAGGTTCATTTTAAATAATGAACACAATGGTATATATATCATATATATAAAGAAACGTCGCATAAAAGAAAAACAAAAACGAAAAAATACATACACCTTTAATCTATATATACTCTTTCTTTCGTGCATTTTTTTAATCGCACTCCCATAGTGTTCACAATTTTAAATGAACCAAAAAATATTGTTGTTATACATAGTTGTTTAATTGTATATGGCAAATACATTTATATTTTCCGAAAATGCGAGGTATACGAATATACAAATAATACAAATACTATTTTAATTTTGGTTCACTATAAATTGTGAACAATAATACAAATGCTTGTTTCTTTTTCTTATATATGCTGTATGGTTGTTGTATGCTGTATTTTTTATCATTCAAATCTCGCATACTCATATACTGCCTGCTGCGGTGTATATAATCATAGAAAATATATAAATATTTTTTGTTTGTGTTTTTTTTTTATTTTTCTCATTTCTATATATGGCATATTGGCATATATATGAATAAAAAATAGATATTATTTACTATATAATGTTCACTTATAGAAATGAACCTTTCATATAAAATTAATGCGATCTTTTTTCATTCTTTCGTAAATGCTTGTTATGCGTACTTCATTATTTTTCCAAACATTTCATTTTTCTAATTAAAATTTCTAGTTTTTTTTTTGTTCTCTACCAGTTTTTAAAGTGAACAAGTACCCTTGGAGGTCCAGATCCGCCACTGATATATAGTAAGTGTATATAATTGAAAAATATAATTTTGTAATTGAACGAATATATGTATATGTACATAATAAAATTGTATATCTATAATTAAATGAAATATATGTGTATAAATGATTAAATGTATAAGGGAAAATAATAATTATTTTATTGCAATTTAAATTTAATATATTTATTTTACTCAATGGTGTAAACAGGGTTTATGGTAGTTGGTTGTACTACCGTACCTGTATTATCATTATTTTCTAAAACAACTACTCGTTTCTTTTTGCTTCTTTTAATTTTATATACAATCATTAAGATAATAATTGTAATAATAATAATAAAAATTGATGCATACCCTAATGAATAATGATGTATGTCATGTTTGTTTAAATTATTTAATTTAGTAAGATCTTCAATGTATCTCACATCAGTACTTATTTTATCTAAACTATTCTTATTATCTATAAAATTTGTTAATTTTTTAATATTGATTAATGTATGGTCAAAATGCTCTAATTGCAAGTCAAAGGTTTTGAATTTTAGCAAATTTTCATCTAATACAGTTATGTTATCTTGGTTGGCATAAATTTTTATGAAATTCGTTTTTATGCTACAATCTAGTTCTATTTTTATCAACCCTTTATTTGCAATTAGATAACTTTGTTCCTTTTGATTTTTACAATGATATCGTAATCTAGTAGTATTTCTTGAATAAAAAATAGAAAGAAAAAAAGAAACATAAAAAAAAAAAATTTAAAATTCACATACAAAATGAAAAAAAAAAGAAGAAAAAAAAAATAGAATTTTGTTTATACAAAATTATTATAAAGTTTTTTTTTTTTTTTTTTAATAATATTTTAAAGAATATTTTAATTAATTTTGTTTTTTTTTTATTTTTTTATTTAAATGCAAATTAATTTTTTTCACGTTCCGCTTCCGCTTCTAATTCTTCTGTTTTTGACATTTTATTTGGTGGTTGATCGTCTTGATCAGAAGAATCACCTTTTTTCTTTGATGCTTTTGTTGTTGTTGAATCATTCGGTTCATTTTTATTTTGATTTTCAATATTAGAATTTCCATCAGTACCGCCGTCAGCATCCGGTTTTGGTTCATTTTCATCATCGTCGTCTTTGTCTTCTTTACGATTTTGTTGTTCTTTTTCTGCATCATCCTCCTTTTCTTCATCATCTTCTTCGTCGTCGTCGTTGTCACCTTCTGGTGCGGCCGCTTCATTATCTTCATCACTGTCACTGTCACCGATAACGATAACATCTGATGAAATTGTAGCGACAGCGGCACGAGCTGCAGCCGATGCTGCAATTGCATTTCGTACACGTTCTTCTGCAGCTGCAACAATTTCACGGGATACACCTGGCGGCGGTCCAATTTGTCCACCAACTTCAACATCACTACTACTATCTTCATCATCGTCATCTTCATCGTCGTCGTCGTCATCGTCATCATCATCAACATCTTCATTAATATGTTGTTCCATTTCCATTTGTTGTTGTACATTATCATGATGTTCATTATCTATGGCTATATTATTATCATCATCATCTGCTTCTTGAACATTTGCTTCATAATCGGGATCATTATTTTGATCATCATCATCAAAATCGTCTGGTAGATCTCCGGTTGGATAAGCGTCACCCTCTCCGCGATGATGAAATGGACCATCAGAATCGTAATTAAATTTAATATGTATTGAAATTTTATTTTTCGGTTTTATTTTCAAATCAAATTAACAATATGGAATTTTTTTTTTTTTTTTTAAACAATGATTTATAATTCTTTTCAAATTTTCTCTTAAATTATCTATTGCATAAAAATAAATCGTATTAATATAGTATTTATTATAGTAATATATATAGTAAGTGTATATAATTGAAAAATATAATTTTGTAATTGAACGAATATATGTATATGTACATAATAAAATTGTATATCTATAATTAAATGAAATATATGTGTATAAATGATTAAATGTATAAGGGAAAATAATAATTATTTTATTGCAATTTAAATTTAATATATTTATTTTACTCAATGGTGTAAACAGGGTTTATGGTAGTTGGTTGTACTACCGTACCTGTATTATCATTATTTTCTAAAACAACTACTCGTTTCTTTTTGCTTCTTTTAATTTTATATACAATCATTAAGATAATAATTGTAATAATAATAATAAAAATTGATGCATACCCTAATGAATAATGATGTATGTCATGTTTGTTTAAATTATTTAATTTAGTAAGATCTTCAATGTATCTCACATCAGTACTTATTTTATCTAAACTATTCTTATTATCTATAAAATTTGTTAATTTTTTAATATTGATTAATGTATGGTCAAAATGCTCTAATTGCAAGTCAAAGGTTTTGAATTTTAGCAAATTTTCATCTAATACAGTTATGTTATCTTGGTTGGCATAAATTTTTATGAAATTCGTTTTTATGCTACAATCTAGTTCTATTTTTATCAACCCTTTATTTGCAATTAGATAACTTTGTTCCTTTTGATTTTTACAATGATATCGTAATCTAGTAGTATTTCTTGAATAAAAAATAGAAAGAAAAATAAGAAACATAAAAAAAAAAAATTTTAAATTCACATACAAAATGAAAAAAAAAAGAAGAAAAAAAAAATAGAATTTTGTTTATACAAAATTATTATAAAGTTTTTTTTTTTTTTTTTAATAATATTTTAAAGAATATTTTAATTAATTTTGTTTTTTTTTTATTTTTTTATTTAAATGCAAATTAATTTTTTTCACGTTCCGCTTCCGCTTCTAATTCTTCTGTTTTTGACATTTTATTTGGTGGTTGATCGTCTTGATCAGAAGAATCAGCTTTTTTCTTTGATGCTTTTGTTGTTGTTGAATCATTCGGTTCATTTTTATTTTGATTTTCAATATTAGAATTTCCATCAGTACCGCCGTCAGCATCCGGTTTTGGTTCATTTTCATCATCGTCGTCTTTGTCTTCTTTACGATTTTGTTGTTCTTTTTCTGCATCATCCTCCTTTTCTTCATCATCTTCTTCGTCGTCGTCGTCGTCGTCGTCGTTGTCACCTTCTGGTGCGGCCGCTTCATTATCTTCATCACTGTCACTGTCACCGATAACGATAACATCTGATGAAATTGTAGCGACAGCGGCACGAGCTGCAGCCGATGCTGCAATTGCATTTCGTACACGTTCTTCTGCAGCTGCAACAATTTCACGGGATACACCTGGCGGCGGTCCAATTTGTCCACCAACTTCAACATCACTACTACTATCTTCATCATCGTCATCTTCATCGTCGTCGTCGTCATCGTCATCATCATCAACATCTTCATTAATATGTTGTTCCATTTCCATTTGTTGTTGTACATTATCATGATGTTCATTATCTATGGCTATATTATTATCATCATCATCTGTTTCTTGAACATTTGCTTCATAATCGGGATCATTATTTTGATCATCATCATCAAAATCGTCTGGTAGATCTCCGGTTGGATAAGCGTCACCCTCTCCGCGATGATGAAATGGACCATCAGAATCGTAATTAAATTTAATATGTATTGAAATTTTATTTTTCGGTTTTATTTTCAAATCAAATTAACAATATGGAATAGTGCGTTTTTTTTTTAAACAATGATTTATAATTCTTTTCAAATTTTCTCTTAAATTATCTATTGCATAAAAATAAATCGTATTAATATAGTATTTATTATAGTAATATATATAGTAAGTGTATATAATTGAAAAATATAATTTTGTAATTGAACGAATATATGTATATGTACATAATAAAATTGTATATCTATAATTAAATGAAATATATGTGTATAAATGATTAAATGTATAAGGGAAAATAATAATTATTTTATTGCAATTTAAATTTAATATATTTATTTTACTCAATGGTGTAAACAGGGTTTATGGTAGTTGGTTGTACTACCGTACCTGTATTATCATTATTTTCTAAAACAACTACTCGTTTCTTTTTGCTTCTTTTAATTTTATATACAATCATTAAGATAATAATTGTAATAATAATAATAAAAATTGATGCATACCCTAATGAATAATGATGTATGTCATGTTTGTTTAAATTATTTAATTTAGTAAGATCTTCAATGTATCTCACATCAGTACTTATTTTATCTAAACTATTCTTATTATCTATAAAATTTGTTAATTTTTTAATATTGATTAATGTATGGTCAAAATGCTCTAATTGCAAGTCAAAGGTTTTGAATTTTAGCAAATTTTCATCTAATACAGTTATGTTATCTTGGTTGGCATAAATTTTTATGAAATTCGTTTTTATGCTACAATCTAGTTCTATTTTTATCAACCCTTTATTTGCAATTAGATAACTTTGTTCCTTTTGATTTTTACAATGATATCGTAATCTAGTAGTATTTCTTGAATAAAAAATAGAAAGAAAAAAAGAAACATAAAAAAAAAAAATTTAAAATTCACATACAAAATGAAAAAAAAAAGAAGAAAAAAAAATAGAATTTTGTTTATACAAAATTATTATAAAGTTTTTTTTTTTTTTTTTTTAATAATATTTTAAAGAATATTTTAATTAATTTTGTTTTTTTTTTATTTTTTTATTTAAATGCAAATTAATTTTTTTCACGTTCCGCTTCCGCTTCTAATTCTTCTGTTTTTGACATTTTATTTGGTGGTTGATCGTCTTGATCAGAAGAATCAGCTTTTTTCTTTGATGCTTTTGTTGTTGTTGAATCATTCGGTTCATTTTTATTTTGATTTTCAATATTAGAATTTCCATCAGTACCGCCGTCAGCATCCGGTTTTGGTTCATTTTCATCATCGTCGTCTTTGTCTTCTTTACGATTTTGTTGTTCTTTTTCTGCATCATCCTCCTTTTCTTCATCATCTTCTTCGTCGTCGTCGTCGTCGTCGTCGTTGTCACCTTCTGGTGCGGCCGCTTCATTATCTTCATCACTGTCACTGTCACCGATAACGATAACATCTGATGAAATTGTAGCGACAGCGGCACGAGCTGCAGCCGATGCTGCAATTGCATTTCGTACACGTTCTTCTGCAGCTGCAACAATTTCACGGGATACACCTGGCGGCGGTCCAATTTGTCCACCAACTTCAACATCACTACTACTATCTTCATCATCGTCATCTTCATCGTCGTCGTCGTCATCGTCATCATCATCAACATCTTCATTAATATGTTGTTCCATTTCCATTTGTTGTTGTACATTATCATGATGTTCATTATCTATGGCTATATTATTATCATCATCATCTGCTTCTTGAACATTTGCTTCATAATCGGGATCATTATTTTGATCATCATCATCAAAATCGTCTGGTAGATCTCCGGTTGGATAAGCGTCACCCTCTCCGCGATGATGAAATGGACCATCAGAATCGTAATTAAATTTAATATGTATTGAAATTTTATTTTTCGGTTTTATTTTCAAATCAAATTAACAATATGGAATAGTGCGTTTTTTTTTTAAACAATGATTTATAATTCTTTTCAAATTTTCTCTTAAATTATCTATTGCATAAAAATAAATCGTATTAATATAGTATTTATTATAGTAATATATATAGTAAGTGTATATAATTGAAAAATATAATTTTGTAATTGAACGAATATATGTATATGTACATAATAAAATTGTATATCTATAATTAAATGAAATATATGTGTATAAATGATTAAATGTATAAGGGAAAATAATAATTATTTTATTGCAATTTAAATTTAATATATTTATTTTACTCAATGGTGTAAACAGGGTTTATGGTAGTTGGTTGTACTACCGTACCTGTATTATCATTATTTTCTAAAACAACTACTCGTTTCTTTTTGCTTCTTTTAATTTTATATACAATCATTAAGATAATAATTGTAATAATAATAATAAAAATTGATGCATACCCTAATGAATAATGATGTATGTCATGTTTGTTTAAATTATTTAATTTAGTAAGATCTTCAATGTATCTCACATCAGTACTTATTTTATCTAAACTATTCTTATTATCTATAAAATTTGTTAATTTTTTAATATTGATTAATGTATGGTCAAAATGCTCTAATTGCAAGTCAAAGGTTTTGAATTTTAGCAAATTTTCATCTAATACAGTTATGTTATCTTGGTTGGCATAAATTTTTATGAAATTCGTTTTTATGCTACAATCTAGTTCTATTTTTATCAACCCTTTATTTGCAATTAGATAACTTTGTTCCTTTTGATTTTTACAATGATATCGTAATCTAGTAGTATTTCTTGAATAAAAAATAGAAAGAAAAAAAGAAACATAAAAAAAAAAAATTTTAAATTCACATACAAAATGAAAAAAAAAAGAAGAAAAAAAAAATAGAATTTTGTTTATACAAAATTATTATAAAGTTTTTTTTTTTTTTTTTTTTAATAATATTTTAAAGAATATTTTAATTAATTTTGTTTTTTTTTTATTTTTTTATTTAAATGCAAATTAATTTTTTTCACGTTCCGCTTCCGCTTCTAATTCTTCTGTTTTTGACATTTTATTTGGTGGTTGATCGTCTTGATCAGAAGAATCAGCTTTTTTCTTTGATGCTTTTGTTGTTGTTGAATCATTCGGTTCATTTTTATTTTGATTTTCAATATTAGAATTTCCATCAGTACCGCCGTCAGCATCCGGTTTTGGTTCATTTTCATCATCGTCGTCTTTGTCTTCTTTACGATTTTGTTGTTCTTTTTCTGCATCATCCTCCTTTTCTTCATCATCTTCTTCGTCGTCGTCGTCGTCGTCGTCGTTGTCACCTTCTGGTGCGGCCGCTTCATTATCTTCATCACTGTCACTGTCACCGATAACGATAACATCTGATGAAATTGTAGCGACAGCGGCACGAGCTGCAGCCGATGCTGCAATTGCATTTCGTACACGTTCTTCTGCAGCTGCAACAATTTCACGGGATACACCTGGCGGCGGTCCAATTTGTCCACCAACTTCAACATCACTACTACTATCTTCATCATCGTCATCTTCATCGTCGTCGTCGTCATCGTCATCATCATC
Organism: Dilophus febrilis; assembly: GCA_958336335.1. Lineage (NCBI taxonomy): Eukaryota > Metazoa > Arthropoda > Insecta > Diptera > Bibionidae > Dilophus > Dilophus febrilis. The sequence goes on along the minus strand of CATVHY010000023.1, from coordinate 91,030 downwards.
AACATCTTCATTAATATGTTGTTCCATTTCCATTTGTTGTTGTACATTATCATGATGTTCATTATCTATGGCTATATTATTATCATCATCATCTGCTTCTTGAACATTTGCTTCATAATCGGGATCATTATTTTGATCATCATCATCAAAATCGTCTGGTAGATCTCCGGTTGGATAAGCGTCACCCTCTCCGCGATGATGAAATGGACCATCAGAATCGTAATTAAATTTAATATGTATTGAAATTTTATTTTTCGGTTTTATTTTCAAATCAAATTAACAATATGGAATAGTGCGTTTTTTTTTTAAACAATGATTTATAATTCTTTTCAAATTTTCTCTTAAATTATCTATTGCATAAAAATAAATCGTATTAATATAGTATTTATTATAGTAATATATATAGTATTATAGTAATATATATAGTGTATATAATTGAAAAATATAATTTTGTAATTGAACGAATATATGTATATGTACATAATAAAATTGTATATCTATAATTAAATGAAATATATGTGTATAAATGATTAAATGTATAAGGGAAAATAATAATTATTTTATTGCAATTTAAATTTAATATATTTATTTTACTCAATGGTGTAAACAGGGTTTATGGTAGTTGGTTGTACTACCGTACCTGTATTATCATTATTTTCTAAAACAACTACTCGTTTCTTTTTGCTTCTTTTAATTTTATATACAATCATTAAGATAATAATTGTAATAATAATAATAAAAATTGATGCATACCCTAATGAATAATGATGTATGTCATGTTTGTTTAAATTATTTAATTTAGTAAGATCTTCAATGTATCTCACATCAGTACTTATTTTATCTAAACTATTCTTATTATCTATAAAATTTGTTAATTTTTTAATATTGATTAATGTATGGTCAAAATGCTCTAATTGCAAGTCAAAGGTTTTGAATTTTAGCAAATTTTCATCTAATACAGTTATGTTATCTTGGTTGGCATAAATTTTTATGAAATTCGTTTTTATGCTACAATCTAGTTCTATTTTTATCAACCCTTTATTTGCAATTAGATAACTTTGTTCCTTTTGATTTTTACAATGATATCGTAATCTAGTAGTATTTCTTGAATAAAAAATAGAAAGAAAAAAAGAAACATAAAAAAAAAAAATTTAAAATTCACATACAAAATGAAAAAAAAAAGAAGAAAAAAAAAATAGAATTTTGTTTATACAAAATTATTATAAAGTTTTTTTTTTTTTTTTTTAATAATATTTTAAAGAATATTTTAATTAATTTTGTTTTTTTTTTATTTTTTTATTTAAATGCAAATTAATTTTTTTCACGTTCCGCTTCCGCTTCTAATTCTTCTGTTTTTGACATTTTATTTGGTGGTTGATCGTCTTGATCAGAAGAATCAGCTTTTTTCTTTGATGCTTTTGTTGTTGTTGAATCATTCGGTTCATTTTTATTTTGATTTTCAATATTAGAATTTCCATCAGTACCGCCGTCAGCATCCGGTTTTGGTTCATTTTCATCATCGTCGTCTTTGTCTTCTTTACGATTTTGTTGTTCTTTTTCTGCATCATCCTCCTTTTCTTCATCATCTTCTTCGTCGTCGTCGTCGTCGTCGTCGTTGTCACCTTCTGGTGCGGCCGCTTCATTATCTTCATCACTGTCACTGTCACCGATAACGATAACATCTGATGAAATTGTAGCGACAGCGGCACGAGCTGCAGCCGATGCTGCAATTGCATTTCGTACACGTTCTTCTGCAGCTGCAACAATTTCACGGGATACACCTGGCGGCGGTCCAATTTGTCCACCAACTTCAACATCACTACTACTATCTTCATCATCGTCATCTTCATCGTCGTCGTCGTCATCGTCATCATCATCAACATCTTCATTAATATGTTGTTCCATTTCCATTTGTTGTTGTACATTATCATGATGTTCATTATCTATGGCTATATTATTATCATCATCATCTGCTTCTTGAACATTTGCTTCATAATCGGGATCATTATTTTGATCATCATCATCAAAATCGTCTGGTAGATCTCCGGTTGGATAAGCGTCACCCTCTCCGCGATGATGAAATGGACCATCAGAATCGTAATTAAATTTAATATGTATTGAAATTTTATTTTTCGGTTTTATTTTCAAATCAAATTAACAATATGGAATAGTGCGTTTTTTTTTAAACAATGATTTATAATTCTTTTCAAATTTTCTCTTAAATTATTTATTGCATAAAAATAAATCGTATTAATATAGTATTTATTATAGTAATATATATAGTAAGTGTATATAATTGAAAAATATAATTTTGTAATTGAACGAATATATGTATATGTACATAATAAAATTGTATATCTATAATTAAATGAAATATATGTGTATAAATGATTAAATGTATAAGGGAAAATAATAATTATTTTATTGCAATTTAAATTTAATATATTTATTTTACTCAATGGTGTAAACAGGGTTTATGGTAGTTGGTTGTACTACCGTACCTGTATTATCATTATTTTCTAAAACAACTACTCGTTTCTTTTTGCTTCTTTTAATTTTATATACAATCATTAAGATAATAATTGTAATAATAATAATAAAAATTGATGCATACCCTAATGAATAATGATGTATGTCATGTTTGTTTAAATTATTTAATTTAGTAAGATCTTCAATGTATCTCACATCAGTACTTATTTTATCTAAACTATTCTTATTATCTATAAAATTTGTTAATTTTTTAATATTGATTAATGTATGGTCAAAATGCTCTAATTGCAAGTCAAAGGTTTTGAATTTTAGCAAATTTTCATCTAATACAGTTATGTTATCTTGGTTGGCATAAATTTTTATGAAATTCGTTTTTATGCTACAATCTAGTTCTATTTTTATCAACCCTTTATTTGCAATTAGATAACTTTGTTCCTTTTGATTTTTACAATGATATCGTAATCTAGTAGTATTTCTTGAATAAAAAATAGAAAGAAAAAAAGAAACATAAAAAAAAAAAATTTAAAATTCACATACAAAATGAAAAAAAAAAGAAGAAAAAAAAAATAGAATTTTGTTTATACAAAATTATTATAAAGTTTTTTTTTTTTTTTTTTAATAATATTTTAAAGAATATTTTAATTAATTTTGTTTTTTTTTTATTTTTTTATTTAAATGCAAATTAATTTTTTTCACGTTCCGCTTCCGCTTCTAATTCTTCTGTTTTTGACATTTTATTTGGTGGTTGATCGTCTTGATCAGAAGAATCAGCTTTTTTCTTTGATGCTTTTGTTGTTGTTGAATCATTCGGTTCATTTTTATTTTGATTTTCAATATTAGAATTTCCATCAGTACCGCCGTCAGCATCCGGTTTTGGTTCATTTTCATCATCGTCGTCTTTGTCTTCTTTACGATTTTGTTGTTCTTTTTCTGCATCATCCTCCTTTTCTTCATCATCTTCTTCGTCGTCGTCGTCGTCGTCGTCGTCGTTGTCACCTTCTGGTGCGGCCGCTTCATTATCTTCATCACTGTCACTGTCACCGATAACGATAACATCTGATGAAATTGTAGCGACAGCGGCACGAGCTGCAGCCGATGCTGCAATTGCATTTCGTACACGTTCTTCTGCAGCTGCAACAATTTCACGGGATACACCTGGCGGCGGTCCAATTTGTCCACCAACTTCAACATCACTACTACTATCTTCATCATCGTCATCTTCATCGTCGTCGTCGTCATCGTCATCATCATCAACATCTTCATTAATATGTTGTTCCATTTCCATTTGTTGTTGTACATTATCATGATGTTCATTATCTATGGCTATATTATTATCATCATCATCTGCTTCTTGAACATTTGCTTCATAATCGGGATCATTATTTTGATCATCATCATCAAAATCGTCTGGTAGATCTCCGGTTGGATAAGCGTCACCCTCTCCGCGATGATGAAATGGACCATCAGAATCGTAATTAAATTTAATATGTATTGAAATTTTATTTTTCGGTTTTATTTTCAAATCAAATTAACAATATGGAATAGTGCGTTTTTTTTTTAAACAATGATTTATAATTCTTTTCAAATTTTCTCTTAAATTATCTATTGCATAAAAATAAATCGTATTAATATAGTATTTATTATAGTAATATATATAGTAAGTGTATATAATTGAAAAATATAATTTTGTAATTGAACGAATATATGTATATGTACATAATAAAATTGTATATCTATAATTAAATGAAATATATGTGTATAAATGATTAAATGTATAAGGGAAAATAATAATTATTTTATTGCAATTTAAATTTAATATATTTATTTTACTCAATGGTGTAAACAGGGTTTATGGTAGTTGGTTGTACTACCGTACCTGTATTATCATTATTTTCTAAAACAACTACTCGTTTCTTTTTGCTTCTTTTAATTTTATATACAATCATTAAGATAATAATTGTAATAATAATAATAAAAATTGATGCATACCCTAATGAATAATGATGTATGTCATGTTTGTTTAAATTATTTAATTTAGTAAGATCTTCAATGTATCTCACATCAGTACTTATTTTATCTAAACTATTCTTATTATCTATAAAATTTGTTAATTTTTTAATATTGATTAATGTATGGTCAAAATGCTCTAATTGCAAGTCAAAGGTTTTGAATTTTAGCAAATTTTCATCTAATACAGTTATGTTATCTTGGTTGGCATAAATTTTTATGAAATTCGTTTTTATGCTACAATCTAGTTCTATTTTTATCAACCCTTTATTTGCAATTAGATAACTTTGTTCCTTTTGATTTTTACAATGATATCGTAATCTAGTAGTATTTCTTGAATAAAAAATAGAAAGAAAAAAAGAAACATAAAAAAAAAAAATTTAAAATTCACATACAAAATGAAAAAAAAAAGAAGAAAAAAAAAATAGAATTTTGTTTATACAAAATTATTATAAAGTTTTTTTTTTTTTTTTTTAATAATATTTTAAAGAATATTTTAATTAATTTTGTTTTTTTTTTATTTTTTTATTTAAATGCAAATTAATTTTTTTCACGTTCCGCTTCCGCTTCTAATTCTTCTGTTTTTGACATTTTATTTGGTGGTTGATCGTCTTGATCAGAAGAATCAGCTTTTTTCTTTGATGCTTTTGTTGTTGTTGAATCATTCGGTTCATTTTTATTTTGATTTTCAATATTAGAATTTCCATCAGTACCGCCGTCAGCATCCGGTTTTGGTTCATTTTCATCATCGTCGTCTTTGTCTTCTTTACGATTTTGTTGTTCTTTTTCTGCATCATCCTCCTTTTCGTCATCATCTTCTTCGTCGTCGTCGTCGTCGTCGTCGTTGTCACCTTCTGGTGCGGCCGCTTCATTATCTTCATCACTGTCACTGTCACCGATAACGATAACATCTGATGAAATTGTAGCGACAGCGGCACGAGCTGCAGCCGATGCTGCAATTGCATTTCGTACACGTTCTTCTGCAGCTGCAACAATTTCACGGGATACACCTGGCGGCGGTCCAATTTGTCCACCAACTTCAACATCACTACTACTATCTTCATCATCGTCATCTTCATCGTCGTCGTCGTCATCGTCATCATCATCAACATCTTCATTAATATGTTGTTCCATTTCCATTTGTTGTTGTACATTATCATGATGTTCATTATCTATGGCTATATTATTATCATCATCATCTGCTTCTTGAACATTTGCTTCATAATCGGGATCATTATTTTGATCATCATCATCAAAATCGTCTGGTAGATCTCCGGTTGGATAAGCGTCACCCTCTCCGCGATGATGAAATGGACCATCAGAATCGTAATTAAATTTAATATGTATTGAAATTTTATTTTTCGGTTTTATTTTCAAATCAAATTAACAATATGGAATAGTGCGTTTTTTTTTTAAACAATGATTTATAATTCTTTTCAAATTTTCTCTTAAATTATCTATTGCATAAAAATAAATCGTATTAATATAGTATTTATTATAGTAATATATATAGTAAGTGTATATAATTGAAAAATATAATTTTGTAATTGAACGAATATATGTATATGTACATAATAAAATTGTATATCTATAATTAAATGAAATATATGTGTATAAATGATTAAATGTATAAGGGAAAATAATAATTATTTTATTGCAATTTAAATTTAATATATTTATTTTACTCAATGGTGTAAACAGGGTTTATGGTAGTTGGTTGTACTACCGTACCTGTATTATCATTATTTTCTAAAACAACTACTCGTTTCTTTTTGCTTCTTTTAATTTTATATACAATCATTAAGATAATAATTGTAATAATAATAATAAAAATTGATGCATACCCTAATGAATAATGATGTATGTCATGTTTGTTTAAATTATTTAATTTAGTAAGATCTTCAATGTATCTCACATCAGTACTTATTTTATCTAAACTATTCTTATTATCTATAAAATTTGTTAATTTTTTAATATTGATTAATGTATGGTCAAAATGCTCTAATTGCAAGTCAAAGGTTTTGAATTTTAGCAAATTTTCATCTAATACAGTTATGTTATCTTGGTTGGCATAAATTTTTATGAAATTCGTTTTTATGCTACAATCTAGTTCTATTTTTATCAACCCTTTATTTGCAATTAGATAACTTTGTTCCTTTTGATTTTTACAATGATATCGTAATCTAGTAGTATTTCTTGAATAAAAAATAGAAAGAAAAAAAGAAACATAAAAAAAAAAAATTTAAAATTCACATACAAAATGAAAAAAAAAAGAAGAAAAAAAAAATAGAATTTTGTTTATACAAAATTATTATAAAGTTTTTTTTTTTTTTTTTTAATAATATTTTAAAGAATATTTTTATTAATTTTGTTTTTTTTTTATTTTTTTATTTAAATGCAAATTAATTTTTTTCACGTTCCGCTTCCGCTTCTAATTCTTCTGTTTTTGACATTTTATTTGGTGGTTGATCGTCTTGATCAGAAGAATCAGCTTTTTTCTTTGATGCTTTTGTTGTTGTTGAATCATTCGGTTCATTTTTATTTTGATTTTCAATATTAGAATTTCCATCAGTACCGCCGTCAGCATCCGGTTTTGGTTCATTTTCATCATCGTCGTCTTTGTCTTCTTTACGATTTTGTTGTTCTTTTTCTGCATCATCCTCCTTTTCTTCATCATCTTCTTCGTCGTCGTCGTCGTCGTCGTCGTTGTCACTTTCTGGTGCGGCCGCTTCATTATCTTCATCACTGTCACTGTCACCGATAACGATAACATCTGATGAAATTGTAGCGACAGCGGCACGAGCTGCAGCCGATGCTGCAATTGCATTTCGTACACGTTCTTCTGCAGCTGCAACAATTTCACGGGATACACCTGGCGGCGGTCCAATTTGTCCACCAACTTCAACATCACTACTACTATCTTCATCATCGTCATCTTCATCGTCGTCGTCGTCATCGTCATCATCATCAACATCTTCATTAATATGTTGTTCCATTTCCATTTGTTGTTGTACATTATCATGATGTTCATTATCTATGGCTATATTATTATCATCATCATCTGCTTCTTGAACATTTGCTTCATAATCGGGATCATTATTTTGATCATCATCATCAAAATCGTCTGGTAGATCTCCGGTTGGATAAGCGTCACCCTCTCCGCGATGATGAAATGGACCATCAGAATCGTAATTAAATTTAATATGTATTGAAATTTTATTTTTCGGTTTTATTTTCAAATCAAATTAACAATATGGAATAGTGCGTTTTTTTTTTAAACAATGATTTATAATTCTTTTCAAATTTTCTCTTAAATTATCTATTGCATAAAAATAAATCGTATTAATATAGTATTTATTATAGTAATATATATAGTAAGTGTATATAATTGAAAAATATAATTTTGTAATTGAACGAATATATGTATATGTACATAATAAAATTGTATATCTATAATTAAATGAAATATATGTGTATAAATGATTAAATGTATAAGGGAAAATAATAATTATTTTATTGCAATTTAAATTTAATATATTTATTTTACTCAATGGTGTAAACAGGGTTTATGGTAGTTGGTTGTACTACCGTACCTGTATTATCATTATTTTCTAAAACAACTACTCGTTTCTTTTTGCTTCTTTTAATTTTATATACAATCATTAAGATAATAATTGTAATAATAATAATAAAAATTGATGCATACCCTAATGAATAATGATGTATGTCATGTTTGTTTAAATTATTTAATTTAGTAAGATCTTCAATGTATCTCACATCAGTACTTATTTTATCTAAACTATTCTTATTATCTATAAAATTTGTTAATTTTTTAATATTGATTAATGTATGGTCAAAATGCTCTAATTGCAAGTCAAAGGTTTTGAATTTTAGCAAATTTTCATCTAATACAGTTATGTTATCTTGGTTGGCATAAATTTTTATGAAATTCGTTTTTATGCTACAATCTAGTTCTATTTTTATCAACCCTTTATTTGCAATTAGATAACTTTGTTCCTTTTGATTTTTACAATGATATCGTAATCTAGTAGTATTTCTTGAATAAAAAATAGAAAGAAAAAAAGAAACATAAAAAAAAAAAATTTTAAATTCACATACAAAATGAAAAAAAAAGAAGAAAAAAAAAATAGAATTTTGTTTATACAAAATTATTATAAAGTTTTTTTTTTTTTTTTTTAATAATATTTTAAAGAATATTTTAATTAATTTTGTTTTTTTTTTATTTTTTTATTTAAATGCAAATTAATTTTTTTCACGTTCCGCTTCCGCTTCTAATTCTTCTGTTTTTGACATTTTATTTGGTGGTTGATCGTCTTGATCAGAAGAATCAGCTTTTTTCTTTGATGCTTTTGTTGTTGTTGAATCATTCGGTTCATTTTTATTTTGATTTTCAATATTAGAATTTCCATCAGTACCGCCGTCAGCATCCGGTTTTGGTTCATTTTCATCATCGTCGTCTTTGTCTTCTTTACGATTTTGTTGTTCTTTTTCTGCATCATCCTCCTTTTCTTCATCATCTTCTTCGTCGTCGTCGTCGTCGTCGTCGTTGTCACCTTCTGGTGCGGCCGCTTCATTATCTTCATCACTGTCACTGTCACCGATAACGATAACATCTGATGAAATTGTAGCGACAGCGGCACGAGCTGCAGCCGATGCTGCAATTGCATTTCGTACACGTTCTTCTGCAGCTGCAACAATTTCACGGGATACACCTGGCGGCGGTCCAATTTGTCCACCAACTTCAACATCACTACTACTATCTTCATCATCGTCATCTTCATCGTCGTCGTCGTCATCGTCATCATCATCAACATCTTCATTAATATGTTGTTCCATTTCCATTTGTTGTTGTACATTATCATGATGTTCATTATCTATGGCTATATTATTATCATCATCATCTGCTTCTTGAACATTTGCTTCATAATCGGGATCATTATTTTGATCATCATCATCAAAATCGTCTGGTAGATCTCCGGTTGGATAAGCGTCACCCTCTCCGCGATGATGAAATGGACCATCAGAATCGTAATTAAATTTAATATGTATTGAAATTTTATTTTTCGGTTTTATTTTCAAATCAAATTAACAATATGGAATAGTGCGTTTTTTTTTTAAACAATGATTTATAATTCTTTTCAAATTTTCTCTTAAATTATCTATTGCATAAAAATAAATCGTATTAATATAGTATTTATTATAGTAATATATATAGTAAGTGTATATAATTGAAAAATATAATTTTGTAATTGAACGAATATATGTATATGTACATAATAAAATTGTATATCTATAATTAAATGAAATATATGTGTATAAATGATTAAATGTATAAGGGAAAATAATAATTATTTTATTGCAATTTAAATTTAATATATTTATTTTACTCAATGGTGTAAACAGGGTTTATGGTAGTTGGTTGTACTACCGTACCTGTATTATCATTATTTTCTAAAACAACTACTCGTTTCTTTTTGCTTCTTTTAATTTTATATACAATCATTAAGATAATAATTGTAATAATAATAATAAAAATTGATGCATACCCTAATGAATAATGATGTATGTCATGTTTGTTTAAATTATTTAATTTAGTAAGATCTTCAATGTATCTCACATCAGTACTTATTTTATCTAAACTATTCTTATTATCTATAAAATTTGTTAATTTTTTAATATTGATTAATGTATGGTCAAAATGCTCTAATTGCAAGTCAAAGGTTTTGAATTTTAGCAAATTTTCATCTAATACAGTTATGTTATCTTGGTTGGCATAAATTTTTATGAAATTCGTTTTTATGCTACAATCTAGTTCTATTTTTATCAACCCTTTATTTGCAATTAGATAACTTTGTTCCTTTTGATTTTTACAATGATATCGTAATCTAGTAGTATTTCTTGAATAAAAAATAGAAAGAAAAAAAGAAACATAAAAAAAAAAAATTTAAAATTCACATACAAAATGAAAAAAAAAAGAAGAAAAAAAAAATAGAATTTTGTTTATACAAAATTATTATAAAGTTTTTTTTTTTTTTTTTAATAATATTTTAAAGAATATTTTAATTAATTTTGTTTTTTTTTTGTTTTTTTATTTAAATGCAAATTAATTTTTTTCACGTTCCGCTTCCGCTTCTAATTCTTCTGTTTTTGACATTTTATTTGGTGGTTGATCGTCTTGATCAGAAGAATCAGCTTTTTTCTTTGATGCTTTTGTTGTTGTTGAATCATTCGGTTCATTTTTATTTTGATTTTCAATATTAGAATTTCCATCAGTACCGCCGTCAGCATCCGGTTTTGGTTCATTTTCATCATCGTCGTCTTTGTCTTCTTTACGATTTTGTTGTTCTTTTTCTGCATCATCCTCCTTTTCTTCATCATCTTCTTCGTCGTCGTCGTCGTCGTCGTCGTTGTCACCTTCTGGTGCGGCCGCTTCATTATCTTCATCACTGTCACTGTCACCGATAACGATAACATCTGATGAAATTGTAGCGACAGCGGCACGAGCTGCAGCCGATGCTGCAATTGCATTTCGTACACGTTCTTCTGCAGCTGCAACAATTTCACGGGATACACCTGGCGGCGGTCCAATTTGTCCACCAACTTCAACATCACTACTACTATCTTCATCATCGTCATCTTCATCGTCGTCGTCGTCATCGTCATCATCATCAACATCTTCATTAATATGTTGTTCCATTTCCATTTGTTGTTGTACATTATCATGATGTTCATTATCTATGGCTATATTATTATCATCATCATCTGCTTCTTGAACATTTGCTTCATAATCGGGATCATTATTTTGATCATCATCATCAAAATCGTCTGGTAGATCTCCGGTTGGATAAGCGTCACCCTCTCCGCGATGATGAAATGGACCATCAGAATCGTAATTAAATTTAATATGTATTGAAATTTTATTTTTCGGTTTTATTTTCGAATCAAATTAACAATATGGAATAGTGCGTTTTTTTTTTAAACAATGATTTATAATTCTTTTCAAATTTTCTCTTAAATTATCTATTGCATAAAAATAAATCGTATTAATATAGTATTTATTATAGTAATATATATAGTAAGTGTATATAATTGAAAAATATAATTTTGTAATTGAACGAATATATGTATATGTACATAATAAAATTGTATATCTATAATTAAATGAAATATATGTGTATAAATGATTAAATGTATAAGGGAAAATAATAATTATTTTATTGCAATTTAAATTTAATATATTTATTTTACTCAATGGTGTAAACAGGGTTTATGGTAGTTGGTTGTACTACCGTACCTGTATTATCATTATTTTCTAAAACAACTACTCGTTTCTTTTTGCTTCTTTTAATTTTATATACAATCATTAAGATAATAATTGTAATAATAATAATAAAAATTGATGCATACCCTAATGAATAATGATGTATGTCATGTTTGTTTAAATTATTTAATTTAGTAAGATCTTCAATGTATCTCACATCAGTACTTATTTTATCTAAACTATTCTTATTATCTATAAAATTTGTTAATTTTTTAATATTGATTAATGTATGGTCAAAATGCTCTAATTGCAAGTCAAAGGTTTTGAATTTTAGCAAATTTTCATCTAATACAGTTATGTTATCTTGGTTGGCATAAATTTTTATGAAATTCGTTTTTATGCTACAATCTAGTTCTATTTTTATCAACCCTTTATTTGCAATTAGATAACTTTGTTCCTTTTGATTTTTACAATGATATCGTAATCTAGTAGTATTTCTTGAATAAAAAATAGAAAGAAAAAAAGAAACATAAAAAAAAAAAATTTTAAATTCACATACAAAATGAAAAAAAAAGAAGAAAAAAAAAAATAGAATTTTGTTTATACAAAATTATTATAAAGTTTTTTTTTTTTTTTTTTAATAATATTTTAAAGAATATTTTAATTAATTTTGTTTTTTTTTTATTTTTTTATTTAAATGCAAATTAATTTTTTTCACGTTCCGCTTCCGCTTCTAATTCTTCTGTTTTTGACATTTTATTTGGTGGTTGATCGTCTTGATCAGAAGAATCAGCTTTTTTCTTTGATGCTTTTGTTGTTGTTGAATCATTCGGTTCATTTTTATTTTGATTTTCAATATTAGAATTTCCATCAGTACCGCCGTCAGCATCCGGTTTTGGTTCATTTTCATCATCGTCGTCTTTGTCTTCTTTACGATTTTGTTGTTCTTTTTCTGCATCATCCTCCTTTTCTTCATCATCTTCTTCGTCGTCGTCGTCGTCGTCGTCGTTGTCACCTTCTGGTGCGGCCGCTTCATTATCTTCATCACTGTCACTGTCACCGATAACGATAACATCTGATGAAATTGTAGCGACAGCGGCACGAGCTGCAGCCGATGCTGCAATTGCATTTCGTACACGTTCTTCTGCAGCTGCAACAATTTCACGGGATACACCTGGCGGCGGTCCAATTTGTCCACCAACTTCAACATCACTACTACTATCTTCATCATCGTCATCTTCATCGTCGTCGTCGTCATCGTCATCATCATCAACATCTTCATTAATATGTTGTTCCATTTCCATTTGTTGTTGTACATTATCATGATGTTCATTATCTATGGCTATATTATTATCATCATCATCTGCTTCTTGAACATTTGCTTCATAATCGGGATCATTATTTTGATCATCATCATCAAAATCGTCTGGTAGATCTCCGGTTGGATAAGCGTCACCCTCTCCGCGATGATGAAATGGACCATCAGAATCGTAATTAAATTTAATATGTATTGAAATTTTATTTTTCGGTTTTATTTTCAAATCAAATTAACAATATGGAATAGTGCGTTTTTTTTTTAAACAATGATTTATAATTCTTTTCAAATTTTCTCTTAAATTATCTATTGCATAAAAATAAATCGTATTAATATAGTATTTATTATAGTAATATATATAGTAAGTGTATATAATTGAAAAATATAATTTTGTAATTGAACGAATATATGTATATGTACATAATAAAATTGTATATCTATAATTAAATGAAATATATGTGTATAAATGATTAAATGTATAAGGGAAAATAATAATTATTTTATTGCAATTTAAATTTAATATATTTATTTTACTCAATGGTGTAAACAGGGTTTATGGTAGTTGGTTGTACTACCGTACCTGTATTATCATTATTTTCTAAAACAACTACTCGTTTCTTTTTGCTTCTTTTAATTTTATATACAATCATTAAGATAATAATTGTAATAATAATAATAAAAATTGATGCATACCCTAATGAATAATGATGTATGTCATGTTTGTTTAAATTATTTAATTTAGTAAGATCTTCAATGTATCTCACATCAGTACTTATTTTATCTAAACTATTCTTATTATCTATAAAATTTGTTAATTTTTTAATATTGATTAATGTATGGTCAAAATGCTCTAATTGCAAGTCAAAGGTTTTGAATTTTAGCAAATTTTCATCTAATACAGTTATGTTATCTTGGTTGGCATAAATTTTTATGAAATTCGTTTTTATGCTACAATCTAGTTCTATTTTTATCAACCCTTTATTTGCAATTAGATAACTTTGTTCCTTTTGATTTTTACAATGATATCGTAATCTAGTAGTATTTCTTGAATAAAAAATAGAAAGAAAAAAAGAAACATAAAAAAAAAAAATTTAAAATTCACATACAAAATGAAAAAAAAAAGAAGAAAAAAAAAATAGAATTTTGTTTATACAAAATTATTATAAAGTTTTTTTTTTTTTTTTTTAATAATATTTTAAAGAATATTTTAATTAATTTTGTTTTTTTTTTATTTTTTTATTTAAATGCAAATTAATTTTTTTCACGTTCCGCTTCCGCTTCTAATTCTTCTGTTTTTGACATTTTATTTGGTGGTTGATCGTCTTGATCAGAAGAATCAGCTTTTTTCTTTGATGCTTTTGTTGTTGTTGAATCATTCGGTTCATTTTTATTTTGATTTTCAATATTAGAATTTCCATCAGTACCGCCGTCAGCATCCGGTTTTGGTTCATTTTCATCATCGTCGTCTTTGTCTTCTTTACGATTTTGTTGTTCTTTTTCTGCATCATCCTCCTTTTCTTCATCATCTTTTTCGTCGTCGTCGTCGTCGTCGTCGTTGTCACCTTCTGGTGCGGCCGCTTCATTATCTTCATCACTGTCACTGTCACCGATAACGATAACATCTGATGAAATTGTAGCGACAGCGGCACGAGCTGCAGCCGATGCTGCAATTGCATTTCGTACACGTTCTTCTGCAGCTGCAACAATTTCACGGGATACACCTGGCGGCGGTCCAATTTGTCCACCAACTTCAACATCACTACTACTAGTGTTGTTGAAAGTACTTGGAATCAGTACTAAAATACTCAGTACTGATAAAATAAGTACGCACCCACTACCGATAATTAAAGTATTCAGGTAATGAAATGGATACTTTTTGATTTTTTCTATTAAAATAATTTTTCTATTGTATTATGCATTAAAACGCGTTATATATACAAGAATGAAGAATGAAGAATGAACTGAATGAAAACACATATGTCAGAAGAGATTCAGAGAAAGAAAATGATCATTTTTATTTATATATATTAGCTTATATGTATGGCTCTTGTACATTTGTCTGGTGGTTATATGCAACATACATACTACTGCTGCTGTGCTATATGAATTCATTGTATTGTAAAACTTAAAGTAATGGAAAGTAATGGAATCGTATTTCAGTATTACATTACTCATTTTTTTTTTTTTTTTTTTTTTTTTTTTTTTTTTTTTTTTTTTTTTTTTTAACGAAGGAGGGGGAAATCTTGCATAGACACACCAAAAGGTGCGTGTCAGATTCCTACTGACTAAAACCCCCTCCTTCGGCTTCGGTATATTCGAACCAGGCCACTCGGGCCCCTTTTCGTACCTCCGATTGACTCCTATCCAGTTTGCCACTCGGGTTTCCCCGATTGCTCCTCGAATATGGTGTCCCTCGTTATTTCAAGCATCTCTCTGAAAGGCATCCGTCCAAGTTCACTCTCGGGGAAGAATGACCGTCCAGTTACCTTTCTCCTTATGCTCTCCAAAGCCGGACATTTACACACAAGGTGCTCAGCCGTTTCCTCATCCTCCAAACAGAGTCTACACTCATCATCAGTAAGAATTCCCATCCTTACAAGATGATGTCTGAATCCTCCATGTCCAGATATGAGTGCCACCAACTTCCTAAGAGCCCCTCGCGTCATGCTCAGTACCTCTCGGTTGGTGTGTCCTACTTTCAATCCCAGCGTCAGCTTAGATTGTCTGAGTCCTCTTACCTCCTTCCATCTTTCCTGATGTTTGGAGGTAATCCATTTCTCGACAGTATGCCTCACCGTATCCCTGCTGATTGCGGTATACGGTTCCGGTCCAACGAATTTTTTAGACGTCCCCTCCTTTGCAAGAGTATCCGCCCTTTCGTTCCCGTCGATATCACTGTGCCCTCTAACCCAGACAAGTGTGACCCTATTATGAACCGAACACCCGTTGAGCCTGTGAGCACACTCTAGCTCCAGGGCCGAGTCAAATGTGCCACCCTTCATACAATTGACCACCTCCCTGCAGTCGGTGGCAAAAAAGATTTCTTTCCCGCCAACCCTACTACATTGAATATAGTCCAGTGCATGAATTAGGCCCATCAGCTCGGCCTGGTATACTGAGGAATAGTTCCCCATGTTTATCTGGCAGTCCAAGCCAAGTTCCACTGAGTGATACCCAGCCCCGTAACTGCCATGTCTCTTAGATCCATCCGTGAAGACTGTTATCGTTTCCGACCCCACTTCAGGGAGTGATCCGTCCTCAAGGAGGGTTCTGTGATGCATTTCCTGTACCACCGTCCTCCTAATCCCATCCATTGGCATAGCAAGTTCCCTGACCCCCTTAATAAGGCCCAGGACCCTCATATGCCCGTGGATGGTGCCTTCCTGATGCCACGTTTTGTTCTGCACCATTCTTATTGCCGTGCTTACCGCCGTCTTTACTATAAATAGATCCAGAGGCAGCATTCCCAGCAATGTTTCCATAGCCATGGTCGGCGTGGTGCGAAAAGCCCCCGTAATACCAACACATGCTAGTCTTTGAAGTCGATCTAGTTGACATCTCACTGTACTTTGGGTGGTTTTGTTCCACCATACAATTGAGGCGTATGTCACTATCGGCCTCACCATCATTGTGTATATCCAGTACATCGATTTTGGCGAGATTCCCCACCATCGTCCACATACCCGTCTACACTGATGTAGTGCCCTCTTAGCCCTCTGTATCTTCTCCCTCACATGATACCCCCAGGTTAGTCTCCTATCCAGATGTACACCCAGATACTTGACACTGGTGGCCAGTTTGAGTTCCGACCCAAAGAGTCTCAGAGGTTCTATTTCCAGGCCCTTTGTTTTCCTTGAGAAAACAATTAAGTCTGTCTTACTTGCGTTTATGGAGAGGTCATGTTCCTTACACCATCCCTCCGTCACCCGAAGAGCTTCTTCCATGACATCCCGGATGGTATTCATGAACTTCCCCCGTACCATTATCGCTAAGTCGTCTGCATACCCTACTGTGTATACATTTATTTCCTCCAGTCTTTGAAGTAATGAGTCGACAGTGAGATTCCACAGTAGCGGAGACAATACCCCACCCTGTGGGCATCCCCTGTTTACCCTTCCCCTAAGTTTGGAGTGTCCTGAGTTTATATTTATTGCCCTTTTTTCAAGCAGATTGTCAACCCAGTCCCTGACGACCCGACTGACCCTCCGCCCTTTCAGAGCAGTTCTCAGTTTTCCGAACTGAACCCTGTCAAATGCACCTTCTATATCCATGAATACAGTCAGTGCTATTCCTCCAGTGTTCAGCTCGTGTTCCGCGACTCGCACCAACTGATGTAGTGCTGTCTCGGTTGACTTCCCAGTCTGATATGCATGCTGGTTACTATGTAGGGGATACATCCTCAACGTCGTTCTTTCCAGATGATCCGCTATCACCCCCTCCATTGCTTTCAATAGGAAGGATGACAAACTGATCGGTCTGAAAGACTTCGCCTCAGTGTAGTCCCCCCTTCCAGGCTTGGGCAAAAATACCACCTTGGTTTCCCGCCAAGTTACCGGAATATACCCCATCGCGAGACAGGTGACATATATTTCCCTGAGTCTCGGAACTAAGACCTCTTTACCCCATTGTAGCAGGGCGGGAAATATTCCATCAGGCCCCGGAGATTTGAAGGGCTCGAACCTCCCAATGGAACGTTCTACTCCCTCCAATGTCACAATCCCTTCAGCCGCACGTCTCCTCCTTCTCGTGGCCCTCCTCCTTTCAACCGGCCACGGTTGATTCGACGCCTGGCTTCCCGGAAAGTGTATCTCCATTAGGGTCCTGCTGCTTTCCTCTATTGTCTCCGACATTTTACCCGACCCATTGCGGATCAGTTCAACTCTAGAGACCGAGTCCTCGGTGACCATCTTCTGCAGCCTACTGACCTCAGAGATGCTCCCCATTTCCGAGCAGAAATCCCTCCACGATTGCCTTTTCTGACTACGCAGAGCTTTTTTCATGTCTCGTTTCTTTTCCCTGTAATCTTGCCATGACTGCTCCGTCCCACACCTCATAGCCCGATTAAAGGTTTTTCTGACCTCTCCCTTTAGCTTTTCCAGTTTCCCATTCCACCAAGGTGTTGGGTCCCTTTCTTCAACCAGAGTGAGAGGACATGCACTGTGGAATGCCTTTTTCACAGCCCGCTGTATGACAGCTAGCCGCGATTCAACACTCCTTGCCGTTTTCGGCCCCGAGCGCCCCAGTCCCCCCAGATCCCCCTTTAACACCCGCTGGTAAACCAACACATCGGTGTCTCTAGGGTTTCTGGTGGTCCTTGTTGGCACCCCTTGCCTCAGGCCATAGTCCAATTCGAAATAGATAGCTCTGTGATCAGACATGGTCGCCCGATCCATCACCCTCCATTTCGATTGTCTTCCCAACATCATGGCATTACAAAGCGTTATGTCCAGGACCTCCTTTCTGCCACTCACTACGAAAGTAGGCTCTGTACCCCGATTCATTAAGCCAAGGTTGTTTCCAATCACAAATTCGAGCAACTGCTCTCCTCTGCGATTGTCATCTGTGCTCCCCCACACCACATTGTGTGCGTTGGCGTCACATCCTATTATCAGGCCCACGTTATTTACCCCGCAGTACCCTACAAGTTCCTCCACTGCCCTTCCGGGAGGTGGCTCAAGAGAGTCGTACGGCATGTATGCAGAGGCGATCACAAACGCGCCCGCCCCCACACCCACACGCACCACCACGAGGTCCGGCGTACATAGATGAGGCAGCATTACTGCTGCAATTCCATGCTTTACCATAATGCACGACCTGCTTTTTCCTGCACCATTGCAGTACAGTGTACCAATGCTTCCAGGTAGACCCCTTATTTTCCCCCTGAAAACCCAGGGCTCCTGGATCATTGTTATATCCAACCCCTCCTCCACCATACACCTAGACATCATTGCTGATGCCGCCTTGCTGTGGTGGAGGTTCAATTGGCATATTTTTATTTTTCGGTATGGGCCCACCTCCCGCCTCCCTGCTTCTGATGTCCCAGCCATAGCTGTTCCATCATCCACAGTTTCCCCGTACCGAAGTGCTGCCCTTAGGTTTGCCGTCCGTGATTTTGGCATAGGCAAAATCCAGTCCGCAGTTGAGCAACCTCCCTGCGTTCTGTATTGCCTCCGCCTCCACCCTCGGACACCAAACGGTCAGGATGACACCACCTTTCTTTCCGTCGTCATACCTGCCCGAGTAAGCGACCCTCCATTTAGAAGTGTCACTCACGCAGGCATTCTGACGTCGGAGTCTGGCAAAAATGGTCTCACTGCTCCCCGGTTGCCCTGGGATCCGTAACACCATTTTTCTTACATCCTTCACGGTTGTAAGCCGATCTATTGTTAAGTTGATTCCCCCCAAGAGGTTCATCTTCCCAACAACTTCACAGAGCCATGCCTTGGATTTGTGGTTCACGCATTTAACTGCAATGATCCCTTCATCCAAGTGTACGTCGGTCACACCAATGTCTCCGGCGTCCGCCGGCAAGGCATCAAGTGCTTCCAGGAGGGCTACCCTGAAGGCAACCAACCTGGCCTCATCCATGACACCCCCGCCGTTGACACCAGTGACGCCCAAATGAAGATCGCTTCCAGTTACCCCCGCAAAGGTAACTGGACGCTTCCTCCTATGGCCATGGTCCCCTTTGAGCGATTTCGGATTGACTTTGCTGTGCCTTGAAGGCCCTGCATCGTCTTTGCTGTGCCTTGAAGGCCCTGCATCAACTTTGCTGTGCCTTGATGGCCCTGCATCATGTTTCCGAAACCCCCCCTCCTTCCCTTTGGCTGCACCATTTGAAGAGTTGCCAGGCAAGCCCAACCCGCGTGTCTTCTGATTCGAAGACCCGCTAGGTGTGCTCACCTTGCACCTCTTCTCCTGTACAGCCTCCGGTGTGGAGTTTGCTGAAGTTGACACTTCAGCCAGCTCGTTCCCGTCATCACTGACAGGTCCGAGCCGCTTCTTACGCTGAGCCTCCTTCCTCCTCTGCGCTCTGGTCCGCTTTCGCGTACCTTCGGCCGATTTGGTTGGTGGCTGCGTAATGTCCCGCAGCTCCGCCCGCCCACGAGGCCGCTGAGCTCGCTTTCGCGAACCCATGGCCGGTATGGTTGGTGGCTCCGTGTCACGCACCCGCATCTCCCCGAAATTCCGTAATAGATTGCCCTCCCCAGAATCTATAGGGCATGCCTCCGTAGAGGGTGGATTCCCAGGCATAGCCTGGTTACCACCTGGGGTACTCAAACCTTTTCGTTGTACTTCCATTACGGTTGTTTTCGCATTAGTTACTTGGCTGCGTTCTAGGATGCATTGCCCGGTTGCCACCACGTGGAGGTGTAACTAACACTTGAGAATGACGAAATGAGAATCGCATACCCTAGAATGCTTTAACTCTTTCCGTCACCCCCCAAGCAACCATTACATTACTCATACACAGGTTTGTTTTTTTTTAATCCAGTATTAACCATTTTCCATTTTTGTATATTCTATTTCTCTGTTTCTCATATTTTATTATTATAGCGATATGCATATAAAAAAAGGGAAATCATTGTATACACACGCAAAAAGTTTTTTATATAAAGCATCAATATATGCAATGTTTTATATTATGGATGTGTTAATGATTTTTTGTATAATATTTTGATAGTATAATATATATAATATAATTATATAATTATATATAGATAGATAGATAAAATATATGAAATTTAGATTATATATAATATATAGAGATAGAATATAATAACAATAAAAAATGAATTATGTATTAATATTTAAATTAAATATACTTAATTATTATATTAATTCAAATTTTGATTTTTTTTTTTTTAAATATATTTCTACACTTTGGCGTTGATTCTGTAATTCTGTAATTCTGTAAATGGTTAATAATGTACAATTGATTACACATATGAAATATAGGGCCGAAAAAACTGAAAATTAAAATTATTAATTTTAATTTTCATTAAATTCAAATTATATATATAATATTTTGAACGTACGGTATAACATGCGGTTATACATTGCACAATTCACATACACCAAAAATTTTGTATATACAATATATACACTAACTCTTTTCTAATTATACACTACGTATAATTTTGATAATAAAGCATATAGTTTTAACAATTATGATTGGATATATATTCTTATATACTTAACCTAATAGTATTTTAATTGTTGATTGTGTATGTGGTATGGATGAGGTGAGGAATATATTTTTTATGCATCTCTGTTTAATGTTTATAATTATTTTTATTGTTTTACAATGTAATATTCGTTTTTATATAAAGTCTATCTTCAAAGTAATGTTTAATTTTTCTTTTCTATTACTATCTATATGTGGATTTTGTATAACCAATGTTTATTGTTTAATTCTGATTTCTAATTTAAATTCTTTAAAAAATTTAAAAAAAAACGTTTATCAAATTCAAATAAAAAAAAACTTAAAAACAAATAATTCAAACTGAAAATATACAATGTTATAATTAAATTCTTTAAATTTGAAAAAATTAAACTATATTGAAATGTTGATACGTTGTATATTATGTATATTTGAATTTTTTTTGTTTTTATATTGTTTGAAAAATTTTCAAAATTGAAGATTTTCAATTTTTTATAAATGTTGTTTTTTTATAATTCATTTAATTTAATTCAATTAAATAAAAATATATTTAAAATTTTCTCCCGTATTTAATTTTGTAGATTACATGTTACTTTGTGTATTTGAAATGTATTTAAATGCATGCATTTTTTGGGGTTTTTATGATAACACAATTGCTTAGTAAAATGTCCAAAATCATCTGAAAATATACCCCCTCCCACCTCTGTCATACAAAATTTTATTTTCGTTTCATTAATATTTTTTCGGAATAGGAATAGGATAGGATTTTTCGTAATAGATTAGAATAAACATTATTCGTAGTATTATACCCTCATATACCTAACTCTTGCAATTGGCATGTGCTTCAGCATTCCATATCTATGTGTCGGAACCTATAGCAGCGTTTTTTAATTATGATTTTATTTGTTATAATATATTATAACAATAATAATAATAATCAAAATTTTAATTGTTTTAGTAATGGCAGTAAGTACCATAAAATATATTTTAATTTATATATAATTTAATACAAAATATATTGAGTTTAAATATTTATTTTCTATCTATTCTTTTTTCTACATTATGACTTGAATTCTTTTAAAATATATATTATGATATATTTATGTTTTTATTTAAAGACTTGAGCAATTTATATAATAATTAAGGATAAAAAATTAAGTATATTTAATTTAAATATTAATACATAATTCATGTTTTATTGTTATTATATTCTATCTCTATATATTATATATAATCTGAATTTTATATATTTTATCTATCTATCTATATATAATTATATAATTATATTATATATATTATACTATCAAAATATTATACAAAAAATCATTAACACATCCATAATATAAAACATTGCATATATTGATGCCTATATAGAAAACTTTTTGCGTGTGTATACAATGATTTCCATTTTTTTATATGCATATCGCTATAATAATAAAATATGAAAAACAGAGAAATAGAATATACAAAAATGGAAAATGGTTAATACTGGATTAAAAAAAACAAACCCGTGTATGAGTAATGTAATACTGAAATACGATTCCATTACTTTTCTTTTGCATAAAATTGAAAGTAACCATATTAGTAGTGGTTCTTTAGTAATGGATGTTACTGAATCAGTACTGATGAATA
The DNA here is from genome assembly GCA_958336335.1 of Dilophus febrilis. NCBI lineage: Eukaryota > Metazoa > Arthropoda > Insecta > Diptera > Bibionidae > Dilophus > Dilophus febrilis. The sequence continues at coordinate 68,140 of CATVHY010000023.1, read as the reverse complement.
CTCAGTACTGCAAAGTAATGGAAAAATACATCACTAACTACTACTATCTTCATCATCGTCATCTTCATCGTCGTCGTCGTCATCGTCATCATCATCAACATCTTCATTAATATGTTGTTCCATTTCCATTTGTTGTTGTACATTATCATGATGTTCATTATCTATGGCTATATTATTATCATCATCATCTGCTTCTTGAACATTTGCTTCATAATCGGGATCATTATTTTGATCATCATCATCAAAATCGTCTGGTAGATCTCCGGTTGGATAAGCGTCACCCTCTCCGCGATGATGAAATGGACCATCAGAATCGTAATTAAATTTAATATGTATTGAAATTTTATTTTTCGGTTTTATTTTCAAATCAAATTAACAATATGGAATTTTTTTTTTTTTTTTTAAACAATGATTTATAATTCTTTTCAAATTTTCTCTTAAATTATCTATTGCATAAAAATAAATCGTATTAATATAGTATTTATTATAGTAATATATATAGTAAGTGTATATAATTGAAAAATATAATTTTGTAATTGAACGAATATATGTATATGTACATAATAAAATTGTATATCTATAATTAAATGAAATATATGTGTATAAATGATTAAATGTATAAGGGAAAATAATAATTATTTTATTGCAATTTAAATTTAATATATTTATTTTACTCAATGGTGTAAACAGGGTTTATGGTAGTTGGTTGTACTACCGTACCTGTATTATCATTATTTTCTAAAACAACTACTCGTTTCTTTTTGCTTCTTTTAATTTTATATACAATCATTAAGATAATAATTGTAATAATAATAATAAAAATTGATGCATACCCTAATGAATAATGATGTATGTCATGTTTGTTTAAATTATTTAATTTAGTAAGATCTTCAATGTATCTCACATCAGTACTTATTTTATCTAAACTATTCTTATTATCTATAAAATTTGTTAATTTTTTAATATTGATTAATGTATGGTCAAAATGCTCTAATTGCAAGTCAAAGGTTTTGAATTTTAGCAAATTTTCATCTAATACAGTTATGTTATCTTGGTTGGCATAAATTTTTATGAAATTCGTTTTTATGCTACAATCTAGTTCTATTTTTATCAACCCTTTATTTGCAATTAGATAACTTTGTTCCTTTTGATTTTTACAATGATATCGTAATCTAGTAGTATTTCTTGAATAAAAAATAGAAAGAAAAAAAGAAACATAAAAAAAAAAAATTTAAAATTCACATACAAAATGAAAAAAAAAAGAAGAAAAAAAAAATAGAATTTTGTTTATACAAAATTATTATAAAGTTTTTTTTTTTTTTTTTTAATAATATTTTAAAGAATATTTTAATTAATTTTGTTTTTTTTTTATTTTTTTATTTAAATGCAAATTAATTTTTTTCACGTTCCGCTTCCGCTTCTAATTCTTCTGTTTTTGACATTTTATTTGGTGGTTGATCGTCTTGATCAGAAGAATCAGCTTTTTTCTTTGATGCTTTTGTTGTTGTTGAATCATTCGGTTCATTTTTATTTTGATTTTCAATATTAGAATTTCCATCAGTACCGCCGTCAGCATCCGGTTTTGGTTCATTTTCATCATCGTCGTCTTTGTCTTCTTTACGATTTTGTTGTTCTTTTTCTGCATCATCCTCCTTTTCTTCATCATCTTCTTCGTCGTCGTCGTCGTCGTCGTCGTTGTCACCTTCTGGTGCGGCCGCTTCATTATCTTCATCACTGTCACTGTCACCGATAACGATAACATCTGATGAAATTGTAGCGACAGCGGCACGAGCTGCAGCCGATGCTGCAATTGCATTTCGTACACGTTCTTCTGCAGCTGCAACAATTTCACGGGATACACCTGGCGGCGGTCCAATTTGTCCACCAACTTCAACATCACTACTACTATCTTCATCATCGTCATCTTCATCGTCGTCGTCGTCATCGTCATCATCATCAACATCTTCATTAATATGTTGTTCCATTTCCATTTGTTGTTGTACATTATCATGATGTTCATTATCTATGGCTATATTATTATCATCATCATCTGCTTCTTGAACATTTGCTTCATAATCGGGATCATTATTTTGATCATCATCATCAAAATCGTCTGGTAGATCTCCGGTTGGATAAGCGTCACCCTCTCCGCGATGATGAAATGGACCATCAGAATCGTAATTAAATTTAATATGTATTGAAATTTTATTTTTCGGTTTTATTTTCAAATCAAATTAACAATATGGAATAGTGCGTTTTTTTTTTAAACAATGATTTATAATTCTTTTCAAATTTTCTCTTAAATTATCTATTGCATAAAAATAAATCGTATTAATATAGTATTTATTATAGTAATATATATAGTAAGTGTATATAATTGAAAAATATAATTTTGTAATTGAACGAATATATGTATATGTACATAATAAAATTGTATATCTATAATTAAATGAAATATATGTGTATAAATGATTAAATGTATAAGGGAAAATAATAATTATTTTATTGCAATTTAAATTTAATATATTTATTTTACTCAATGGTGTAAACAGGGTTTATGGTAGTTGGTTGTACTACCGTACCTGTATTATCATTATTTTCTAAAACAACTACTCGTTTCTTTTTGCTTCTTTTAATTTTATATACAATCATTAAGATAATAATTGTAATAATAATAATAAAAATTGATGCATACCCTAATGAATAATGATGTATGTCATGTTTGTTTAAATTATTTAATTTAGTAAGATCTTCAATGTATCTCACATCAGTACTTATTTTATCTAAACTATTCTTATTATCTATAAAATTTGTTAATTTTTTAATATTGATTAATGTATGGTCAAAATGCTCTAATTGCAAGTCAAAGGTTTTGAATTTTAGCAAATTTTCATCTAATACAGTTATGTTATCTTGGTTGGCATAAATTTTTATGAAATTCGTTTTTATGCTACAATCTAGTTCTATTTTTATCAACCCTTTATTTGCAATTAGATAACTTTGTTCCTTTTGATTTTTACAATGATATCGTAATCTAGTAGTATTTCTTGAATAAAAAATAGAAAGAAAAAAAGAAACATAAAAAAAAAAAATTTAAAATTCACATACAAAATGAAAAAAAAAAGAAGAAAAAAAAAATAGAATTTTGTTTATACAAAATTATTATAAAGTTTTTTTTTTTTTTTTTTAATAATATTTTAAAGAATATTTTAATTAATTTTGTTTTTTTTTTATTTTTTTATTTAAATGCAAATTAATTTTTTTCACGTTCCGCTTCCGCTTCTAATTCTTCTGTTTTTGACATTTTATTTGGTGGTTGATCGTCTTGATCAGAAGAATCAGCTTTTTTCTTTGATGCTTTTGTTGTTGTTGAATCATTCGGTTCATTTTTATTTTGATTTTCAATATTAGAATTTCCATCAGTACCGCCGTCAGCATCCGGTTTTGGTTCATTTTCATCATCGTCGTCTTTGTCTTCTTTACGATTTTGTTGTTCTTTTTCTGCATCATCCTCCTTTTCTTCATCATCTTCTTCGTCGTCGTCGTCGTCGTCGTCGTTGTCACCTTCTGGTGCGGCCGCTTCATTATCTTCATCACTGTCACTGTCACCGATAACGATAACATCTGATGAAATTGTAGCGACAGCGGCACGAGCTGCAGCCGATGCTGCAATTGCATTTCGTACACGTTCTTCTGCAGCTGCAACAATTTCACGGGATACACCTGGCGGCGGTCCAATTTGTCCACCAACTTCAACATCACTACTACTATCTTCATCATCGTCATCTTCATCGTCGTCGTCGTCATCGTCATCATCATCAACATCTTCATTAATATGTTGTTCCATTTCCATTTGTTGTTGTACATTATCATGATGTTCATTATCTATGGCTATATTATTATCATCATCATCTGCTTCTTGAACATTTGCTTCATAATCGGGATCATTATTTTGATCATCATCATCAAAATCGTCTGGTAGATCTCCGGTTGGATAAGCGTCACCCTCTCCGCGATGATGAAATGGACCATCAGAATCGTAATTAAATTTAATATGTATTGAAATTTTATTTTTCGGTTTTATTTTCAAATCAAATTAACAATATGGAATAGTGCGTTTTTTTTTTAAACAATGATTTATAATTCTTTTCAAATTTTCTCTTAAATTATCTATTGCATAAAAATAAATCGTATTAATATAGTATTTATTATAGTAATATATATAGTAAGTGTATATAATTGAAAAATATAATTTTGTAATTGAACGAATATATGTATATGTACATAATAAAATTGTATATCTATAATTAAATGAAATATATGTGTATAAATGATTAAATGTATAAGGGAAAATAATAATTATTTTATTGCAATTTAAATTTAATATATTTATTTTACTCAATGGTGTAAACAGGGTTTATGGTAGTTGGTTGTACTACCGTACCTGTATTATCATTATTTTCTAAAACAACTACTCGTTTCTTTTTGCTTCTTTTAATTTTATATACAATCATTAAGATAATAATTGTAATAATAATAATAAAAATTGATGCATACCCTAATGAATAATGATGTATGTCATGTTTGTTTAAATTATTTAATTTAGTAAGATCTTCAATGTATCTCACATCAGTACTTATTTTATCTAAACTATTCTTATTATCTATAAAATTTGTTAATTTTTTAATATTGATTAATGTATGGTCAAAATGCTCTAATTGCAAGTCAAAGGTTTTGAATTTTAGCAAATTTTCATCTAATACAGTTATGTTATCTTGGTTGGCATAAATTTTTATGAAATTCGTTTTTATGCTACAATCTAGTTCTATTTTTATCAACCCTTTATTTGCAATTAGATAACTTTGTTCCTTTTGATTTTTACAATGATATCGTAATCTAGTAGTATTTCTTGAATAAAAAATAGAAAGAAAAAAAGAAACATAAAAAAAAAAAATTTAAAATTCACATACAAAATGAAAAAAAAAAAGAAGAAAAAAAAATAGAATTTTGTTTATACAAAATTATTATAAAGTTTTTTTTTTTTTTTTTAATAATATTTTAAAGAATATTTTAATTAATTTTGTTTTTTTTTTATTTTTTTATTTAAATGCAAATTAATTTTTTTCACGTTCCGCTTCCGCTTCTAATTCTTCTGTTTTTGACATTTTATTTGGTGGTTGATCGTCTTGATCAGAAGAATCAGCTTTTTTCTTTGATGCTTTTGTTGTTGTTGAATCATTCGGTTCATTTTTATTTTGATTTTCAATATTAGAATTTCCATCAGTACCGCCGTCAGCATCCGGTTTTGGTTCATTTTCATCATCGTCGTCTTTGTCTTCTTTACGATTTTGTTGTTCTTTTTCTGCATCATCCTCCTTTTCTTCATCATCTTCTTCGTCGTCGTCGTCGTCGTCGTCGTTGTCACCTTCTGGTGCGGCCGCTTCATTATCTTCATCACTGTCACTGTCATCGATAACGATAACATCTGATGAAATTGTAGCGACAGCGGCACGAGCTGCAGCCGATGCTGCAATTGCATTTCGTACACGTTCTTCTGCAGCTGCAACAATTTCACGGGATACACCTGGCGGCGGTCCAATTTGTCCACCAACTTCAACATCACTACTACTATCTTCATCATCGTCATCTTCATCGTCGTCGTCGTCATCGTCATCATCATCAACATCTTCATTAATATGTTGTTCCATTTCCATTTGTTGTTGTACATTATCATGATGTTCATTATCTATGGCTATATTATTATCATCATCATCTGCTTCTTGAACATTTGCTTCATAATCGGGATCATTATTTTGATCATCATCATCAAAATCGTCTGGTAGATCTCCGGTTGGATAAGCGTCACCCTCTCCGCGATGATGAAATGGACCATCAGAATCGTAATTAAATTTAATATGTATTGAAATTTTATTTTTCGGTTTTATTTTCAAATCAAATTAACAATATGGAATAGTGCGTTTTTTTTTTAAACAATGATTTATAATTCTTTTCAAATTTTCTCTTAAATTATCTATTGCATAAAAATAAATCGTATTAATATAGTATTTATTATAGTAATATATATAGTAAGTGTATATAATTGAAAAATATAATTTTGTAATTGAACGAATATATGTATATGTACATAATAAAATTGTATATCTATAATTAAATGAAATATATGTGTATAAATGATTAAATGTATAAGGGAAAATAATAATTATTTTATTGCAATTTAAATTTAATATATTTATTTTACTCAATGGTGTAAACAGGGTTTATGGTAGTTGGTTGTACTACCGTACCTGTATTATCATTATTTTCTAAAACAACTACTCGTTTCTTTTTGCTTCTTTTAATTTTATATACAATCATTAAGATAATAATTGTAATAATAATAATAAAAATTGATGCATACCCTAATGAATAATGATGTATGTCATGTTTGTTTAAATTATTTAATTTAGTAAGATCTTCAATGTATCTCACATCAGTACTTATTTTATCTAAACTATTCTTATTATCTATAAAATTTGTTAATTTTTTAATATTGATTAATGTATGGTCAAAATGCTCTAATTGCAAGTCAAAGGTTTTGAATTTTAGCAAATTTTCATCTAATACAGTTATGTTATCTTGGTTGGCATAAATTTTTATGAAATTCGTTTTTATGCTACAATCTAGTTCTATTTTTATCAACCCTTTATTTGCAATTAGATAACTTTGTTCCTTTTGATTTTTACAATGATATCGTAATCTAGTAGTATTTCTTGAATAAAAAATAGAAAGAAAAAAAGAAACATAAAAAAAAAAATTTAAAATTCACATACAAAATGAAAAAAAAAAGAAGAAAAAAAAAATAGAATTTTGTTTATACAAAATTATTATAAAGTTTTTTTTTTTTTTTTTTAATAATATTTTAAAGAATATTAATTTTGTTTTTTTTTTATTTTTTTATTTAAATGCAAATTAATTTTTTTCACGTTCCGCTTCCGCTTCTAATTCTTCTGTTTTTGACATTTTATTTGGTGGTTGATCGTCTTGATCAGAAGAATCAGCTTTTTTCTTTGATGCTTTTGTTGTTGTTGAATCATTCGGTTCATTTTTATTTTGATTTTCAATATTAGAATTTCCATCAGTACCGCCGTCAGCATCCGGTTTTGGTTCATTTTCATCATCGTCGTCTTTGTCTTCTTTACGATTTTGTTGTTCTTTTTCTGCATCATCCTCCTTTTCTTCATCATCTTCTTCGTCGTCGTCGTCGTCGTCGTCGTTGTCACCTTCTGGTGCGGCCGCTTCATTATCTTCATCACTGTCACTGTCACCGATAACGATAACATCTGATGAAATTGTAGCGACAGCGGCACGAGCTGCAGCCGATGCTGCAATTGCATTTCGTACACGTTCTTCTGCAGCTGCAACAATTTCACGGGATACACCTGGCGGCGGTCCAATTTGTCCACCAACTTCAACATCACTACTACTATCTTCATCATCGTCATCTTCATCGTCGTCGTCGTCATCGTCATCATCATCAACATCTTCATTAATATGTTGTTCCATTTCCATTTGTTGTTGTACATTATCATGATGTTCATTATCTATGGCTATATTATTATCATCATCATCTGCTTCTTGAACATTTGCTTCATAATCGGGATCATTATTTTGATCATCATCATCAAAATCGTCTGGTAGATCTCCGGTTGGATAAGCGTCACCCTCTCCGCGATGATGAAATGGACCATCAGAATCGTAATTAAATTTAATATGTATTGAAATTTTATTTTTCGGTTTTATTTTCAAATCAAATTAACAATATGGAATAGTGCGTTTTTTTTTAAACAATGATTTATAATTCTTTTCAAATTTTCTCTTAAATTATTTATTGCATAAAAATAAATCGTATTAATATAGTATTTATTATAGTAATATATATAGTAAGTCAGCGGCGCCGCGTAGCCAAAAATTATGGTTGTCAAAATTTTTGAAAAGAACAATAATTCGTTAAACTAAAATAATTTATGTGTTTTTAATTTTTTCAAAAAGCCAACTAAATATCTTCTGGAATTTCAATTTAGAACTGCTCAACTAGATTCAAATAAATTATTATTTTTAATTTGCACTAAATATCATTAAAATGCAATATGAAATCTCCAAGTTGTTCAAAAACTAAATTAGCAACATGAATAAATAAAAATAAATGCTCGTATTGCAAAAATACTTTGTTAATTTTAAATGAGAATTATTTTATTATATATTTTCTTCTTTTACACACACTACTAATTTCTCATACTTTACCTCATTTGTTTTTGTATTGTATCTACATTACAGCATGTGCGATATATGAAAATGTTAGTTTACCATGTGTATGGAAGGTTGCTAAAAAAAAATATTGACAACATTCTTCTAAACACACCATATAAATAAATCAAAAGCCCATATATTTTAATCTTAACTACCATTTTATTTAGAACAAATTTAACCATTGAGTTGTTACAACAAAGCTTTCACAACTTAAATTCAAATACATATGCGTATAGTTGAATTTGTATATAATAGCATAATAGGATAATAGGCAAATAAGACAATATGAATGGAATAGAAGTTGTTAATATTTTATTGTAACAACCTACTGATTAAGTGTGTTGGTGTTCTAAATGAAATTGTAGTTAATTTTAAAATATATGGCCTTTTCGATTTTTTATATGATGTGTTAAGAAGAATGTTGTCAACATTTATTTTTAACGAAACTATTTAAAATCAATTCTATATCGAATAGTACGTGAAGTTAAAAAAACTTTTCACAAATTTTCAGGACACAGTTTTTTTTTAAATATTGAATTTTTATATGATTTTTTCGCAAAAATCAAGTTGTCATATGACAACTAGGACATTACCAGGATACGCCACTATAGTAAGTGTATATAATTGAAAAATATAATTTTGTAATTGAACGAATATATGTATATGTACATAATAAAATTGTATATCTATAATTAAATGAAATATATGTGTATAAATGATTAAATGTATAAGGGAAAATAATAATTATTTTATTGCAATTTAAATTTAATATATTTATTTTACTCAATGGTGTAAACAGGGTTTATGGTAGTTGGTTGTACTACCGTACCTGTATTATCATTATTTTCTAAAACAACTACTCGTTTCTTTTTGCTTCTTTTAATTTTATATACAATCATTAAGATAATAATTGTAATAATAATAATAAAAATTGATGCATACCCTAATGAATAATGATGTATGTCATGTTTGTTTAAATTATTTAATTTAGTAAGATCTTCAATGTATCTCACATCAGTACTTATTTTATCTAAACTATTCTTATTATCTATAAAATTTGTTAATTTTTTAATATTGATTAATGTATGGTCAAAATGCTCTAATTGCAAGTCAAAGGTTTTGAATTTTAGCAAATTTTCATCTAATACAGTTATGTTATCTTGGTTGGCATAAATTTTTATGAAATTCGTTTTTATGCTACAATCTAGTTCTATTTTTATCAACCCTTTATTTGCAATTAGATAACTTTGTTCCTTTTGATTTTTACAATGATATCGTAATCTAGTAGTATTTCTTGAATAAAAAATAGAAAGAAAAAAAGAAACATAAAAAAAAAAAATTTAAAATTCACATACAAAATGAAAAAAAAAAGAAGAAAAAAAAAATAGAATTTTGTTTATACAAAATTATTATAAAGTTTTTTTTTTTTTTTTTAATAATATTTTAAAGAATATTTTAATTAATTTTGTTTTTTTTTTATTTTTTTATTTAAATGCAAATTAATTTTTTTCACGTTCCGCTTCCGCTTCTAATTCTTCTGTTTTTGACATTTTATTTGGTGGTTGATCGTCTTGATCAGAAGAATCAGCTTTTTTCTTTGATGCTTTTGTTGTTGTTGAATCATTCGGTTCATTTTTATTTTGATTTTCAATATTAGAATTTCCATCAGTACCGCCGTCAGCATCCGGTTTTGGTTCATTTTCATCATCGTCGTCTTTGTCTTCTTTACGATTTTGTTGTTCTTTTTCTGCATCATCCTCCTTTTCTTCATCATCTTCTTCGTCGTCGTCGTCGTCGTCGTCGTCGTTGTCACCTTCTGGTGCGGCCGCTTCATTATCTTCATCACTGTCACTGTCACCGATAACGATAACATCTGATGAAATTGTAGCGACAGCGGCACGAGCTGCAGCCGATGCTGCAATTGCATTTCGTACACGTTCTTCTGCAGCTGCAACAATTTCACGGGATACACCTGGCGGCGGTCCAATTTGTCCACCAACTTCAACATCACTACTACTATCTTCATCATCGTCATCTTCATCGTCGTCGTCGTCATCGTCATCATCATCAACATCTTCATTAATATGTTGTTCCATTTCCATTTGTTGTTGTACATTATCATGATGTTCATTATCTATGGCTATATTATTATCATCATCATCTGCTTCTTGAACATTTGCTTCATAATCGGGATCATTATTTTGATCATCATCATCAAAATCGTCTGGTAGATCTCCGGTTGGATAAGCGTCACCCTCTCCGCGATGATGAAATGGACCATCAGAATCGTAATTAAATTTAATATGTATTGAAATTTTATTTTTCGGTTTTATTTTCAAATCAAATTAACAATATGGAATAGTGCGTTTTTTTTTTAAACAATGATTTATAATTCTTTTCAAATTTTCTCTTAAATTATCTATTGCATAAAAATAAATCGTATTAATATAGTATTTATTATAGTAATATATATAGTAAGTGTATATAATTGAAAAATATAATTTTGTAATTGAACGAATATATGTATATGTACATAATAAAATTGTATATCTATAATTAAATGAAATATATGTGTATAAATGATTAAATGTATAAGGGAAAATAATAATTATTTTATTGCAATTTAAATTTAATATATTTATTTTACTCAATGGTGTAAACAGGGTTTATGGTAGTTGGTTGTACTACCGTACCTGTATTATCATTATTTTCTAAAACAACTACTCGTTTCTTTTTGCTTCTTTTAATTTTATATACAATCATTAAGATAATAATTGTAATAATAATAATAAAAATTGATGCATACCCTAATGAATAATGATGTATGTCATGTTTGTTTAAATTATTTAATTTAGTAAGATCTTCAATGTATCTCACATCAGTACTTATTTTATCTAAACTATTCTTATTATCTATAAAATTTGTTAATTTTTTAATATTGATTAATGTATGGTCAAAATGCTCTAATTGCAAGTCAAAGGTTTTGAATTTTAGCAAATTTTCATCTAATACAGTTATGTTATCTTGGTTGGCATAAATTTTTATGAAATTCGTTTTTATGCTACAATCTAGTTCTATTTTTATCAACCCTTTATTTGCAATTAGATAACTTTGTTCCTTTTGATTTTTACAATGATATCGTAATCTAGTAGTATTTCTTGAATAAAAAATAGAAAGAAAAAAAGAAACATAAAAAAAAAAAATTTAAAATTCACATACAAAATGAAAAAAAAAAGAAGAAAAAAAAAATAGAATTTTGTTTATACAAAATTATTATAAAGTTTTTTTTTTTTTTTTTTAATAATATTTTAAAGAATATTTTAATTAATTTTGTTTTTTTTTTATTTTTTTATTTAAATGCAAATCAATTTTTTTCACGTTCCGCTTCCGCTTCTAATTCTTCTGTTTTTGACATTTTATTTGGTGGTTGATCGTCTTGATCAGAAGAATCAGCTTTTTTCTTTGATGCTTTTGTTGTTGTTGAATCATTCGGTTCATTTTTATTTTGATTTTCAATATTAGAATTTCCATCAGTACCGCCGTCAGCATCCGGTTTTGGTTCATTTTCATCATCGTCGTCTTTGTCTTCTTTACGATTTTGTTGTTCTTTTTCTGCATCATCCTCCTTTTCTTCATCATCTTCTTCGTCGTCGTCGTCGTCGTCGTCGTTGTCACCTTCTGGTGCGGCCGCTTCATTATCTTCATCACTGTCACTGTCACCGATAACGATAACATCTGATGAAATTGTAGCGACAGCGGCACGAGCTGCAGCCGATGCTGCAATTGCATTTCGTACACGTTCTTCTGCAGCTGCAACAATTTCACGGGATACACCTGGCGGCGGTCCAATTTGTCCACCAACTTCAACATCACTACTACTATCTTCATCATCGTCATCTTCATCGTCGTCGTCGTCATCGTCATCATCATCAACATCTTCATTAATATGTTGTTCCATTTCCATTTGTTGTTGTACATTATCATGATGTTCATTATCTATGGCTATATTATTATCATCATCATCTGCTTCTTGAACATTTGCTTCATAATCGGGATCATTATTTTGATCATCATCATCAAAATCGTCTGGTAGATCTCCGGTTGGATAAGCGTCACCCTCTCCGCGATGATGAAATGGACCATCAGAATCGTAATTAAATTTAATATGTATTGAAATTTTATTTTTCGGTTTTATTTTCAAATCAAATTAACAATATGGAATAGTGCGTTTTTTTTTTAAACAATGATTTATAATTCTTTTCAAATTTTCTCTTAAATTATCTATTGCATAAAAATAAATCGTATTAATATAGTATTTATTATAGTAATATATATAGTAAGTGTATATAATTGAAAAATATAATTTTGTAATTGAACGAATATATGTATATGTACATAATAAAATTGTATATCTATAATTAAATGAAATATATGTGTATAAATGATTAAATGTATAAGGGAAAATAATAATTATTTTATTGCAATTTAAATTTAATATATTTATTTTACTCAATGGTGTAAACAGGGTTTATGGTAGTTGGTTGTACTACCGTACCTGTATTATCATTATTTTCTAAAACAACTACTCGTTTCTTTTTGCTTCTTTTAATTTTATATACAATCATTAAGATAATAATTGTAATAATAATAATAAAAATTGATGCATACCCTAATGAATAATGATGTATGTCATGTTTGTTTAAATTATTTAATTTAGTAAGATCTTCAATGTATCTCACATCAGTACTTATTTTATCTAAACTATTCTTATTATCTATAAAATTTGTTAATTTTTTAATATTGATTAATGTATGGTCAAAATGCTCTAATTGCAAGTCAAAGGTTTTGAATTTTAGCAAATTTTCATCTAATACAGTTATGTTATCTTGGTTGGCATAAATTTTTATGAAATTCGTTTTTATGCTACAATCTAGTTCTATTTTTATCAACCCTTTATTTGCAATTAGATAACTTTGTTCCTTTTGATTTTTACAATGATATCGTAATCTAGTAGTATTTCTTGAATAAAAAATAGAAAGAAAAAAAGAAACATAAAAAAAAAAAATTTAAAATTCACATACAAAATGAAAAAAAAAAGAAGAAAAAAAAATAGAATTTTGTTTATACAAAATTATTATAAAGTTTTTTTTTTTTAATAATATTTTAAAGAATATTTTAATTAATTTTGTTTTTTTTTTATTTTTTTATTTAAATGCAAATTAATTTTTTTCACGTTCCGCTTCCGCTTCTAATTCTTCTGTTTTTGACATTTTATTTGGTGGTTGATCGTCTTGATCAGAAGAATCAGCTTTTTTCTTTGATGCTTTTGTTGTTGTTGAATCATTCGGTTCATTTTTATTTTGATTTTCAATATTAGAATTTCCATCAGTACCGCCGTCAGCATCCGGTTTTGGTTCATTTTCATCATCGTCGTCTTTGTCTTCTTTACGATTTTGTTGTTCTTTTTCTGCATCATCCTCCTTTTCTTCATCATCTTCTTCGTCGTCGTCGTCGTCGTCGTCGTTGTCACCTTCTGGTGCGGCCGCTTCATTATCTTCATCACTGTCACTGTCACCGATAACGATAACATCTGATGAAATTGTAGCGACAGCGGCACGAGCTGCAGCCGATGCTGCAATTGCATTTCGTACACGTTCTTCTGCAGCTGCAACAATTTCACGGGATACACCTGGCGGCGGTCCAATTTGTCCACCAACTTCAACATCACTACTACTATCTTCATCATCGTCATCTTCATCGTCGTCGTCGTCATCGTCATCATCATCAACATCTTCATTAATATGTTGTTCCATTTCCATTTGTTGTTGTACATTATCATGATGTTCATTATCTATGGCTATATTATTATCATCATCATCTGCTTCTTGAACATTTGCTTCATAATCGGGATCATTATTTTGATCATCATCATCAAAATCGTCTGGTAGATCTCCGGTTGGATAAGCGTCACCCTCTCCACGATGATGAAATGGACCATCAGAATCGTAATTAAATTTAATATGTATTGAAATTTTATTTTTCGGTTTTATTTTCAAATCAAATTAACAATATGGAATAGTGCGTTTTTTTTTTAAACAATGATTTATAATTCTTTTCAAATTTTCTCTTAAATTATCTATTGCATAAAAATAAATCGTATTAATATAGTATTTATTATAGTAATATATATAGTAAGTGTATATAATTGAAAAATATAATTTTGTAATTGAACGAATATATGTATATGTACATAATAAAATTGTATATCTATAATTAAATGAAATATATGTGTATAAATGATTAAATGTATAAGGGAAAATAATAATTATTTTATTGCAATTTAAATTTAATATATTTATTTTACTCAATGGTGTAAACAGGGTTTATGGTAGTTGGTTGTACTACCGTACCTGTATTATCATTATTTTCTAAAACAACTACTCGTTTCTTTTTGCTTCTTTTAATTTTATATACAATCATTAAGATAATAATTGTAATAATAATAATAAAAATTGATGCATACCCTAATGAATAATGATGTATGTCATGTTTGTTTAAATTATTTAATTTAGTAAGATCTTCAATGTATCTCACATCAGTACTTATTTTATCTAAACTATTCTTATTATCTATAAAATTTGTTAATTTTTTAATATTGATTAATGTATGGTCAAAATGCTCTAATTGCAAGTCAAAGGTTTTGAATTTTAGCAAATTTTCATCTAATACAGTTATGTTATCTTGGTTGGCATAAATTTTTATGAAATTCGTTTTTATGCTACAATCTAGTTCTATTTTTATCAACCCTTTATTTGCAATTAGATAACTTTGTTCCTTTTGATTTTTACAATGATATCGTAATCTAGTAGTATTTCTTGAATAAAAAATAGAAAGAAAAAAAGAAACATAAAAAAAAAAAATTTAAAATTCACATACAAAATGAAAAAAAAAAGAAGAAAAAAAAATAGAATTTTGTTTATACAAAATTATTATAAAGTTTTTTTTTTTTTTTTTTAATAATATTTTAAAGAATATTTTAATTAATTTTGTTTTTTTTTTATTTTTTTATTTAAATGCAAATTAATTTTTTTCACGTTCCGCTTCCGCTTCTAATTCTTCTGTTTTTGACATTTTATTTGGTGGTTGATCGTCTTGATCAGAAGAATCAGCTTTTTTCTTTGATGCTTTTGTTGTTGTTGAATCATTCGGTTCATTTTTATTTTGATTTTCAATATTAGAATTTCCATCAGTACCGCCGTCAGCATCCGGTTTTGGTTCATTTTCATCATCGTCGTCTTTGTCTTCTTTACGATTTTGTTGTTCTTTTTCTGCATCATCCTCCTTTTCTTCATCATCTTCTTCGTCGTCGTCGTCGTCGTCGTCGTTGTCACCTTCTGGTGCGGCCGCTTCATTATCTTCATCACTGTCACTGTCACCGATAACGATAACATCTGATGAAATTGTAGCGACAGCGGCACGAGCTGCAGCCGATGCTGCAATTGCATTTCGTACACGTTCTTCTGCAGCTGCAACAATTTCACGGGATACACCTGGCGGCGGTCCAATTTGTCCACCAACTTCAACATCACTACTACTATCTTCATCATCGTCATCTTCATCGTCGTCGTCGTCATCGTCATCATCATCAACATCTTCATTAATATGTTGTTCCATTTCCATTTGTTGTTGTACATTATCATGATGTTCATTATCTATGGCTATATTATTATCATCATCATCTGCTTCTTGAACATTTGCTTCATAATCGGGATCATTATTTTGATCATCATCATCAAAATCGTCTGGTAGATCTCCGGTTGGATAAGCGTCACCCTCTCCGCGATGATGAAATGGACCATCAGAATCCTAATTAAATTTAATATGTATTGAAATTTTATTTTTCGGTTTTATTTTCAAATCAAATTAACAATATGGAATAGTGCGTTTTTTTTTTAAACAATGATTTATAATTCTTTTCAAATTTTCTCTTAAATTATCTATTGCATAAAAATAAATCGTATTAATATAGTATTTATTATAGTAATATATATAGTAAGTGTATATAATTGAAAAATATAATTTTGTAATTGAACGAATATATGTATATGTACATAATAAAATTGTATATCTATAATTAAATGAAATATATGTGTATAAATGATTAAATGTATAAGGGAAAATAATAATTATTTTATTGCAATTTAAATTTAATATATTTATTTTACTCAATGGTGTAAACAGGGTTTATGGTAGTTGGTTGTACTACCGTACCTGTATTATCATTATTTTCTAAAACAACTACTCGTTTCTTTTTGCTTCTTTTAATTTTATATACAATCATTAAGATAATAATTGTAATAATAATAATAAAAATTGATGCATACCCTAATGAATAATGATGTATGTCATGTTTGTTTAAATTATTTAATTTAGTAAGATCTTCAATGTATCTCACATCAGTACTTATTTTATCTAAACTATTCTTATTATCTATAAAATTTGTTAATTTTTTAATATTGATTAATGTATGGTCAAAATGCTCTAATTGCAAGTCAAAGGTTTTGAATTTTAGCAAATTTTCATCTAATACAGTTATGTTATCTTGGTTGGCATAAATTTTTATGAAATTCGTTTTTATGCTACAATCTAGTTCTATTTTTATCAACCCTTTATTTGCAATTAGATAACTTTGTTCCTTTTGATTTTTACAATGATATCGTAATCTAGTAGTATTTCTTGAATAAAAAATAGAAAGAAAAAAAGAAACATAAAAAAAAAAAATTTAAAATTCACATACAAAATGAAAAAAAAAATAGAATTTTGTTTATACAAAATTATTATAAAGTTTTTTTTTTTTTTTTTTAATAATATTTTAAAGAATATTTTAATTAATTTTGTTTTTTTTTTATTTTTTTATTTAAATGCAAATTAATTTTTTTCACGTTCCGCTTCCGCTTCTAATTCTTCTGTTTTTGACATTTTATTTGGTGGTTGATCGTCTTGATCAGAAGAATCAGCTTTTTTCTTTGATGCTTTTGTTGTTGTTGAATCATTCGGTTCATTTTTATTTTGATTTTCAATATTAGAATTTCCATCAGTACCGCCGTCAGCATCCGGTTTTGGTTCATTTTCATCATCGTCGTCTTTGTCTTCTTTACGATTTTGTTGTTCTTTTTCTGCATCATCCTCCTTTTCTTCATCATCTTCTTCGTCGTCGTCGTCGTCGTCGTCGTTGTCACCTTCTGGTGCGGCCGCTTCATTATCTTCATCACTGTCACTGTCACCGATAACGATAACATCTGATGAAATTGTAGCGACAGCGGCACGAGCTGCAGCCGATGCTGCAATTGCATTTCGTACACGTTCTTCTGCAGCTGCAACAATTTCACGGGATACACCTGGCGGCGGTCCAATTTGTCCACCAACTTCAACATCACTACTACTATCTTCATCATCGTCATCTTCATCGTCGTCGTCGTCATCGTCATCATCATCAACATCTTCATTAATATGTTGTTCCATTTCCATTTGTTGTTGTACATTATCATGATGTTCATTATCTATGGCTATATTTTTATCATCATCATCTGCTTCTTGAACATTTGCTTCATAATCGGGATCATTATTTTGATCATCATCATCAAAATCGTCTGGTAGATCTCCGGTTGGATAAGCGTCACCCTCTCCGCGATGATGAAATGGACCATCAGAATCGTAATTAAATTTAATATGTATTGAAATTTTATTTTTCGGTTTTATTTTCAAATCAAATTAACAATATGGAATAGTGCGTTTTTTTTTTAAACAATGATTTATAATTCTTTTCAAATTTTCTCTTAAATTATCTATTGCATAAAAATAAATCGTATTAATATAGTATTTATTATAGTAATATATATAGTAAGTGTATATAATTGAAAAATATAATTTTGTAATTGAACGAATATATGTATATGTACATAATAAAATTGTATATCTATAATTAAATGAAATATATGTGTATAAATGATTAAATGTATAAGGGAAAATAATAATTATTTTATTGCAATTTAAATTTAATATATTTATTTTACTCAATGGTGTAAACAGGGTTTATGGTAGTTGGTTGTACTACCGTACCTGTATTATCATTATTTTCTAAAACAACTACTCGTTTCTTTTTGCTTCTTTTAATTTTATATACAATCATTAAGATAATAATTGTAATAATAATAATAAAAATTGATGCATACCCTAATGAATAATGATGTATGTCATGTTTGTTTAAATTATTTAATTTAGTAAGATCTTCAATGTATCTCACATCAGTACTTATTTTATCTAAACTATTCTTATTATCTATAAAATTTGTTAATTTTTTAATATTGATTAATGTATGGTCAAAATGCTCTAATTGCAAGTCAAAGGTTTTGAATTTTAGCAAATTTTCATCTAATACAGTTATGTTATCTTGGTTGGCATAAATTTTTATGAAATTCGTTTTTATGCTACAATCTAGTTCTATTTTTATCAACCCTTTATTTGCAATTAGATAACTTTGTTCCTTTTGATTTTTACAATGATATCGTAATCTAGTAGTATTTCTTGAATAAAAAATAGAAAGAAAAAAAGAAACATAAAAAAAAAAAATTTAAAATTCACATACAAAATGAAAAAAAAAAGAAGAAAAAAAAAATAGAATTTTGTTTATACAAAATTATTATAAAGTTTTTTTTTTTTTTTTTTAATAATATTTTAAAGAATATTTTAATTAATTTTGTTTTTTTTTTATTTTTTTATTTAAATGCAAATTAATTTTTTTCACGTTCCGCTTCCGCTTCTAATTCTTCTGTTTTTGACATTTTATTTGGTGGTTGATCGTCTTGATCAGAAGAATCAGCTTTTTTCTTTGATGCTTTTGTTGTTGTTGAATCATTCGGTTCATTTTTATTTTGATTTTCAATATTAGAATTTCCATCAGTACCGCCGTCAGCATCCGGTTTTGGTTCATTTTCATCATCGTCGTCTTTGTCTTCTTTACGATTTTGTTGTTCTTTTTCTGCATCATCCTCCTTTTCTTCATCATCTTCTTCGTCGTCGTCGTCGTCGTCGTCGTTGTCACCTTCTGGTGCGGCCGCTTCATTATCTTCATCACTGTCACTGTCACCGATAACGATAACATCTGATGAAATTGTAGCGACAGCGGCACGAGCTGCAGCCGATGCTGCAATTGCATTTCGTACACGTTCTTCTGCAGCTGCAACAATTTCACGGGATACACCTGGCGGCGGTCCAATTTGTCCACCAACTTCAACATCACTACTACTATCTTCATCATCGTCATCTTCATCGTCGTCGTCGTCATCGTCATCATCATCAACATCTTCATTAATATGTTGTTCCATTTCCATTTGTTGTTGTACATTATCATGATGTTCATTATCTATGGCTATATTATTATCATCATCATCTGCTTCTTGAACATTTGCTTCATAATCGGGATCATTATTTTGATCATCATCATCAAAATCGTCTGGTAGATCTCCGGTTGGATAAGCGTCACCCTCTCCGCGATGATGAAATGGACCATCAGAATCGTAATTAAATTTAATATGTATTGAAATTTTATTTTTCGGTTTTATTTTCAAATCAAATTAACAATATGGAATAGTGCGTTTTTTTTTTAAACAATGATTTATAATTCTTTTCAAATTTTCTCTTAAATTATCTATTGCATAAAAATAAATCGTATTAATATAGTATTTATTATAGTAATATATATAGTAAGTGTATATAATTGAAAAATATAATTTTGTAATTGAACGAATATATGTATATGTACATAATAAAATTGTATATCTATAATTAAATGAAATATATGTGTATAAATGATTAAATGTATAAGGGAAAATAATAATTATTTTATTGCAATTTAAATTTAATATATTTATTTTACTCAATGGTGTAAACAGGGTTTATGGTAGTTGGTTGTACTACCGTACCTGTATTATCATTATTTTCTAAAACAACTACTCGTTTCTTTTGCCTTCTTTTAATTTTATATACAATCATTAAGATAATAATTGTAATAATAATAATAAAAATTGATGCATACCCTAATGAATAATGATGTATGTCATGTTTGTTTAAATTATTTAATTTAGTAAGATCTTCAATGTATCTCACATCAGTACTTATTTTATCTAAACTATTCTTATTATCTATAAAATTTGTTAATTTTTTAATATTGATTAATGTATGGTCAAAATGCTCTAATTGCAAGTCAAAGGTTTTGAATTTTAGCAAATTTTCATCTAATACAGTTATGTTATCTTGGTTGGCATAAATTTTTATGAAATTCGTTTTTATGCTACAATCTAGTTCTATTTTTATCAACCCTTTATTTGCAATTAGATAACTTTGTTCCTTTTGATTTTTACAATGATATCGTAATCTAGTAGTATTTCTTGAATAAAAAATAGAAAGAAAAAAAGAAACATAAAAAAAAAAAATTTAAAATTCACATACAAAATGAAAAAAAAAATAGAATTTTGTTTATACAAAATTATTATAAAGTTTTTTTTTTTTTTTTTTAATAATATTTTAAAGAATATTTTAATTAATTTTGTTTTTTTTTTATTTTTTTATTTAAATGCAAATTAATTTTTTTCACGTTCCGCTTCCGCTTCTAATTCTTCTGTTTTTGACATTTTATTTGGTGGTTGATCGTCTTGATCAGAAGAATCAGCTTTTTTCTTTGATGCTTTTGTTGTTGTTGAATCATTCGGTTCATTTTTATTTTGATTTTCAATATTAGAATTTCCATCAGTACCGCCGTCAGCATCCGGTTTTGGTTCATTTTCATCATCGTCGTCTTTGTCTTCTTTACGATTTTGTTGTTCTTTTTCTGCATCATCCTCCTTTTCTTCATCATCTTCTTCGTCGTCGTCGTCGTCGTCGTCGTTGTCACCTTCTGGTGCGGCCGCTTCATTATCTTCATCACTGTCACTGTCACCGATAACGATAACATCTGATGAAATTGTAGCGACAGCGGCACGAGCTGCAGCCGATGCTGCAATTGCATTTCGTACACGTTCTTCTGCAGCTGCAACAATTTCACGGGATACACCTGGCGGCGGTCCAATTTGTCCACCAACTTCAACATCACTACTACTATCTTCATCATCGTCATCTTCATCGTCGTCGTCGTCATCGTCATCATCATCAACATCTTCATTAATATGTTGTTCCATTTCCATTTGTTGTTGTACATTATCATGATGTTCATTATCTATGGCTATATTATTATCATCATCATCTGCTTCTTGAACATTTGCTTCATAATCGGGATCATTATTTTGATCATCATCATCAAAATCGTCTGGTAGATCTCCGGTTGGATAAGCGTCACCCTCTCCGCGATGATGAAATGGACCATCAGAATCGTAATTAAATTTAATATGTATTGAAATTTTATTTTTCGGTTTTATTTTCAAATCAAATTAACAATATGGAATAGTGCGTTTTTTTTTTAAACAATGATTTATAATTCTTTTCAAATTTTCTCTTAAATTATCTATTACATAAAAATAAATCGTATTAATATAGTATTTATTATAGTAATATATATAGTAAGTGTATATAATTGAAAAATATAATTTTGTAATTGAACGAATATATGTATATGTACATAATAAAATTGTATATCTATAATTAAATGAAATATATGTGTATAAATGATTAAATGTATAAGGGAAAATAATAATTATTTTATTGCAATTTAAATTTAATATATTTATTTTACTCAATGGTGTAAACAGGGTTTATGGTAGTTGGTTGTACTACCGTACCTGTATTATCATTATTTTCTAAAACAACTACTCGTTTCTTTTTGCTTCTTTTAATTTTATATACAATCATTAAGATAATAATTGTAATAATAATAATAAAAATTGATGCATACCCTAATGAATAATGATGTATGTCATGTTTGTTTAAATTATTTAATTTAGTAAGATCTTCAATGTATCTCACATCAGTACTTATTTTATCTAAACTATTCTTATTATCTATAAAATTTGTTAATTTTTTAATATTGATTAATGTATGGTCAAAATGCTCTAATTGCAAGTCAAAGGTTTTGAATTTTAGCAAATTTTCATCTAATACAGTTATGTTATCTTGGTTGGCATAAATTTTTATGAAATTCGTTTTTATGCTACAATCTAGTTCTATTTTTATCAACCCTTTATTTGCAATTAGATAACTTTGTTCCTTTTGATTTTTACAATGATATCGTAATCTAGTAGTATTTCTTGAATAAAAAATAGAAAGAAAAAAAGAAACATAAAAAAAAAAAATTTAAAATTCACATACAAAATGAAAAAAAAAAGAAGAAAAAAAAAATAGAATTTTGTTTATACAAAATTATTATAAAGTTTTTTTTTTTTTTTTTTAATAATATTTTAAAGAATATTTTAATTAATTTTGTTTTTTTTTTATTTTTTTATTTAAATGCAAATTAATTTTTTTCACGTTCCGCTTCCGCTTCTAATTCTTCTGTTTTTGACATTTTATTTGGTGGTTGATCGTCTTGATCAGAAGAATCAGCTTTTTTCTTTGATGCTTTTGTTGTTGTTGAATCATTCGGTTCATTTTTATTTTGATTTTCAATATTAGAATTTCCATCAGTACCGCCGTCAGCATCCGGTTTTGGTTCATTTTCATCATCGTCGTCTTTGTCTTCTTTACGATTTTGTTGTTCTTTTTCTGCATCATCCTCCTTTTCTTCATCATCTTCTTCGTCGTCGTCGTCGTTGTCACCTTCTGGTGCGGCCGCTTCATTATCTTCATCACTGTCACTGTCACCGATAACGATAACATCTGATGAAATTGTAGCGACAGCGGCACGAGCTGCAGCCGATGCTGCAATTGCATTTCGTACACGTTCTTCTGCAGCTGCAACAATTTCACGGGATACACCTGGCGGCGGTCCAATTTGTCCACCAACTTCAACATCACTACTACTATCTTCATCATCGTCATCTTCATCGTCGTCGTCGTCATCGTCATCATCATCAACATCTTCATTAATATGTTGTTCCATTTCCATTTGTTGTTGTACATTATCATGATGTTCATTATCTATGGCTATATTATTATCATCATCATCTGCTTCTTGAACATTTGCTTCATAATCGGGATCATTATTTTGATCATCATCATCAAAATCGTCTGGTAGATCTCCGGTTGGATAAGCGTCACCCTCTCCGCGATGATGAAATGGACCATCAGAATCGTAATTAAATTTAATATGTATTGAAATTTTATTTTTCGGTTTTATTTTCAAATCAAATTAACAATATGGAATAGTGCGTTTTTTTTTTAAACAATGATTTATAATTCTTTTCAAATTTTCTCTTAAATTATCTATTGCATAAAAATAAATCGTATTAATATAGTATTTATTATAGTAATATATATAGTAAGTGTATATAATTGAAAAATATAATTTTGTAATTGAACGAATATATGTATATGTACATAATAAAATTGTATATCTATAATTAAATGAAATATATGTGTATAAATGATTAAATGTATAAGGGAAAATAATAATTATTTTATTGCAATTTAAATTTAATATATTTATTTTACTCAATGGTGTAAACAGGGTTTATGGTAGTTGGTTGTACTACCGTACCTGTATTATCATTATTTTCTAAAACAACTACTCGTTTCTTTTTGCTTCTTTTAATTTTATATACAATCATTAAGATAATAATTGTAATAATAATAATAAAAATTGATGCATACCCTAATGAATAATGATGTATGTCATGTTTGTTTAAATTATTTAATTTAGTAAGATCTTCAATGTATCTCACATCAGTACTTATTTTATCTAAACTATTCTTATTATCTATAAAATTTGTTAATTTTTTAATATTGATTAATGTATGGTCAAAATGCTCTAATTGCAAGTCAAAGGTTTTGAATTTTAGCAAATTTTCATCTAATACAGTTATGTTATCTTGGTTGGCATAAATTTTTATGAAATTCGTTTTTATGCTACAATCTAGTTCTATTTTTATCAACCCTTTATTTGCAATTAGATAACTTTGTTCCTTTTGATTTTTACAATGATATCGTAATCTAGTAGTATTTCTTGAATAAAAAATAGAAAGAAAAAAAGAAACATAAAAAAAAAAAATTTAAAATTCACATACAAAATGAAAAAAAAAGAAGAAAAAAAAAATAGAATTTTGTTTATACAAAATTATTATAAAGTTTTTTTTTTTTTTTTTTAATAATATTTTAAAGAATATTTTAATTAATTTTGTTTTTTTTTTATTTTTTTATTTAAATGCAAATTAATTTTTTTCACGTTCCGCTTCCGCTTCTAATTCTTCTGTTTTTGACATTTTATTTGGTGGTTGATCGTCTTGATCAGAAGAATCAGCTTTTTTCTTTGATGCTTTTGTTGTTGTTGAATCATTCGGTTCATTTTTATTTTGATTTTCAATATTAGAATTTCCATCAGTACCGCCGTCAGCATCCGGTTTTGGTTCATTTTCATCATCGTCGTCTTTGTCTTCTTTACGATTTTGTTGTTCTTTTTCTGCATCATCCTCCTTTTCTTCATCATCTTCTTCGTCGTCGTCGTCGTCGTCGTCGTTGTCACCTTCTGGTGCGGCCGCTTCATTATCTTCATCACTGTCACTGTCACCGATAACGATAACATCTGATGAAATTGTAGCGACAGCGGCACGAGCTGCAGCCGATGCTGCAATTGCATTTCGTACACGTTCTTCTGCAGCTGCAACAATTTCACGGGATACACCTGGCGGCGGTCCAATTTGTCCACCAACTTCAACATCACTACTACTATCTTCATCATCGTCATCTTCATCGTCGTCGTCGTCATCGTCATCATCATCAACATCTTCATTAATATGTTGTTCCATTTCCATTTGTTGTTGTACATTATCATGATGTTCATTATCTATGGCTATATTATTATCATCATCATCTGCTTCTTGAACATTTGCTTCATAATCGGGATCATTATTTTGATCATCATCATCAAAATCGTCTGGTAGATCTCCGGTTGGATAAGCGTCACCCTCTCCGCGATGATGAAATGGACCATCAGAATCGTAATTAAATTTAATATGTATTGAAATTTTATTTTTCGGTTTTATTTTCAAATCAAATTAACAATATGGAATAGTGCGTTTTTTTTTTAAACAATGATTTATAATTCTTTTCAAATTTTCTCTTAAATTATCTATTGCATAAAAATAAATCGTATTAATATAGTATTTATTATAGTAATATATATAGTAAGTGTATATAATTGAAAAATATAATTTTGTAATTGAACGAATATATGTATATGTACATAATAAAATTGTATATCTATAATTAAATGAAATATATGTGTATAAATGATTAAATGTATAAGGGAAAATAATAATTATTTTATTGCAATTTAAATTTAATATATTTATTTTACTCAATGGTGTAAACAGGGTTTATGGTAGTTGGTTGTACTACCGTACCTGTATTATCATTATTTTCTAAAACAACTACTCGTTTCTTTTTGCTTCTTTTAATTTTATATACAATCATTAAGATAATAATTGTAATAATAATAATAAAAATTGATGCATACCCTAATGAATAATGATGTATGTCATGTTTGTTTAAATTATTTAATTTAGTAAGATCTTCAATGTATCTCACATCAGTACTTATTTTATCTAAACTATTCTTATTATCTATAAAATTTGTTAATTTTTTAATATTGATTAATGTATGGTCAAAATGCTCTAATTGCAAGTCAAAGGTTTTGAATTTTAGCAAATTTTCATCTAATACAGTTATGTTATCTTGGTTGGCATAAATTTTTATGAAATTCGTTTTTATGCTACAATCTAGTTCTATTTTTATCAACCCTTTATTTGCAATTAGATAACTTTGTTCCTTTTGATTTTTACAATGATATCGTAATCTAGTAGTATTTCTTGAATAAAAAATAGAAAGAAAAAAAGAAACATAAAAAAAAAAAATTTAAAATTCACATACAAAATGAAAAAAAAAAGAAGAAAAAAAAAATAGAATTTTGTTTATACAAAATTATTATAAAGTTTTTTTTTTTTTTTTTTAATAATATTTTAAAGAATATTTTAATTAATTTTGTTTTTTTTTTATTTTTTTATTTAAATGCAAATTAATTTTTTTCACGTTCCGCTTCCGCTTCTAATTCTTCTGTTTTTGACATTTTATTTGGTGGTTGATCGTCTTGATCAGAAGAATCAGCTTTTTTCTTTGATGCTTTTGTTGTTGTTGAATCATTCGGTTCATTTTTATTTTGATTTTCAATATTAGAATTTCCATCAGTACCGCCGTCAGCATCCGGTTTTGGTTCATTTTCATCATCGTCGTCTTTGTCTTCTTTACGATTTTGTTGTTCTTTTTCTGCATCATCCTCCTTTTCTTCATCATCTTCTTCGTCGTCGTCGTCGTCGTCGTCGTTGTCACCTTCTGGTGCGGCCGCTTCATTATCTTCATCACTGTCACTGTCACCGATAACGATAACATCTGATGAAATTGTAGCGACAGCGGCACGAGCTGCAGCCGATGCTGCAATTGCATTTCGTACACGTTCTTCTGCAGCTGCAACAATTTCACGGGATACACCTGGCGGCGGTCCAATTTGTCCACCAACTTCAACATCACTACTACTATCTTCATCATCGTCATCTTCATCGTCGTCGTCGTCATCGTCATCATCATCAACATCTTCATTAATATGTTGTTCCATTTCCATTTGTTGTTGTACATTATCATGATGTTCATTATCTATGGCTATATTATTATCATCATCATCTGCTTCTTGAACATTTGCTTCATAATCGGGATCATTATTTTGATCATCATCATCAAAATCGTCTGGTAGATCTCCGGTTGGATAAGCGTCACCCTCTCCGCGATGATGAAATGGACCATCAGAATCGTAATTAAATTTAATATGTATTGAAATTTTATTTTTCGGTTTTATTTTCAAATCAAATTAACAATATGGAATAGTGCGTTTTTTTTTTAAACAATGATTTATAATTCTTTTCAAATTTTCTCTTAAATTATCTATTGCATAAAAATAAATCGTATTAATATAGTATTTATTATAGTAATATATATAGTAAGTGTATATAATTGAAAAATATAATTTTGTAATTGAACGAATATATGTATATGTACATAATAAAATTGTATATCTATAATTAAATGAAATATATGTGTATAAATGATTAAATGTATAAGGGAAAATAATAATTATTTTATTGCAATTTAAATTTAATATATTTATTTTACTCAATGGTGTAAACAGGGTTTATGGTAGTTGGTTGTACTACCGTACCTGTATTATCATTATTTTCTAAAACAACTACTCCTTTCTTTTTGCTTCTTTTAATTTTATATACAATCATTAAGATAATAATTGTAATAATAATAATAAAAATTGATGCATACCCTAATGAATAATGATGTATGTCATGTTTGTTTAAATTATTTAATTTAGTAAGATCTTCAATGTATCTCACATCAGTACTTATTTTATCTAAACTATTCTTATTATCTATAAAATTTGTTAATTTTTTAATATTGATTAATGTATGGTCAAAATG
Source organism: Dilophus febrilis (assembly GCA_958336335.1). Classification (NCBI taxonomy): domain Eukaryota; kingdom Metazoa; phylum Arthropoda; class Insecta; order Diptera; family Bibionidae; genus Dilophus; species Dilophus febrilis. The sequence goes on along the minus strand of CATVHY010000023.1, from coordinate 40,160 downwards.
CTCTAATTGCAAGTCAAAGGTTTTGAATTTTAGCAAATTTTCATCTAATACAGTTATGTTATCTTGGTTGGCATAAATTTTTATGAAATTCGTTTTTATGCTACAATCTAGTTCTATTTTTATCAACCCTTTATTTGCAATTAGATAACTTTGTTCCTTTTGATTTTTACAATGATATCGTAATCTAGTAGTATTTCTTGAATAAAAAATAGAAAGAAAAAAAGAAACATAAAAAAAAAAATTTAAAATTCACATACAAAATGAAAAAAAAAAGAAGAAAAAAAAAATAGAATTTTGTTTATACAAAATTATTATAAAGTTTTTTTTTTTTTTTTTAATAATATTTTAAAGAATATTTTAATTAATTTTGTTTTTTTTTTATTTTTTTATTTAAATGCAAATTAATTTTTTTCACGTTCCGCTTCCGCTTCTAATTCTTCTGTTTTTGACATTTTATTTGGTGGTTGATCGTCTTGATCAGAAGAATCAGCTTTTTTCTTTGATGCTTTTGTTGTTGTTGAATCATTCGGTTCATTTTTATTTTGATTTTCAATATTAGAATTTCCATCAGTACCGCCGTCAGCATCCGGTTTTGGTTCATTTTCATCATCGTCGTCTTTGTCTTCTTTACGATTTTGTTGTTCTTTTTCTGCATCATCCTCCTTTTCTTCATCATCTTCTTCGTCGTCGTCGTCGTCGTCGTCGTCGTCGTTGTCACCTTCTGGTGCGGCCGCTTCATTATCTTCATCACTGTCACTGTCACCGATAACGATAACATCTGATGAAATTGTAGCGACAGCGGCACGAGCTGCAGCCGATGCTGCAATTGCATTTCGTACACGTTCTTCTGCAGCTGCAACAATTTCACGGGATACACCTGGCGGCGGTCCAATTTGTCCACCAACTTCAACATCACTACTACTATCTTCATCATCGTCATCTTCATCGTCGTCGTCGTCATCGTCATCATCATCAACATCTTCATTAATATGTTGTTCCATTTCCATTTGTTGTTGTACATTATCATGATGTTCATTATCTATGGCTATATTATTATCATCATCATCTGCTTCTTGAACATTTGCTTCATAATCGGGATCATTATTTTGATCATCATCATCAAAATCGTCTGGTAGATCTCCGGTTGGATAAGCGTCACCCTCTCCGCGATGATGAAATGGACCATCAGAATCGTAATTAAATTTAATATGTATTGAAATTTTATTTTTCGGTTTTATTTTCAAATCAAATTAACAATATGGAATAGTGCGTTTTTTTTTTAAACAATGATTTATAATTCTTTTCAAATTTTCTCTTAAATTATCTATTGCATAAAAATAAATCGTATTAATATAGTATTTATTATAGTAATATATATAGTAAGTGTATATAATTGAAAAATATAATTTTGTAATTGAACGAATATATGTATATGTACATAATAAAATTGTATATCTATAATTAAATGAAATATATGTGTATAAATGATTAAATGTATAAGGGAAAATAATAATTATTTTATTGCAATTTAAATTTAATATATTTATTTTACTCAATGGTGTAAACAGGGTTTATGGTAGTTGGTTGTACTACCGTACCTGTATTATCATTATTTTCTAAAACAACTACTCGTTTCTTTTTGCTTCTTTTAATTTTATATACAATCATTAAGATAATAATTGTAATAATAATAATAAAAATTGATGCATACCCTAATGAATAATGATGTATGTCATGTTTGTTTAAATTATTTAATTTAGTAAGATCTTCAATGTATCTCACATCAGTACTTATTTTATCTAAACTATTCTTATTATCTATAAAATTTGTTAATTTTTTAATATTGATTAATGTATGGTCAAAATGCTCTAATTGCAAGTCAAAGGTTTTGAATTTTAGCAAATTTTCATCTAATACAGTTATGTTATCTTGGTTGGCATAAATTTTTATGAAATTCGTTTTTATGCTACAATCTAGTTCTATTTTTATCAACCCTTTATTTGCAATTAGATAACTTTGTTCCTTTTGATTTTTACAATGATATCGTAATCTAGTAGTATTTATTGAATAAAAAATAGAAAGAAAAAAAGAAACATAAAAAAAAAAAATTGAAAATTCACATACAAAATGAAAAAAAAAAGAAGAAAAAAAAAATAGAATTTTGTTTATACAAAATTATTATAAAGTTTTTTTTTTTTTTTTTTAATAATATTTTAAAGAATATTTTAATTAATTTTGTTTTTTTTTTATTTTTTTATTTAAATGCAAATTAATTTTTTTCACGTTCCGCTTCCGCTTCTAATTCTTCTGTTTTTGACATTTTATTTGGTGGTTGATCGTCTTGATCAGAAGAATCAGCTTTTTTCTTTGATGCTTTTGTTGTTGTTGAATCATTCGGTTCATTTTTATTTTGATTTTCAATATTAGAATTTCCATCAGTACCGCCGTCAGCATCCGGTTTTGGTTCATTTTCATCATCGTCGTCTTTGTCTTCTTTACGATTTTGTTGTTCTTTTTCTGCATCATCCTCCTTTTCTTCATCATCTTCTTCGTCGTCGTCGTCGTCGTCGTCGTTGTCACCTTCTGGTGCGGCCGCTTCATTATCTTCATCACTGTCACTGTCACCGATAACGATAACATCTGATGAAATTGTAGCGACAGCGGCACGAGCTGCAGCCGATGCTGCAATTGCATTTCGTACACGTTCTTCTGCAGCTGCAACAATTTCACGGGATACACCTGGCGGCGGTCCAATTTGTCCACCAACTTCAACATCACTACTACTATCTTCATCATCGTCATCTTCATCGTCGTCGTCGTCATCGTCATCATCATCAACATCTTCATTAATATGTTGTTCCATTTCCATTTGTTGTTGTACATTATCATGATGTTCATTATCTATGGCTATATTATTATCATCATCATCTGCTTCTTGAACATTTGCTTCATAATCGGGATCATTATTTTGATCATCATCATCAAAATCGTCTGGTAGATCTCCGGTTGGATAAGCGTCACCCTCTCCGCGATGATGAAATGGACCATCAGAATCGTAATTAAATTTAATATGTATTGAAATTTTATTTTTCGGTTTTATTTTCAAATCAAATTAACAATATGGAATAGTGCGTTTTTTTTTAAACAATGATTTATAATTCTTTTCAAATTTTCTCTTAAATTATCTATTGCATAAAAATAAATCGTATTAATATAGTATTTATTATAGTAATATATATAGTAAGTGTATATAATTGAAAAATATAATTTTGTAATTGAACGAATATATGTATATGTACATAATAAAATTGTATATCTATAATTAAATGAAATATATGTGTATAAATGATTAAATGTATAAGGGAAAATAATAATTATTTTATTGCAATTTAAATTTAATATATTTATTTTACTCAATGGTGTAAACAGGGTTTATGGTAGTTGGTTGTACTACCGTACCTGTATTATCATTATTTTCTAAAACAACTACTCGTTTCTTTTTGCTTCTTTTAATTTTATATACAATCATTAAGATAATAATTGTAATAATAATAATAAAAATTGATGCATACCCTAATGAATAATGATGTATGTCATGTTTGTTTAAATTATTTAATTTAGTAAGATCTTCAATGTATCTCACATCAGTACTTATTTTATCTAAACTATTCTTATTATCTATAAAATTTGTTAATTTTTTAATATTGATTAATGTATGGTCAAAATGCTCTAATTGCAAGTCAAAGGTTTTGAATTTTAGCAAATTTTCATCTAATACAGTTATGTTATCTTGGTTGGCATAAATTTTTATGAAATTCGTTTTTATGCTGCAATCTAGTTCTATTTTTATCAACCCTTTATTTGCAATTAGATAACTTTGTTCCTTTTGATTTTTACAATGATATCGTAATCTAGTAGTATTTCTTGAATAAAAAATAGAAAGAAAAAAAGAAACATAAAAAAAAAAAATTTAAAATTCACATACAAAATGAAAAAAAAAGAAGAAAAAAAAAATAGAATTTTGTTTATACAAAATTATTATAAAGTTTTTTTTTTTTTTTTTTTTAATAATATTTTAAAGAATATTTTAATTAATTTTGTTTTTTTTTTATTTTTTTATTTAAATGCAAATTAATTTTTTTCACGTTCCGCTTCCGCTTCTAATTCTTCTGTTTTTGACATTTTATTTGGTGGTTGATCGTCTTGATCAGAAGAATCAGCTTTTTTCTTTGATGCTTTTGTTGTTGTTGAATCATTCGGTTCATTTTTATTTTGATTTTCAATATTAGAATTTCCATCAGTACCGCCGTCAGCATCCGGTTTTGGTTCATTTTCATCATCGTCGTCTTTGTCTTCTTTACGATTTTGTTGTTCTTTTTCTGCATCATCCTCCTTTTCTTCATCATCTTCTTCGTCGTCGTCGTCGTCGTCGTCGTTGTCACCTTCTGGTGCGGCCGCTTCATTATCTTCATCACTGTCACTGTCACCGATAACGATAACATCTGATGAAATTGTAGCGACAGCGGCACGAGCTGCAGCCGATGCTGCAATTGCATTTCGTACACGTTCTTCTGCAGCTGCAACAATTTCACGGGATACACCTGGCGGCGGTCCAATTTGTCCACCAACTTCAACATCACTACTACTATCTTCATCATCGTCATCTTCATCGTCGTCGTCGTCATCGTCATCATCATCAACATCTTCATTAATATGTTGTTCCATTTCCATTTGTTGTTGTACATTATCATGATGTTCATTATCTATGGCTATATTATTATCATCATCATCTGCTTCTTGAACATTTGCTTCATAATCGGGATCATTATTTTGATCATCATCATCAAAATCGTCTGGTAGATCTCCGGTTGGATAAGCGTCACCCTCTCCGCGATGATGAAATGGACCATCAGAATCGTAATTAAATTTAATATGTATTGAAATTTTATTTTTCGGTTTTATTTTCAAATCAAATTAACAATATGGAATAGTGCGTTTTTTTTTTAAACAATGATTTATAATTCTTTTCAAATTTTCTCTTAAATTATCTATTGCATAAAAATAAATCGTATTAATATAGTATTTATTATAGTAATATATATAGTAAGTGTATATAATTGAAAAATATAATTTTGTAATTGAACGAATATATGTATATGTACATAATAAAATTGTATATCTATAATTAAATGAAATATATGTGTATAAATGATTAAATGTATAAGGGAAAATAATAATTATTTTATTGCAATTTAAATTTAATATATTTATTTTACTCAATGGTGTAAACAGGGTTTATGGTAGTTGGTTGTACTACCGTACCTGTATTATCATTATTTTCTAAACCAACTACTCGTTTCTTTTTGCTTCTTTTAATTTTATATACAATCATTAAGATAATAATTGTAATAATAATAATAAAAATTGATGCATACCCTAATGAATAATGATGTATGTCATGTTTGTTTAAATTATTTAATTTAGTAAGATCTTCAATGTATCTCACATCAGTACTTATTTTATCTAAACTATTCTTATTATCTATAAAATTTGTTAATTTTTTAATATTGATTAATGTATGGTCAAAATGCTCTAATTGCAAGTCAAAGGTTTTGAATTTTAGCAAATTTTCATCTAATACAGTTATGTTATCTTGGTTGGCATAAATTTTTATGAAATTCGTTTTTATGCTACAATCTAGTTCTATTTTTATCAACCCTTTATTTGCAATTAGATAACTTTGTTCCTTTTGATTTTTACAATGATATCGTAATCTAGTAGTATTTCTTGAATAAAAAATAGAAAGAAAAAAAGAAACATAAAAAAAAAAAATTTTAAATTCACATACAAAATGAAAAAAAAAAGAAGAAAAAAAAAATAGAATTTTGTTTATACAAAATTATTATAAAGTTTTTTTTTTTTTTTTTTAATAATATTTTAAAGAATATTTTAATTAATTTTGTTTTTTTTTTATTTTTTTATTTAAATGCAAATTAATTTTTTTCACGTTCCGCTTCCGCTTCTAATTCTTCTGTTTTTGACATTTTATTTGGTGGTTGATCGTCTTGATCAGAAGAATCAGCTTTTTTCTTTGATGCTTTTGTTGTTGTTGAATCATTCGGTTCATTTTTATTTTGATTTTCAATATTAGAATTTCCATCAGTACCGCCGTCAGCATCCGGTTTTGGTTCATTTTCATCATCGTCGTCTTTGTCTTCTTTACGATTTTGTTGTTCTTTTTCTGCATCATCCTCCTTTTCTTCATCATCTTCTTCGTCGTCGTCGTCGTCGTCGTCGTTGTCACCTTCTGGTGCGGCCGCTTCATTATCTTCATCACTGTCACTGTCACCGATAACGATAACATCTGATGAAATTGTAGCGACAGCGGCACGAGCTGCAGCCGATGCTGCAATTGCATTTCGTACACGTTCTTCTGCAGCTGCAACAATTTCACGGGATACACCTGGCGGCGGTCCAATTTGTCCACCAACTTCAACATCACTACTACTATCTTCATCATCGTCATCTTCATCGTCGTCGTCGTCATCGTCATCATCATCAACATCTTCATTAATATGTTGTTCCATTTCCATTTGTTGTTGTACATTATCATGATGTTCATTATCTATGGCTATATTATTATCATCATCATCTGCTTCTTGAACATTTGCTTCATAATCGGGATCATTATTTTGATCATCATCATCAAAATCGTCTGGTAGATCTCCGGTTGGATAAGCGTCACCCTCTCCGCGATGATGAAATGGACCATCAGAATCGTAATTAAATTTAATATGTATTGAAATTTTATTTTTCGGTTTTATTTTCAAATCAAATTAACAATATGGAATAGTGCGTTTTTTTTTTAAACAATGATTTATAATTCTTTTCAAATTTTCTCTTAAATTATCTATTGCATAAAAATAAATCGTATTAATATAGTATTTATTATAGTAATATATATAGTAAGTGTATATAATTGAAAAATATAATTTTGTAATTGAACGAATATATGTATATGTACATAATAAAATTGTATATCTATAATTAAATGAAATATATGTGTATAAATGATTAAATGTATAAGGGAAAATAATAATTATTTTATTGCAATTTAAATTTAATATATTTATTTTACTCAATGGTGTAAACAGGGTTTATGGTAGTTGGTTGTACTACCGTACCTGTATTATCATTATTTTCTAAAACAACTACTCGTTTCTTTTTGCTTCTTTTAATTTTATATACAATCATTAAGATAATAATTGTAATAATAATAATAAAAATTGATGCATACCCTAATGAATAATGATGTATGTCATGTTTGTTTAAATTATTTAATTTAGTAAGATCTTCAATGTATCTCACATCAGTACTTATTTTATCTAAACTATTCTTATTATCTATAAAATTTGTTAATTTTTTAATATTGATTAATGTATGGTCAAAATGCTCTAATTGCAAGTCAAAGGTTTTGAATTTTAGCAAATTTTCATCTAATACAGTTATGTTATCTTGGTTGGCATAAATTTTTATGAAATTCGTTTTTATGCTACAATCTAGTTCTATTTTTATCAACCCTTTATTTGCAATTAGATAACTTTGTTCCTTTTGATTTTTACAATGATATCGTAATCTAGTAGTATTTCTTGAATAAAAAATAGAAAGAAAAAAAGAAACATAAAAAAAAAAAATTTAAAATTCACATACAAAATGAAAAAAAAAAGAAGAAAAAATAAATAGAATTTTGTTTATACAAAATTATTATAAAGTTTTTTTTTTTTTTTTTTTTAATAATATTTTAAAGAATATTTTAATTAATTTTGTTTTTTTTTTATTTTTTTATTTAAATGCAAATTAATTTTTTTCACGTTCCGCTTCCGCTTCTAATTCTTCTGTTTTTGACATTTTATTTGGTGGTTGATCGTCTTGATCAGAAGAATCAGCTTTTTTCTTTGATGCTTTTGTTGTTGTTGAATCATTCGGTTCATTTTTATTTTGATTTTCAATATTAGAATTTCCATCAGTACCGCCGTCAGCATCCGGTTTTGGTTCATTTTCATCATCGTCGTCTTTGTCTTCTTTACGATTTTGTTGTTCTTTTTCTGCATCATCCTCCTTTTCTTCATCATCTTCTTCGTCGTCGTCGTCGTCGTCGTCGTTGTCACCTTCTGGTGCGGCCGCTTCATTATCTTCATCACTGTCACTGTCACCGATAACGATAACATCTGATGAAATTGTAGCGACAGCGGCACGAGCTGCAGCCGATGCTGCAATTGCATTTCGTACACGTTCTTCTGCAGCTGCAACAATTTCACGGGATACACCTGGCGGCGGTCCAATTTGTCCACCAACTTCAACATCACTACTACTATCTTCATCATCGTCATCTTCATCGTCGTCGTCGTCATCGTCATCATCATCAACATCTTCATTAATATGTTGTTCCATTTCCATTTGTTGTTGTACATTATCATGATGTTCATTATCTATGGCTATATTATTATCATCATCATCTGCTTCTTGAACATTTGCTTCATAATCGGGATCATTATTTTGATCATCATCATCAAAATCGTCTGGTAGATCTCCGGTTGGATAAGCGTCACCCTCTCCGCGATGATGAAATGGACCATCAGAATCGTAATTAAATTTAATATGTATTGAAATTTTATTTTTCGGTTTTATTTTCAAATCAAATTAACAATATGGAATAGTGCGTTTTTTTTTTAAACAATGATTTATAATTCTTTTCAAATTTTCTCTTAAATTATCTATTGCATAAAAATAAATCGTATTAATATAGTATTTATTATAGTAATATATATAGTAAGTGTATATAATTGAAAAATATAATTTTGTAATTGAACGAATATATGTATATGTACATAATAAAATTGTATATCTATAATTAAATGAAATATATGTGTATAAATGATTAAATGTATAAGGGAAAATAATAATTATTTTATTGCAATTTAAATTTAATATATTTATTTTACTCAATGGTGTAAACAGGGTTTATGGTAGTTGGTTGTACTACCGTACCTGTATTATCATTATTTTCTAAAACAACTACTCGTTTCTTTTTGCTTCTTTTAATTTTATATACAATCATTAAGATAATAATTGTAATAATAATAATAAAAATTGATGCATACCCTAATGAATAATGATGTATGTCATGTTTGTTTAAATTATTTAATTTAGTAAGATCTTCAATGTATCTCACATCAGTACTTATTTTATCTAAACTATTCTTATTATCTATAAAATTTGTTAATTTTTTAATATTGATTAATGTATGGTCAAAATGCTCTAATTGCAAGTCAAAGGTTTTGAATTTTAGCAAATTTTCATCTAATACAGTTATGTTATCTTGGTTGGCATAAATTTTTATGAAATTCGTTTTTATGCTACAATCTAGTTCTATTTTTATCAACCCTTTATTTGCAATTAGATAACTTTGTTCCTTTTGATTTTTACAATGATATCGTAATCTAGTAGTATTTCTTGAATAAAAAATAGAAAGAAAAAAAGAAACATAAAAAAAAAAAATTTAAAATTCACATACAAAATGAAAAAAAAAAAGAAGAAAAAAAAAATAGAATTTTGTTTATACAAAATTATTATAAAGTTTTTTTTTTTTTTTTTTAATAATATTTTAAAGAATATTTTAATTAATTTTGTTTTTTTTTTATTTTTTTATTTAAATGCAAATTAATTTTTTTCACGTTCCGCTTCCGCTTCTAATTCTTCTGTTTTTGACATTTTATTTGGTGGTTGATCGTCTTGATCAGAAGAATCAGCTTTTTTCTTTGATGCTTTTGTTGTTGTTGAATCATTCGGTTCATTTTTATTTTGATTTTCAATATTAGAATTTCCATCAGTACCGCCGTCAGCATCCGGTTTTGGTTCATTTTCATCATCGTCGTCTTTGTCTTCTTTACGATTTTGTTGTTCTTTTTCTGCATCATCCTCCTTTTCTTCATCATCTTCTTCGTCGTCGTCGTCGTCGTCGTCGTTGTCACCTTCTGGTGCGGCCGCTTCATTATCTTCATCACTGTCACTGTCACCGATAACGATAACATCTGATGAAATTGTAGCGACAGCGGCACGAGCTGCAGCCGATGCTGCAATTGCATTTCGTACACGTTCTTCTGCAGCTGCAACAATTTCACGGGATACACCTGGCGGCGGTCCAATTTGTCCACCAACTTCAACATCACTACTACTATCTTCATCATCGTCATCTTCATCGTCGTCGTCGTCATCGTCATCATCATCAACATCTTCATTAATATGTTGTTCCATTTCCATTTGTTGTTGTACATTATCATGATGTTCATTATCTATGGCTATATTATTATCATCATCATCTGCTTCTTGAACATTTGCTTCATAATCGGGATCATTATTTTGATCATCATCATCAAAATCGTCTGGTAGATCTCCGGTTGGATAAGCGTCACCCTCTCCGCGATGATGAAATGGACCATCAGAATCGTAATTAAATTTAATATGTATTGAAATTTTATTTTTCGGTTTTATTTTCAAATCAAATTAACAATATGGAATAGTGCGTTTTTTTTTTAAACAATGATTTATAATTCTTTTCAAATTTTCTCTTAAATTATCTATTGCATAAAAATAAATCGTATTAATATAGTATTTATTATAGTAATATATATAGTAAGTGTATATAATTGAAAAATATAATTTTGTAATTGAACGAATATATGTATATGTACATAATAAAATTGTATATCTATAATTAAATGAAATATATGTGTATAAATGATTAAATGTATAAGGGAAAATAATAATTATTTTATTGCAATTTAAATTTAATATATTTATTTTACTCAATGGTGTAAACAGGGTTTATGGTAGTTGGTTGTACTACCGTACCTGTATTATCATTATTTTCTAAAACAACTACTCGTTTCTTTTTGCTTCTTTTAATTTTATATACAATCATTAAGATAATAATTGTAATAATAATAATAAAAATTGATGCATACCCTAATGAATAATGATGTATGTCATGTTTGTTTAAATTATTTAATTTAGTAAGATCTTCAATGTATCTCACATCAGTACTTATTTTATCTAAACTATTCTTATTATCTATAAAATTTGTTAATTTTTTAATATTGATTAATGTATGGTCAAAATGCTCTAATTGCAAGTCAAAGGTTTTGAATTTTAGCAAATTTTCATCTAATACAGTTATGTTATCTTGGTTGGCATAAATTTTTATGAAATTCGTTTTTATGCTACAATCTAGTTCTATTTTTATCAACCCTTTATTTGCAATTAGATAACCTTGTTCCTTTTGATTTTTACAATGATATCGTAATCTAGTAGTATTTCTTGAATAAAAAATAGAAAGAAAAAAAGAAACGTAAAAAAAAAAAATTTAAAATTCACATACAAAATGAAAAAAAAAAGAAGAAAAAAAAAATAGAATTTTGTTTATACAAAATTATTATAAAGTTTTTTTTTTTTTTTTTTAATAATATTTTAAAGAATATTTTAATTAATTTTGTTTTTTTTTTATTTTTTTATTTAAATGCAAATTAATTTTTTTCACGTTCCGCTTCCGCTTCTAATTCTTCTGTTTTTGACATTTTATTTGGTGGTTGATCGTCTTGATCAGAAGAATCAGCTTTTTTCTTTGATGCTTTTGTTGTTGTTGAATCATTCGGTTCATTTTTATTTTGATTTTCAATATTAGAATTTCCATCAGTACCGCCGTCAGCATCCGGTTTTGGTTCATTTTCATCATCGTCGTCTTTGTCTTCTTTACGATTTTGTTGTTCTTTTTCTGCATCATCCTCCTTTTCTTCATCATCTTCTTCGTCGTCGTCGTCGTCGTCGTCGTTGTCACCTTCTGGTGCGGCCGCTTCATTATCTTCATCACTGTCACTGTCACCGATAACGATAACATCTGATGAAATTGTAGCGACAGCGGCACGAGCTGCAGCCGATGCTGCAATTGCATTTCGTACACGTTCTTCTGCAGCTGCAACAATTTCACGGGATACACCTGGTGGCGGTCCAATTTGTCCACCAACTTCAACATCACTACTACTATCTTCATCATCGTCATCTTCATCGTCGTCGTCGTCATCGTCATCATCATCAACATCTTCATTAATATGTTGTTCCATTTCCATTTGTTGTTGTACATTATCATGATGTTCATTATCTATGGCTATATTATTATCATCATCATCTGCTTCTTGAACATTTGCTTCATAATCGGGATCATTATTTTGATCATCATCATCAAAATCGTCTGGTAGATCTCCGGTTGGATAAGCGTCACCCTCTCCGCGATGATGAAATGGACCATCAGAATCGTAATTAAATTTAATATGTATTGAAATTTTATTTTTCGGTTTTATTTTCAAATCAAATTAACAATATGGAATAGTGCGTTTTTTTTTTAAACAATGATTTATAATTCTTTTCAAATTTTCTCTTAAATTATCTATTGCATAAAAATAAATCGTATTAATATAGTATTTATTATAGTAATATATATAGTAAGTGTATATAATTGAAAAATATAATTTTGTAATTGAACGAATATATGTATATGTACATAATAAAATTGTATATCTATAATTAAATGAAATATATGTGTATAAATGATTAAATGTATAAGGGAAAATAATAATTATTTTATTGCAATTTAAATTTAATATATTTATTTTACTCAATGGTGTAAACAGGGTTTATGGTAGTTGGTTGTACTACCGTACCTGTATTATCATTATTTTCTAAAACAACTACTCCTTTCTTTTTGCTTCTTTTAATTTTATATACAATCATTAAGATAATAATTGTAATAATAATAATAAAAATTGATGCATACCCTAATGAATAATGATGTATGTCATGTTTGTTTAAATTATTTAATTTAGTAAGATCTTCAATGTATCTCACATCAGTACTTATTTTATCTAAACTATTCTTATTATCTATAAAATTTGTTAATTTTTTAATATTGATTAATGTATGGTCAAAATGCTCTAATTGCAAGTCAAAGGTTTTGAATTTTAGCAAATTTTCATCTAATACAGTTATGTTATCTTGGTTGGCATAAATTTTTATGAAATTCGTTTTTATGCTACAATCTAGTTCTATTTTTATCAACCCTTTATTTGCAATTAGATAACTTTGTTCCTTTTGATTTTTACAATGATATCGTAATCTAGTAGTATTTCTTGAATAAAAAATAGAAAGAAAAAAAGAAACATAAAAAAAAAAAATTTAAAATTCACATACAAAATGAAAAAAAAAAGAAGAAAAAAAAAATAGAATTTTGTTTATACAAAATTATTATAAAGTTTTTTTTTTTTTTTTTAATAATATTTTAAAGAATATTTTAATTAATTTTGTTTTTTTTTTATTTTTTTATTTAAATGCAAATTAATTTTTTTCACGTTCCGCTTCCGCTTCTAATTCTTCTGTTTTTGACATTTTATTTGGTGGTTGATCGTCTTGATCAGAAGAATCAGCTTTTTTCTTTGATGCTTTTGTTGTTGTTGAATCATTCGGTTCATTTTTATTTTGATTTTCAATATTAGAATTTCCATCAGTACCGCCGTCAGCATCCGGTTTTGGTTCATTTTCATCATCGTCGTCTTTGTCTTCTTTACGATTTTGTTGTTCTTTTTCTGCATCATCCTCCTTTTCTTCATCATCTTCTTCGTCGTCGTCGTCGTCGTCGTCGTCGTCGTTGTCACCTTCTGGTGCGGCCGCTTCATTATCTTCATCACTGTCACTGTCACCGATAACGATAACATCTGATGAAATTGTAGCGACAGCGGCACGAGCTGCAGCCGATGCTGCAATTGCATTTCGTACACGTTCTTCTGCAGCTGCAACAATTTCACGGGATACACCTGGCGGCGGTCCAATTTGTCCACCAACTTCAACATCACTACTACTATCTTCATCATCGTCATCTTCATCGTCGTCGTCGTCATCGTCATCATCATCAACATCTTCATTAATATGTTGTTCCATTTCCATTTGTTGTTGTACATTATCATGATGTTCATTATCTATGGCTATATTATTATCATCATCATCTGCTTCTTGAACATTTGCTTCATAATCGGGATCATTATTTTGATCATCATCATCAAAATCGTCTGGTAGATCTCCGGTTGGATAAGCGTCACCCTCTCCGCGATGATGAAATGGACCATCAGAATCGTAATTAAATTTAATATGTATTGAAATTTTATTTTTCGGTTTTATTTTCAAATCAAATTAACAATATGGAATAGTGCGTTTTTTTTTTAAACAATGATTTATAATTCTTTTCAAATTTTCTCTTAAATTATCTATTGCATAAAAATAAATCGTATTAATATAGTATTTATTATAGTAATATATATAGTAAGTGTATATAATTGAAAAATATAATTTTGTAATTGAACGAATATATGTATATGTACATAATAAAATTGTATATCTATAATTAAATGAAATATATGTGTATAAATGATTAAATGTATAAGGGAAAATAATAATTATTTTATTGCAATTTAAATTTAATATATTTATTTTACTCAATGGTGTAAACAGGGTTTATGGTAGTTGGTTGTACTACCGTACCTGTATTATCATTATTTTCTAAAACAACTACTCGTTTCTTTTTGCTTCTTTTAATTTTATATACAATCATTAAGATAATAATTGTAATAATAATAATAAAAATTGATGCATACCCTAATGAATAATGATGTATGTCATGTTTGTTTAAATTATTTAATTTAGTAAGATCTTCAATGTATCTCACATCAGTACTTATTTTATCTAAACTATTCTTATTATCTATAAAATTTGTTAATTTTTTAATATTGATTAATGTATGGTCAAAATGCTCTAATTGCAAGTCAAAGGTTTTGAATTTTAGCAAATTTTCATCTAATACAGTTATGTTATCTTGGTTGGCATAAATTTTTATGAAATTCGTTTTTATGCTACAATCTAGTTCTATTTTTATCAACCCTTTATTTGCAATTAGATAACTTTGTTCCTTTTGATTTTTACAATGATATCGTAATCTAGTAGTATTTCTTGAATAAAAAATAGAAAGAAAAAAAGAAACATAAAAAAAAAAAATTTAAAATTCACATACAAAATGAAAAAAAAAAGAAGAAAAAAAAAATAGAATTTTGTTTATACAAAATTATTATAAAGTTTTTTTTTTTTTTTTTTAATAATATTTTAAAGAATATTTTAATTAATTTTGTTTTTTTTTTATTTTTTTATTTAAATGCAAATTAATTTTTTTCACGTTCCGCTTCCGCTTCTAATTCTTCTGTTTTTGACATTTTATTTGGTGGTTGATCGTCTTGATCAGAAGAATCAGCTTTTTTCTTTGATGCTTTTGTTGTTGTTGAATCATTCGGTTCATTTTTATTTTGATTTTCAATATTAGAATTTCCATCAGTACCGCCGTCAGCATCCGGTTTTGGTTCATTTTCATCATCGTCGTCTTTGTCTTCTTTACGATTTTGTTGTTCTTTTTCTGCATCATCCTCCTTTTCTTCATCATCTTCTTCGTCGTCGTCGTCGTCGTCGTCGTTGTCACCTTCTGGTGCGGCCGCTTCATTATCTTCATCACTGTCACTGTCACCGATAACGATAACATCTGATGAAATTGTAGCGACAGCGGCACGAGCTGCAGCCGATGCTGCAATTGCATTTCGTACACGTTCTTCTGCAGCTGCAACAATTTCACGGGATACACCTGGCGGCGGTCCAATTTGTCCACCAACTTCAACATCACTACTACTATCTTCATCATCGTCATCTTCATCGTCGTCGTCGTCATCGTCATCATCATCAACATCTTCATTAATATGTTGTTCCATTTCCATTTGTTGTTGTACATTATCATGATGTTCATTATCTATGGCTATATTATTATCATCATCATCTGCTTCTTGAACATTTGCTTCATAATCGGGATCATTATTTTGATCATCATCATCAAAATCGTCTGGTAGATCTCCGGTTGGATAAGCGTCACCCTCTCCGCGATGATGAAATGGACCATCAGAATCGTAATTAAATTTAATATGTATTGAAATTTTATTTTTCGGTTTTATTTTCAAATCAAATTAACAATATGGAATAGTGCGTTTTTTTTTTAAACAATGATTTATAATTCTTTTCAAATTTTCTCTTAAATTATCTATTGCATAAAAATAAATCGTATTAATATAGTATTTATTATAGTAATATATATAGTAAGTGTATATAATTGAAAAATATAATTTTGTAATTGAACGAATATATGTATATGTACATAATAAAATTGTATATCTATAATTAAATGAAATATATGTGTATAAATGATTAAATGTATAAGGGAAAATAATAATTATTTTATTGCAATTTAAATTTAATATATTTATTTTACTCAATGGTGTAAACAGGGTTTATGGTAGTTGGTTGTACTACCGTACCTGTATTATCATTATTTTCTAAAACAACTACTCGTTTCTTTTTGCTTCTTTTAATTTTATATACAATCATTAAGATAATAATTGTAATAATAATAATAAAAATTGATGCATACCCTAATGAATAATGATGTATGTCATGTTTGTTTAAATTATTTAATTTAGTAAGATCTTCAATGTATCTCACATCAGTACTTATTTTATCTAAACTATTCTTATTATCTATAAAATTTGTTAATTTTTTAATATTGATTAATGTATGGTCAAAATGCTCTAATTGCAAGTCAAAGGTTTTGAATTTTAGCAAATTTTCATCTAATACAGTTATGTTATCTTGGTTGGCATAAATTTTTATGAAATTCGTTTTTATGCTACAATCTAGTTCTATTTTTATCAACCCTTTATTTGCAATTAGATAACTTTGTTCCTTTTGATTTTTACAATGATATCGTAATCTAGTAGTATTTATTGAATAAAAAATAGAAAGAAAAAAAGAAACATAAAAAAAAAAAATTGAAAATTCACATACAAAATGAAAAAAAAAAGAAGAAAAAAAAAATAGAATTTTGTTTATACAAAATTATTATAAAGTTTTTTTTTTTTTTTTTTAATAATATTTTAAAGAATATTTTAATTAATTTTGTTTTTTTTTTATTTTTTTATTTAAATGCAAATTAATTTTTTTCACGTTCCGCTTCCGCTTCTAATTCTTCTGTTTTTGACATTTTATTTGGTGGTTGATCGTCTTGATCAGAAGAATCAGCTTTTTTCTTTGATGCTTTTGTTGTTGTTGAATCATTCGGTTCATTTTTATTTTGATTTTCAATATTAGAATTTCCATCAGTACCGCCGTCAGCATCCGGTTTTGGTTCATTTTCATCATCGTCGTCTTTGTCTTCTTTACGATTTTGTTGTTCTTTTTCTGCATCATCCTCCTTTTCTTCATCATCTTCTTCGTCGTCGTCGTCGTCGTCGTCGTTGTCACCTTCTGGTGCGGCCGCTTCATTATCTTCATCACTGTCACTGTCACCGATAACGATAACATCTGATGAAATTGTAGCGACAGCGGCACGAGCTGCAGCCGATGCTGCAATTGCATTTCGTACACGTTCTTCTGCAGCTGCAACAATTTCACGGGATACACCTGGCGGCGGTCCAATTTGTCCACCAACTTCAACATCACTACTACTATCTTCATCATCGTCATCTTCATCGTCGTCGTCGTCATCGTCATCATCATCAACATCTTCATTAATATGTTGTTCCATTTCCATTTGTTGTTGTACATTATCATGATGTTCATTATCTATGGCTATATTATTATCATCATCATCTGCTTCTTGAACATTTGCTTCATAATCGGGATCATTATTTTGATCATCATCATCAAAATCGTCTGGTAGATCTCCGGTTGGATAAGCGTCACCCTCTCCGCGATGATGAAATGGACCATCAGAATCGTAATTAAATTTAATATGTATTGAAATTTTATTTTTCGGTTTTATTTTCAAATCAAATTAACAATATGGAATAGTGCGTTTTTTTTTTAAACAATGATTTATAATTCTTTTCAAATTTTCTCTTAAATTATCTATTGCATAAAAATAAATCGTATTAATATAGTATTTATTATAGTAATATATATAGTAAGTGTATATAATTGAAAAATATAATTTTGTAATTGAACGAATATATGTATATGTACATAATAAAATTGTATATCTATAATTAAATGAAATATATGTGTATAAATGATTAAATGTATAAGGGAAAATAATAATTATTTTATTGCAATTTAAATTTAATATATTTATTTTACTCAATGGTGTAAACAGGGTTTATGGTAGTTGGTTGTACTACCGTACCTGTATTATCATTATTTTCTAAAACAACTACTCGTTTCTTTTTGCTTCTTTTAATTTTATATACAATCATTAAGATTGTTCAGTCTCAATACATATATAAACAATATAAATAAACCAGATTTCGTTTATATACTAAATTTAATAAAATATGAAATACTCTCCTAATCAATTTAATGCAATTGCATTCATTTCATTAATTAATTATCGTTTCAAACGTTCAGATATAAAATATAATCATTATATATCGGTATAATTATATAAAAGATATCGGTATTATTACATAAAAAAAATAATATTATATAAAATAAAATATTTATATTAAAAGATAAAATAAAAGGTTCAATATTAAAAAGAAGAATTGTGTTTCTAATTTAAAACAACTAAAGAAGAATAAATTGGAATAATACGGCTGCATTAATATTCTTCATGGTCCTTCGAGCCGGATTGCTTGAAAATTATCAACGTTCTCACTGGAGTTTTGATTTCAATATTATATTCAGCAACCGGTAAATTATTATAATCGAGAATTACTGCGGTCATCTTTATCTACATCGATAAACGAAAGGTCAGTGTTACTTCAATTTATCCTTCTTCATATTTAATTATCCCCATCCACATAATCATATTTGTTCCTTAGTGGGTAATTTCAATTACCGATTCTATTGTGCAAACGTTATACACACGGTATAATCTTTTTATATATTTTGTTTGAATAATCATATATTTGAATTGAAAAGAAATTATTTTCAATTAGTTGTATTATACTTCAATTCAAATACTTGATAGTTATATAATATATGTGAAGTATATATGGTTGTATGGTATATACTTTTAAAGGTCACCTTGATTTTTGGTGCAATTAATTGTTGTTTTTGTCATTGTATTAAGTTGGTGATCATACATTGCTTTAATAAATATTTATCAATCGTGTATAAAAAGGACCGGTTTGCATTATCGGAATAAATAGTATAATTGTTATAATTATAATTTAGCCATACTTGTCCTCATTGACAGGTTTTTTATATTTTTGTGGTGTCCACATTAATAAATATAATTATAACAGGCAATCTCTGCCCTCATTGGCAGGTTATTTGTAGTTGTATATTAATCATTGTTTTTTTTTATTTTTATTTCTTGTTGTCAACGCCAATTCAAATCTTCGTTCGCTCGCTATGTCACGACAAGAAGATGTGGTTGATATGGTTCGATTACAGAAATTGTCACACAAAAAGCGCAACATAAAAGGTTGTTTCACACGGATTAATAATTATATAGCTTCTCTTGGTGGTCAACCTCCCGATAATATTGCGGAACTCAAATTGCGGCAAGAAAGATTAATTCCATTATTAAATGAGTTTGATTTGGTGCAAAATGAAATTGAATACGAGAGCGGATGTACTGACGAACTACCCACGAGTGAGCGTGTTGCATTCGAAGATTCATACTTTCAGTTATTGGCACATGTCGACAGATTATTGGGTGTTTCCAATCCATTAAATCAAAGCATAAATAATCCCGCAATATTGGAAAATGACGAAATGAACAATACCATACGTAGAACAATTCAAGTCAGGTTACCCCAAATTGAGTTACCTAAATTTAATGGCAGCTATAACACGTGGATGTCCTTCCATGACACCTTTACGTCGTTAATCCATAATAATATGGAACTTTCAGTGGTGCAGAAATTTCAGTATTTAAAGTCGGCCTTGCTGGAAGAAGCTGCAAATATTATAGATTCCACCGATATCACGGCTGATAATTATATCATTGCTTGGCGATTGCTTAATGAACGGTACCACAATGTACGTTTGATAGTTAGGAATCACACCCGTGATTTATTTGAAATAGCTTCGGTTAAACGCGGTTCATCGCAGACCATTAGAAAATTAATTGATGATTTTCAACGCCATCTTCGATGTTTGAAAGTGTTGGGTCAGCCGGTGGATAAATGGGATACTATGTTGGTGCATCTACTCACAACTAAGTTGGATTCCAAAACCATATTTGAATGGGAATCTCATTGTGCAAATAATCTCGTTGATGCATTGCCAACTTTTGAATTTTTAAATACATTTCTGGTGAAAAAGTGCCAGGCTTCCGAATATTTTGATTCACCTCAATGTGATACGGCTTCAATGAACGTTGGCCCATTGGTTCCTGCTAATAGGACGAGGCACCGCAATGTGCTTTTATCTGCGAAACCCGGTCAATCGTGCTTCAAGTGTAAGAAGGGCCATCGGTTATACCAGTGTTTTGCATTCAAAGGAATGTCGGTTGGCCAGCGATTAAGGTTTGTTGCCGATAATTGTTTATGCAAGCAATGTCTTTCAAAACATGATGGAATTAAATGCAGTTTTCATCCGTGTTATAAATGCAAACAAAATCATCATCATCTTCTTCACCAGGATATCATTATATCAGAATGTGAATCGGGGCATGATGCTGTTGCTGTTTCCGGGAACCACAATGTTCCAAGAATTACTATGCAATCTACTACACAGGCCCAGGTGCTGCTTTCAACTGTTGTTGTAAATGTTGCTGCACAGGATGGGTGTAATATAAAATGTAGAGCATTGCTTGATTCGGGGGCTCAATCAAATTTTATGACCACCGAATTTTGTAATAAACTTGCTTTGCCTCAATGTGAAGTAAACGTTCCCATTGGCGGAATCAATCAGGTGGAATTAAAAATAAAAAATTCTTGCTTGGCTGTTATTCAGAGTAACTTTACTGATTACAAGGTAAAGTTAAATTTCCTAATTCTAGATAATATAGTGCAGCATCTCCCATCGTTTTCAATAAACCGTGCTGCATTAAAATTACCGGCTGATATATTTTTGGCTGATCCTCAGTTTGACATGCCTGGAAGAATTGATATGTTATTGGGTGCGGAAATATTTTACGATACATTAAAAAAAGGTCGCATCAAATTGGGTGAGGCATTGCCAACGTTGCAAAACACTGAATATGGTTGGGTATTGTCTGGTCTTGTGGCAACAACTGTGGATTATCGGCAGGAGCACAATATGCGCGCGGCTACGTTTTTGGCTACCAATGCCGGGTTGCACGAATCATTGTCAAGGTTTTGGCAATTGGAAGAATTAAATCATGCTAGCAAATTCTCCGCATCGGAAAAATATTGCGAGGATCTGTACAGGCGCACTACGCTTCGGGATAAAACTGGACGATATTCAGTTTTTCTTCCTACCAGGGATAATGTGACGCAACTGGGTGATTCGTATACCTCCGCATTACGAAGATTTTTGCATTTGGAAAGGCGTTTAAACAAAAGTGCTGATATCAGAAAACAATATAATGATTTCATCAATGAATATGCTGAACTCGGGCATATGTCCTTATGCGAAAATGTTGATTCGGAACGTCCAAAATTTTATTTGCCGCATCATTCGGTGATAAAACAAGACAGTAGCACGACTAAACTTCGTGTGGTTTTTGATGGTTCTGCCAAAACAACAAGTGGACTGGCTCTAAATGAGGTGTTGCATGTGGGGCCAAATATTCAAAGAGATTTATTTGAAGTTATACTACGATTTCGCAGGCATAATGTTGCAATAACGGCTGATATTGAAAAAATGTATAGGCAAATTAATGTCGACAAGGCATTTACGAATTTGCAGTGCATATTATGGCGTTCTGATACAAATATGCCAGTACAAACTTACGCTCTCAACACGGTCACTTATGGTACTGGTTGTGCTGCGTATTTGGCCATCAAAACTTTAAAACAATTGGCACAGGATGAAATGGCATTTTCTGATCTTGCTCGACATACGGTGTTAAACGATTTTTATGTGGATGATCTGTTATCTGGTGCTGACAACATTCAAGACGCTGTATTGCTTTGTGGTGAGTTGTCGTCTCTGCTCGCTAAGGGTGGATTTAATTTGCGCAAATGGTACAGCAATGATCAGGGCCTTATGTCTAAAATATACAACCGCGAACATCAGTGTAACCTCGTGCCATTGGACAAGGGTGATAATTTAAAGACGCTTGGCATTTTTTGGAACACGAGGCTTGATGCATTTCAGTATAACGTATCCAAGATAAAGTTTTACGACAATTATACAAAAAGGTCTGTCCTTTCCACTGTTTCAAGTATTTTCGATCCTCTTGGTCTGCTCGGTCCAATTATATTGCGTGCAAAGGTCTTTATTCAAGAATTATGGATCAGTGGCATTAATTGGGATGACCCGGTTCCTCCTGGTTTTCTTGCGCCTTGGAAAAAATACATCGGGCGTTTGCATGTTATCAGCGAGTTATCCGTGCCCCGGAAATTTGGATGCAGTGAAAATTGTACATACGAGCTGCACGGATATTCGGATGCATCAGAGATGGGATACGGTGCATGTATATATTTGCGAAGTATTAAGTCGGGCAATTGCAATATTACGTTGCTGGCCTCCAGATCGCGCGTTGCTCCTTTGAAAAGGATGACAATCGTCCGTTTGGAACTTTGCGGTGCGTTGTTGCTGGCAAACTTACTTAATAAAATTGTAACTACCATTGACATGCAATTTGATTCCATACATTTATACAGTGATTCAAAAATTGTGTTGGCATGGTTGCGCACTGAGTCTTATCAATTTCATACATTCGTTGCGAATCGTATTTCTGAGATACAGCATTTAACAAATTCGTCACATTGGCATCATGTCGTATCCGCCGACAATCCAGCTGATTGTCTTTCCAGGGGTATGTTTCCTGATGAGTTACTAGTTGCGCATATATGGTGGAATGGTCCTCGTTATCTTCGGGATGCATCTTATGTTGCGGATGCCTGTGACGGTTCATTATCACTCATGCCTGCCGGGTCACTTCCCGAGTTAAAATCGCGTATTGTTTTCGTGGCTGCATGCACGGACGTTGATTTGTTGGTTAGGTATTCGTCATTTTTAAAGTTAAAAAGGGTAATTTCGTACATGTATCGTTTTATCGGCAAATGTGCTAATCGAAACGAAGTAAAGTATTCTGGCTCAATAACGTTGCCTGAACTTTGCGCTTCCGAAAGGCGGATACTATTGATGGTTCAGGGCATGGAATTTCCTCAGGATTTGCATTCATTGAAATTGGGTCATGCGTTGCCAAGGGCCTCCAAGTTATTAAATTTAAATCCATTCATTGACAGTGATGGCATGATTCGTGTTGGTGGACGTTTGGAAAATGCCAACATGCCTTTTGAATCCAAGCATCCGGTGTTATTGCCCGCGAATCATCATATTACTCAATCCATAATACGTGAGCTTCATTTGATTTATTTGCATGCTCCTCCTGGTTTGCTTTTATCCATTGTTAGAAGGCGATATTGGCCTCTTAACGGTCGTAATAACGTTCGTCGTATTTGTAGATCGTGTGTGGATTGTTTTAGATTAAAACCTCCAATCGCTAGTCAAATTATGGGAAATTTGC
The DNA here is from genome assembly GCA_958336335.1 of Dilophus febrilis. Classification (NCBI taxonomy): domain Eukaryota; kingdom Metazoa; phylum Arthropoda; class Insecta; order Diptera; family Bibionidae; genus Dilophus; species Dilophus febrilis. Next base: position 16,366 of record CATVHY010000023.1, on the reverse strand, counting down.
CGCCCGGGCGAATAGTACCATCCAGGCCATTTTCATCATCCGGAGTTGATTATTGTGGTCCATTTTCGGTCAAACCGTTGGTTCGATCAAGAAGCATATTAAAGGCGTACATCGTTGTATTTGTTTGTTTTGCCACTAGGGCTATTCATTTGGAATTGGCGTTTGATTTGACCACCTCTGCATTTTTTGGTGCATTCAAACGTTTTATTTCTCGTCGTGGTATTCCTTTAAACATTTATTCTGATAATGCAACTAATTTTGTTGGTGCTGACGGTATTCTTAAAAAATTTATATTATCATCGGCTTACCATGATGACATGATCAATAATTTATGTGCGTTGAATATAAAGTGGCATTTCATCCCTGCAAGGTCACCTCATATGGGTGGTTTGTGGGAGTCATCGGTACGTTCGGTAAAATATCATTTGAAACGTGTATTATTAAATACTCATATTAATTATGATAGCTTTTGTACATTAATAGTCGAAATTGAAGGTATACTAAATTCTAGACCACTGTATCCTCTAACCGATGATCCCAATGACTTTTCTATCCTAACTCCTAATCATTTTCTATTGGGTGACACTGATTCAACAATTGAATTACCCGTTGGTACAACAAAACATTATCAACACATTCAAATCATCAAATTGCATTTTTGGAAGCGTTGGAGCTTGGAATATTTACATCACTTGCAACAACGATCTAAATGGATGTCTGAAAAAGATAATATTATGTTGCCTGGCGATTTGGTATTGTTAATCGATGATAATCTTCCATCCTCAAAATGGAGAGCGGGAAGAATTGTGGAATTGCATCCAGGACTCGATAAAAAGGTTCGGGTGGTATCAATCAAGACGTCTAATGGTGTTTTAAAGCGGGCTATTAATAGATTTTGTATGTTTCCAAAAAATTAATTTGGATTATTATTTTGTATAAAAATATTATTTTTATGTTATTATCTTTGGATTTTTATTTTTTATAAATGTTATTATTTTTTTTTTTTTTTTTTTTTTTTGCTGTTGAAGATACATTCTTCAAGGTGGGGAGTATGTTCAGTCTCAATACATATATAAACAATATAAATAAACCAGATTTCGTTTATATACTAAATTTAATAAAATATGAAATACTCTCCTAATCAATTTAATGCAATTGCATTCATTTCATTAATTAATTATCGTTTCAAACGTTCAGATATAAAATATAATCATTATATATCGGTATAATTATATAAAAGATATCGGTATTATTACATAAAAAAATAATATTATATAAAATAAAATATTTATATTAAAAGATAAAATAAAAGGTTCAATATTAAAAAGAAGAATTGTGTTTCTAATTTAAAACAACTAAAGAAGAATAAATTGGAATAATACGGCTGCATTAATATTCTTCAAAGATAATAATTGTAATAATAATAATAAAAATTGATGCATACCCTAATGAATAATGATGTATGTCATGTTTGTTTAAATTATTTAATTTAGTAAGATCTTCAATGTATCTCACATCAGTACTTATTTTATCTAAACTATTCTTATTATCTATAAAATTTGTTAATTTTTTAATATTGATTAATGTATGGTCAAAATGCTCTAATTGCAAGTCAAAGGTTTTGAATTTTAGCAAATTTTCATCTAATACAGTTATGTTATCTTGGTTGGCATAAATTTTTATGAAATTCGTTTTTATGCTGCAATCTAGTTCTATTTTTATCAACCCTTTATTTGCAATTAGATAACTTTGTTCCTTTTGATTTTTACAATGATATCGTAATCTAGTAGTATTTCTTGAATAAAAAATAGAAAGAAAAAAAGAAACATAAAAAAAAAAAATTTAAAATTCACATACAAAATGAAAAAAAAAAGAAGAAAAAAAAAATAGAATTTTGTTTATACAAAATTATTATAAAGTTTTTTTTTTTTTTTTTTTTAATAATATTTTAAAGAATATTTTAATTAATTTTGTTTTTTTTTTATTTTTTTATTTAAATGCAAATTAATTTTTTTCACGTTCCGCTTCCGCTTCTAATTCTTCTGTTTTTGACATTTTATTTGGTGGTTGATCGTCTTGATCAGAAGAATCAGCTTTTTTCTTTGATGCTTTTGTTGTTGTTGAATCATTCGGTTCATTTTTATTTTGATTTTCAATATTAGAATTTCCATCAGTACCGCCGTCAGCATCCGGTTTTGGTTCATTTTCATCATCGTCGTCTTTGTCTTCTTTACGATTTTGTTGTTCTTTTTCTGCATCATCCTCCTTTTCTTCATCATCTTCTTCGTCGTCGTCGTCGTCGTCGTCGTTGTCACCTTCTGGTGCGGCCGCTTCATTATCTTCATCACTGTCACTGTCACCGATAACGATAACATCTGATGAAATTGTAGCGACAGCGGCACGAGCTGCAGCCGATGCTGCAATTGCATTTCGTACACGTTCTTCTGCAGCTGCAACAATTTCACGGGATACACCTGGCGGCGGTCCAATTTGTCCACCAACTTCAACATCACTACTACTATCTTCATCATCGTCATCTTCATCGTCGTCGTCGTCATCGTCATCATCATCAACATCTTCATTAATATGTTGTTCCATTTCCATTTGTTGTTGTACATTATCATGATGTTCATTATCTATGGCTATATTATTATCATCATCATCTGCTTCTTAAACATTTGCTTCATAATCGGGATCATTATTTTGATCATCATCATCAAAATCGTCTGGTAGATCTCCGGTTGGATAAGCGTCACCCTCTCCGCGATGATGAAATGGACCATCAGAATCGTAATTAAATTTAATATGTATTGAAATTTTATTTTTCGGTTTTATTTTCAAATCAAATTAACAATATGGAATAGTGCGTTTTTTTTTTAAACAATGATTTATAATTCTTTTCAAATTTTCTCTTAAATTATCTATTGCATAAAAATAAATCGTATTAATATAGTATTTATTATAGTAATATATATAGTAAGTGTATATAATTGAAAAATATAATTTTGTAATTGAACGAATATATGTATATGTACATAATAAAATTGTATATCTATAATTAAATGAAATATATGTGTATAAATGATTAAATGTATAAGGGAAAATAATAATTATTTTATTGCAATTTAAATTTAATATATTTATTTTACTCAATGGTGTAAACAGGGTTTATGGTAGTTGGTTGTACTACCGTACCTGTATTATCATTATTTTCTAAAACAACTACTCCTTTCTTTTTGCTTCTTTTAATTTTATATACAATCATTAAGATAATAATTGTAATAATAATAATAAAAATTGATGCATACCCTAATGAATAATGATGTATGTCATGTTTGTTTAAATTATTTAATTTAGTAAGATCTTCAATGTATCTCACATCAGTACTTATTTTATCTAAACTATTCTTATTATCTATAAAATTTGTTAATTTTTTAATATTGATTAATGTATGGTCAAAATGCTCTAATTGCAAGTCAAAGGTTTTGAATTTTAGCAAATTTTCATCTAATACAGTTATGTTATCTTGGTTGGCATAAATGTTTATGAAATTCGTTTTTATGCTACAATCTAGTTCTATTTTTATCAACCCTTTATTTGCAATTAGATAACTTTGTTCCTTTTGATTTTTACAATGATATCGTAATCTAGTAGTATTTCTTGAATAAAAAATAGAAAGAAAAAAAGAAACATAAAAAAAAAAAATTTAAAATTCACATACAAAATGAAAAAAAAAGAAGAAAAAAAAATAGAATTTTGTTTATACAAAATTATTATAAAGTTTTTTTTTTTTTTTTTTAATAATATTTTAAAGAATATTTTAATTAATTTTGTTTTTTTTTTATTTTTTTATTTAAATGCAAATTAATTTTTTTCACGTTCCGCTTCCGCTTCTAATTCTTCTGTTTTTGACATTTTATTTGGTGGTTGATCGTCTTGATCAGAAGAATCAGCTTTTTTCTTTGATGCTTTTGTTGTTGTTGAATCATTCGGTTCATTTTTATTTTGATTTTCAATATTAGAATTTCCATCAGTACCGCCGTCAGCATCCGGTTTTGGTTCATTTTCATCATCGTCGTCTTTGTCTTCTTTACGATTTTGTTGTTCTTTTTCTGCATCATCCTCCTTTTCTTCATCATCTTCTTCGTCGTCGTCGTCGTCGTCGTCGTTGTCACCTTCTGGTGCGGCCGCTTCATTATCTTCATCACTGTCACTGTCACCGATAACGATAACATCTGATGAAATTGTAGCGACAGCGGCACGAGCTGCAGCCGATGCTGCAATTGCATTTCGTACACGTTCTTCTGCAGCTGCAACAATTTCACGGGATACACCTGGCGGCGGTCCAATTTGTCCACCAACTTCAACATCACTACTACTATCTTCATCATCGTCATCTTCATCGTCGTCGTCGTCATCGTCATCATCATCAACATCTTCATTAATATGTTGTTCCATTTCCATTTGTTGTTGTACATTATCATGATGTTCATTATCTATGGCTATATTATTATCATCATCATCTGCTTCTTGAACATTTGCTTCATAATCGGGATCATTATTTTGATCATCATCATCAAAATCGTCTGGTAGATCTCCGGTTGGATAAGCGTCACCCTCTCCGCGATGATGAAATGGACCATCAGAATCGTAATTAAATTTAATATGTATTGATATTTTATTTTTCGGTTTTATTTTCAAATCAAATTAACAATATGGAATAGTGCGTTTTTTTTTTTAAACAATGATTTATAATTCTTTTCAAATTTTCTCTTAAATTATCTATTGCATAAAAATAAATCGTATTAATATAGTATTTATTATAGTAATATATATAGTAAGTGTATATAATTGAAAAATATAATTTTGTAATTGAACGAATATATGTATATGTACATAATAAAATTGTATATCTATAATTAAATGAAATATATGTGTATAAATGATTAAATGTATAAGGGAAAATAATAATTATTTTATTGCAATTTAAATTTAATATATTTATTTTACTCAATGGTGTAAACAGGGTTTATGGTAGTTGGTTGTACTACCGTACCTGTATTATCATTATTTTCTAAAACAACTACTCCTTTCTTTTTGCTTCTTTTAATTTTATATACAATCATTAAGATAATAATTGTAATAATAATAATAAAAATTGATGCATACCCTAATGAATAATGATGTATGTCATGTTTGTTTAAATTATTTAATTTAGTAAGATCTTCAATGTATCTCACATCAGTACTTATTTTATCTAAACTATTCTTATTATCTATAAAATTTGTTAATTTTTTAATATTGATTAATGTATGGTCAAAATGCTCTAATTGCAAGTCAAAGGTTTTGAATTTTAGCAAATTTTCATCTAATACAGTTATGTTATCTTGGTTGGCATAAATGTTTATGAAATTCGTTTTTATGCTACAATCTAGTTCTATTTTTATCAACCCTTTATTTGCAATTAGATAACTTTGTTCCTTTTGATTTTTACAATGATATCGTAATCTAGTAGTATTTCTTGAATAAAAAATAGAAAGAAAAAAAGAAACATAAAAAAAAAAAATTTAAAATTCACATACAAAATGAAAAAAAAAGAAGAAAAAAAAAATAGAATTTTGTTTATACAAAATTATTATAAAGTTTTTTTTTTTTTTTTTTAATAATATTTTAAAGAATATTTTAATTAATTTTGTTTTTTTTTTATTTTTTTATTTAAATGCAAATTAATTTTTTTCACGTTCCGCTTCCGCTTCTAATTCTTCTGTTTTTGACATTTTATTTGGTGGTTGATCGTCTTGATCAGAAGAATCAGCTTTTTTCTTTGATGCTTTTGTTGTTGTTGAATCATTCGGTTCATTTTTATTTTGATTTTCAATATTAGAATTTCCATCAGTACCGCCGTCAGCATCCGGTTTTGGTTCATTTTCATCATCGTCGTCTTTGTCTTCTTTACGATTTTGTTGTTCTTTTTCTGCATCATCCTCCTTTTCTTCATCATCTTCTTCGTCGTCGTCGTCGTCGTCGTCGTTGTCACCTTCTGGTGCGGCCGCTTCATTATCTTCATCACTGTCACTGTCACCGATAACGATAACATCTGATGAAATTGTAGCGACAGCGGCACGAGCTGCAGCCGATGCTGCAATTGCATTTCGTACACGTTCTTCTGCAGCTGCAACAATTTCACGGGATACACCTGGCGGCGGTCCAATTTGTCCACCAACTTCAACATCACTACTACTATCTTCATCATCGTCATCTTCATCGTCGTCGTCGTCATCGTCATCATCATCAACATCTTCATTAATATGTTGTTCCATTTCCATTTGTTGTTGTACATTATCATGATGTTCATTATCTATGGCTATATTATTATCATCATCATCTGCTTCTTGAACATTTGCTTCATAATCGGGATCATTATTTTGATCATCATCATCAAAATCGTCTGGTAGATCTCCGGTTGGATAAGCGTCACCCTCTCCGCGATGATGAAATGGACCATCAGAATCGTAATTAAATTTAATATGTATTGATATTTTATTTTTCGGTTTTATTTTCAAATCAAATTAACAATATGGAATAGTGCGTTTTTTTTTAAACAATGATTTATAATTCTTTTCAAATTTTCTCTTAAATTATCTATTGCATAAAAATAAATCGTATTAATATAGTATTTATTATAGTAATATATATAGTAAGTGTATATAATTGAAAAATATAATTTTGTAATTGAACGAATATATGTATATGTACATAATAAAATTGTATATCTATAATTAAATGAAATATATGTATATAAATGATTAAATGTATAAGGGAAAATAATAATTATTTTATTGCAATTTAAATTTAATATATTTATTTTACTCAATGGTGTAAACAGGGTTTATGGTAGTTGGTTGTACTACCGTACCTGTATTATCATTATTTTCTAAAACAACTACTCGTTTCTTTTTGCTTCTTTTAATTTTATATACAATCATTAAGATAATAATTGTAATAATAATAATAAAAATTGATGCATACCCTAATGAATAATGATGTATGTCATGTTTGTTTAAATTATTTAATTTAGTAAGATCTTCAATGTATCTCACATCAGTACTTATTTTATCTAAACCAGTTTTCTATCCAGTTTTCAATATGAATCGTAGGAGACAACAAGTATACAATTGTTTTCAATTTATGAAAATATAATAAATAAAATTTTTTTTTCAGAAATTTTTTTTTTTTTATTATTTTTATATACATATATATATATATATGTGGAAAATTATTGATGTAATAAATAATTTTAATTTATTTAATATTTCAGTTTCAATATTTTCATAAGACTAATTTTTATTTTAAATTTACAACTATTTGATTGTTAAAGTTTAGTAATATAGCTTACTAAACTTTTTTTTAAAATATAAATAACGTTTAAAGTGTTCAGTATATAATAATAGCAACACTATTCATCCGATCCTACATCTCGGTCATCCTGCTGAGAATCTGCCTCAGATTCAGAACCATCTGTCCATACCTTTATTTGATCAGCACTAACTGAAGTGAGTTTTGGTCCTTCTCCATCTCCAATTCGTTTCACATCATAACGATCGTTTTTCTTAACTTTGATAATTTTGTATGGTCCTAAATATTTTGAAAATAATTTTATTCCAGCTCCAAACTGCGAACGCTTAATGGCCACTACATTTTCAACATCATACGTTTTAGCTACTCGCCTTTTTTTATTATAGCTTTCTCTATTTTCTTTTTGAATCGTCTCAATTGAATTTCTCGCACTTCTTCGTAAATCACTTCGTTCTTCATTAAATATCATCACGTTCATTTCTTCCAATAATTGTACGATGTCCTGATTATCACTCTTTCTCATATCTACACCAAACAATAGTTTATACGGATTATTATTGATACTGCGGTTGAAACTTGCATTTAAGTTTATTTGTAAATTTGGCACGTGCTTAAACCACTCTTTTGGTTTTTCTGTTGACATTCTTCTCAATGCAGCAGTAACAGTTCGTACTGTTATTTCTGCTTGACCATTACTTCTGGGAACTCCTGTTGTAATTAAAACATGTTCTATACCTTCATTATTACAATAATTTTTAAAATCATCTGATCTAAAAGCACCTCCTTGATCAGATATAATTCTTCGTGGATTACCAAATGTTATCTGTTGCATTTTTAATTTTTCGATTACTTCTTTCGAATTAACAGTTTTTGTGGGATAAATCCATGTATATTTTGAAAATCCATCTATTACAATTAACAAATATTTATAATTCTTCTTTGTTGATTCAAATGGACCGCAATGATCCAAATGATAGGTATCTAAAGGCAAATGGCCTTTGTCAATTGAATTCAATAATCCCTCTTGTTTTCCAGCTTTCCTGTTTCCTAAAATACAACGTACACACGAACTAATATAATTTTCAATCTTCTTTGATAATTTTGGTATAAAATATTTGTTTGAAATCGCTTCTTTTGTTTTCTTTAAACCAAAATGATTAGGTTCATGAGCCAATCTAATTATCTCATTTTGCAAATTTTTTGGAATAACCAATAATTTATAATCATCTTTTTGTTTATATAAAATATTTCTCTGCAACAAATAATCTTCATACGGTTCTTTACTTAAAATTTTCATAATTATTTTCAAATTCATATCTTGTAATTGCGCAGCTTCTACTCTTCGTAAAAAACTGTCATCAATCAACATAACTGGAAACCTACTTAAAGCATCCACATGTTTCATCTGTTCTCCTTTACGATGTTGTATGTTATATTCAAATTCTTCAAGTAAGAGTGCCCATCTAGCAACTCTTGTTGTCAAATCTTTCTTCTTCATAGTTTTTTCAAATGCTGAACAATCAGTAAATATTTTGAACTTATTTCCCAATAAATAAATTCTAAATTTTTTTACAGCCCCTATAATGGCCAAAACTTCTAATTCATAACTACTATATTTCTCTTCAGCAAATGTTGTTTTTCTGCTCCAGTAATATATTGGGTGAAATTTGTCATCCGCATCAGATTTTTGCAACAATATTGCACCATATCCATACTTACTGGCATCAGTATGAAGTTCTGTTTCAGCACCTTGTTTAAAAATATGTAAAATTGGCTTGCTTATCAAACATTCCTTTAATGACATAAATGCTCCCTTTTCTAATTCAGTAAAAACAAAATCTTGATTTTTCTTAAGTAAATCGCTTAAAGGTTTAGCTATTAACGAATAGTGTGGTATAAATTTTCTGAAATATCCAGTTAGTCCTAAATAACTTTGAATTTCTTTAATTGTTTTTGGTTCTGGAAAATTCTTTATTGCTAAAGTTTTTGATAATGACGGTCTAATGACTCCTTCTTCAACTATATATCCTAGAAATTCCACTTGACTTTTTAGAAATTGACATTTTGCTTTATTAATTTCCAAACCATACTTTTTTGCTGTTTCTAAAAATATTTTCAATCGATTTATACCTTCTTCTTCATTATCTGAAGGAATAATAAAATCATCCATATACACTATAACAATATCTTGATTCATTAACGGCATAAAAATGTTATAAATAAATCTTTGAAAAACTGATGGACTATTACATAGACCAAAGGGACACCGTAGAAATTCCCATTGACCATGATGCGTAACAAATGATGTATATTTACGACTTTTTTCTTCTATAGAAACATGGAAAAACCCGTTCTTCAAATCAATCGTACTATAAACCCTAGCACCTTCTAATTTATCTAATACATCTTCAATAAGCGGCAACGGAAAACGATCCTTAATAATTTTACGGTTTAACTTTCTGTAATCAATACAAATACGTGCTTTACCATCTTTTTTCCTAACCAGTACAATAGGACTTGAATAATCTGACGAACTTGGTGTAATAATTTTTCCATCCAACCATAATTTAATTTGTTTTTCTACTTCCCTTTTCTCAGGTATAGGTAAACGTCTGGGACTTTGATATATTGGAATTTCATCAGTTAACAAAATTTTCATTTCTATATGTGTTGACTCTTGCTTTTCTGGTTCGTATTCCATCACAAGTTTTTCAACATCTTTCCTATATTTACGGTTTTTTATATGTGCAAGATCTAATATATTTTCTTCACTGTTTAAATTTATTTGCATCAAAAAATTATCGGTACTTTTTTTCTTTATTATAATTTCACCATCATTTATAATGACTTCTGCTTTTCCAAGAATACTATTTCCAACAATTGCTTCAAAATTTGTTGCAATCACCGGAATAATATGAAAATGCAAAACAAACATTTCTCCACTAATATACACTTCATGTTCAAATGACCCTACAGTTTCCACAATATTCGTTCCAATTCCATTTAGTACTAACTTTTCGTTTGATAATGAAATATTTTTCAAATGTTTCTGATAAACATCACTTCTAATTACATTAACATCACTTCCGGTATCAAATAAAGCTTTCACTTTCCAATTTCCTAATTCTAATTGAACGTAAGTTTTTGGTGAAATAATTAATGAATTACTACTACGATTTACATTCTGCAACTGTTTGTTTCGATTTGGACAAATTATTGCTCTATGTCCAAAATCATTGCAATTAAAACATTTTACGCCTTTTCCTTTTGATGGACAGTCGATGCCTTTATGTCCAGTACTACCACAATTATAACATTTTATATTTCTAGTAAATTTCTGAAACTTGTTATTTGTTATTTTATTATAATTTTCCGATGTGCTCCCACTACCTTTTGGTTTATCTTGAAAATTGTTTTGATGTTTTACTCTACTAGTAATTTGTTGATACATTTTAATTTTTTCTTTGAATTCAATGAAGTTTTTGGCCCCATATAATATAACTTTATTAACTGCATCATCTGTAATACCATCAATTATATACTGAATAGTAACTTCTGCTTCAATATCTGCACGGCTTGAGATTTCACGCATGGTTAGTATATATTCTTGAACAGACTCTTCTCTTCTTTTCTTCCTATTCATCAAAATTTTATGAATCTGAGCACTGTTCAATTGTATTCCAAATTCTTCAACTAATTTATTCTTTAATGTCGACCAAGACCTAATATTGGTTTCAGATTGAACATATAATTTTGCCAATCCCTTCAATGACTTCTTAGCGAAAATTAACTTATGTAAATCGGACCATTGCATTATTACAGCCAAACTTTCAAAATCATCTATCCATTTTTCAATCGGATAATCGTCTTTACCGTCAAAACATCGAATTGAATCTTCTACATCCCTAAAAGTTAATGCAAATTTGGAAATTTTGTCGGCTGGGTTTTCGAAATTTGTTTCAGAAGTTAAATCTCTTCCACTTCTTTCATCAATACTATCATCTTCACTGTCACTTTCATTTGTATTATTGGCAGCATTTAATTTATTTAAATACAAACATATTCTTTTGATAATTATTTCTTCATTTCCTTTATAATCTAACCCCAAAATAACACATACTGGTATCAAATCCATCAAGCTGAACAAACTTTTCACTTCTTCAATTTTATTTTCAATTTCCTCAGAATCTACTTCAAAATTAAAGCCTTCAAAATTCTTTAATTTTCTTCTGATCATCCTTGCTGAACCTTCACTACCAAATGCAATTTTGTATAAAATCTTCAGCACTTCTAAAGAACCATTATTTATTTGGTGCAAAACATTTGGACAATTTCCAAGGGTCGCCATTATTGTATACACAATTTACACAAAAATTATCAATTTCACTGCCAATTGCACCAATCACAAATTTACTCGTAAAAACTGATGTACTTCTTTATTTATTCGTCTTCAAATAATATTTTTATTATTTTCTTTAAATTATATTTTTTTTAGATATTCTTTCTTCTGTTATCTCTTCTTATTTTTAGTCGTTGAATTTCTTCTTATTTTCGTCGTTAAATTCCTTCTTATTTTCGTCGTTGAATTTCTTCTTAGTTATCGTCGTTGAATTCCTTCTTATTGTGATTTTGATTCATCCCGGTTGAGCCCCCAAAATTTGTGGAAAATTATTGATGTAATAAATAATTTTAATTTATTTAATATTTCAGTTTCAATATTTTCATAAGACTAATTTTTATTTTAAATTTACAACTATTTGATTGTTAAAGTTTAGTAATATAGCTTACTAAACTTTTTTTTAAAATATAAATAACGTTTAAAGTGTTCAGTATATAATAATAGCAACACTATTCATCCGATCCTACATATATATATATATATATATATATATATATTTTTGGTCATTTACTATATTTGAATATAAGGCATCGCCGATATTTTATAAATATAGAAAATGACTTTAAATAGTAATAAGTTGTCGCGTACCGGGTTCACTTTTGATTTCACAAACATCTGTGGATTAAGATCAAATTTTAATTCAATTCAAGCCCACATACAATTGTTCAAGCCTAGCATATTAGGGCTCAGTGAAACACAGATATTCAGCAGTATTGATTTAGAAGAATTTAATTTACAAGATTACACCTTTCTGCCCGCTTTCTTTCGCCATAGAGGTGTTGCATTATATGTCAATAATGCAATACCATTCACACGTATGACATCTTTTGAGGTAAGATCATGTGCTAAATTTTGTTTTATCTGGATTAAATTTCAGATACAAAATTCAGTAACATATTTATGTTTTTTATATAGAAGTCCAGAATTATCGAGTAACGATACAGCAATAGAACTGGATCATTTGTCCCTAACCATTGATAAGATATATTTAGAATCTCCAAAAGCTGAAATAATTATTGCTGGAGATTTCAATATACACAATTGTCAATGGTTACCATATTCACATACAAATGATCTAGCAGGGCAATATACAGAGATGTTTGCTATTGTAAATGGGTTGTATCAATTAGTTGATCAACCCACCTACATACCTAGGCAATCCAATCACCAACACAGTCTTTTGGACTTATTCCTAACAACAAATCCTCAGAAATATAAAATGTCGATATCATCACCCATAGGAAACTCAGATCACGCACTTATATCAGCTTCTTTTCAATATTCTCAAATTATTAGTAATAATTCTCAACTAAATAGGATAGTTTGGGATTACAAAAATGCCGATTGGGTAAATCTCAACACATATTATAAAAGTTTCAATTGGGCTTTATGCCTAAATGGTAGTGTTGATTTTTCAGAATCAATGATTAGTAATGTAATCTTGTTAGGTATGAAGAAATACATTCCTTGTAAAGTTTTAAATGTAAGAGCTTACAAACGAAGCTGGTTTTCTAGGAAAACAAAGATAGCGATTGATAAAAAAAATAGGGCTTTTTCTCTATCTAAATCGGTTCCAACTGATATCAATAGAAATAATTATATTGTTGCAAGAAATTCTTGCAATTCAATAATAGCTCATGAAAAGTTTTTATTCAATCAAAATATTAAAGATAAGATTACTTCCAGTAAAAGGGGAACAAAATATTTTTGGACTTTAGTTAAATCTATTCAGGGTAATTTTGTTCAAAAATCTTCAGTTGCACCATTGATTAATGATAGTGGAACTATATTAACCGAACCATTAGAAAAGGCTAATCTTTTAGCATCCATATTTTCAGATAATACAGTCCTCAATGATAGTAATATGCCTATTCCAAATATACCTAATACGAATTTTCCAATGAAAAATATATATTTCAGAGACAGGGTTGTTTATAAAGCTCTTAGAGATATAGATGTTCATAAAAGTACTGGAGCTGATGGCATTCCCCCAATTGTTTTAAAAGAATGTGCATCTACTTTAGTACACCCACTTAGAAAACTCTTTCACAAATCATTTTCGAATGGAATATTTCCATCATCTTGGAAAATTGCTAATATTACACCTATTTCAAAAGCGGGTACTAAAAGCAATCCTTCCAATTATCGCCCAATAGCTATAACATCAATACTTTCTAAGGTAATGGAGAAGATAGTAAATCGTATGATTGTGCAATATCTCGATGATAAAGAACTTATTAGTGATTGCCAATATGGTTTCAGGCACAAACGATCTACAGGAGATTTACTAAATTATTTAACCAATAAAATAGGTAATAGTATTGCAAATTTTGGTGAAACACAAGTGGTTTCACTAGACATTACTAAGGCTTTTGATAGAGTATGGCATAAGGCATTAATATCCAAATGCCATTCATTTGGATTAGGGGACACATTCTGTAAATGGGTTGGGAACTTTTTAGCTAATAGGCATATTAAGGTTGTACTAGATGGAATTAGTTCCAAACTTTATCCGGTTTATTCTGGGGTACCTCAGGGTTGTGCTCTATCGCCCACTCTCTTTTTAATTTTTATTAATGATCTTTTATCGATAACAGAAAATCCAATGCACTGTTATGCAGACGATAGTACATTACATTCTTCTTATGAACTACATCGTAATCATAATGCGAATCAAATGATTCAGTCTCGCCAGAAGATGATTTCCTCAATTAACAAAGATTTAGATTTAATATCTAATTGGGGCAGGATAAACTTAGTAGAATTCAATCCATCTAAAACAAAGGCATGTTTGTTCTCAAACAAACGATCCATAAATGTTAACCCAATACTTATGCATAATACAATTATTCCACAATCTAAGGACCTATTAAATTTGGGAATATCTTTGTCAAACAACTTTTCATGGAGTAATAATATAATAATGGCAGCTAAAAAGGCAGCTAGTCGCATTGGATTTTTAAGAAGATCGAAAGAATTTCTCAATTCTGAAAATTTAGCATTAGTTTATAGGTCTTTTATAAGACCACTTCTAGAGTACAATTCCTACATATGGGCTGGTGCACCAATTACTACCTTGCAGTTTAGTGACAGGATCCAAAAACACGCTATTTCGCTGATCAGAAATGAAACAATAACAAATTCCATTGAATCATTGGATCATAGACGATCAGTAGCTTCATTGTGCACATTTTATAGGTATTATTACCATGAATGCTCTAATGAAATTTTAAAGCTAATTCCTGAGCCCATTAGCTTCTCTTATAATTCGAGAAATTCACAAAAGGCTCATTCATATTCTGTATCTATAAGTTTTTTGCGAACAAACAGATTTGGAAATTCATTTTTCCCAAGAACAGCAAGATTATGGAATAGTCTCCCTGAACTAGTATTTCCCCCTACTTTTGATTATCAGTTATTTAAATTAAACATTTCATCTTATCTAAAAACTAATCCACCTAAAGTGCAACTTGGACAATTGTTTGAAAACATATGAGTGATTTTTTCTTATTATGTTTTAGTAAAAGTTTTTTTTAACTCATATGTTTGCTTTATTTTCAAAATTTCATAAATTAATCCACATATTATAATAGATTTACCACCCAAAATCACTTAAGTGTATTCAATGCATCTAAGGCTCATCACCTGATTAAGTGATTTCGTTACGGGCTCACGGCAATAGAATTCCGAGGTTTTACGGGCGCTAAACCGATTCTGCCGTAGTAACGAACAAAAAAAAAAAAAAAAAAAAAAACTATTCTTATTATCTATAAAATTTGTTAATTTTTTAATATTGATTAATGTATGGTCAAAATGCTCTAATTGCAAGTCAAAGGTTTTGAATTTTAGCAAATTTTCATCTAATACAGTTATGTTATCTTGGTTGGCATAAATTTTTATGAAATTCGTTTTTATGCTACAATCTAGTTCTATTTTTATCAACCCTTTATTTGCAATTAGATAACTTTGTTCCTTTTGATTTTTACAATGATATCGTAATCTAGTAGTATTTCTTGAATAAAAAATAGAAAGAAAAAAAGAAACATAAAAAAAAAAAATTTAAAATTCACATACAAAATGAAAAAAAAGAAGAAAAAAAAAATAGAATTTTGTTTATACAAAATTATTATAAAGTTTTTTTTTTTTTTTTAATAATATTTTAAAGAATATTTTAATTAATTTTGTTTTTTTTTATTTTTTTATTTAAATGCAAATTAATTTTTTTCACGTTCCGCTTCCGCTTCTAATTCTTCTGTTTTTGACATTTTATTTGGTGGTTGATCGTCTTGATCAGAAGAATCAGCTTTTTTCTTTGATGCTTTTGTTGTTGTTGAATCATTCGGTTCATTTTTATTTTGATTTTCAATATTAGAATTTCCATCAGTACCGCCGTCAGCATCCGGTTTTGGTTCATTTTCATCATCGTCGTCTTTGTCTTCTTTACGATTTTGTTGTTCTTTTTCTGCATCATCCTCCTTTTCTTCATCATCTTCTTCGTCGTCGTCGTCGTCGTCGTCGTTGTCACCTTCTGGTGCGGCCGCTTCATTATCTTCATCACTGTCACTGTCACCGATAACGATAACATCTGATGAAATTGTAGCGACAGCGGCA